>JAMWET010005929.1:0-112773 GCA_024036415.1 Prochilodus magdalenae | reverse complement strand
CGGCCGCAGTACATTCATTTCTTTTAGCTTATGTGCAATGGAAAAACAGATTCAATGTAGCAAAGGAAAACTCATTTGTGAACCTATGTTTAAAAGTTTTTAATGTTTTTATTAAACTTTGCTTGTTTGCGATAAGCTATTTTGTGGTTCTAACAGAAATTGTTTGCCTTCAGTGTTTTGTGCTTATGATCAGTTGAATGGACATCAGTGTCAGACTAATTACTGATCTCCCATTCAAGACTGATGGACTGAGAGACACTAAAATCTCATCACCTAATATGAACTTTATTAAGCAAGTGCCTTGTCCCAGAAATGATAATAGGAGTTTAGAGCCATAATAAATCATGCTACTTTTACTATCTGTACTTTTATGCTTTTACTCAAGTGGAGCTCTAAAAGGAGGACTTCTGCTTTTACTGGAGTAATATTTTACCTTTAACTCAAGTACATGGTTTGTGTACTTCCTCCACCACTGAATCTGGGTGATGTAAAATTATTTCAAGGTACTTTGCAAAATATTTAGCCTTTGCACAGTTTAAGAACCTTAGCAAGTAATCCTTAAGAAACCTCCATAGAGCTTATGCTGCTTTTATAAGGATGAACAATCCAAGAATAGGATATGTTATTTTTCAGATGAAGAGCGGTAAGATGTTTCAACTGGATTTACTTGCCAGGGCCTCATTTGTCCTCATACGTATTTCAGCTATACACAGCACTAGAACTACAGTCATACACACAGGCAGAACTACAGTCATATACACAGGTAGAACTACAGTCATATACACAGGCAGAACTACAGTCATATACAATGCACAGTTTTTGAAATATGGTTAGTTTCTTTTTGCCTGACAGTTTTATTTTTCTTTTTGCAGACATATCAGTATCAACCACTGTAACATCGAAAGTAAACCCCAGCACAGGTACTATTTTCTTTTTTAGATTTCTCTACATGTTTTTGAACACAGTGTCCCATTTTCATTCTGTATGTTTATTCACAGTTGGCCAGGCAGAGAATGGAGCAGCTATATCTCAACTATCTCCGTCCCCAGCAGTTTTGTCCATCTATCCAGTGTCTCTCCTGGTTCTGGGAGTGCTGCTCTTCCTGGCCTTAGTGCTTCTGGCTGTGCTGTTGTACCAGAACCGAGTGCTCAGGAGAGGTAGAGAGATTCAGAGATCATCTACAATCCACTTTCTGTACATTCTCTAAACACCATTAGTCCTTCAGTCTGTCATCAGTCTTCTCTTCTACCGACCTGGCTCCATGTTCCTCTCTGTCTCCCTCACAGTGCTCTCTAAGAGGAGGCGTATGACTCTGACTGAGGCAGTCTATGAAGAGATTGACCATAGACTCATCCCTAAAAGAATGACTCAAAGTGGTAAATGACAAGGAGTGCTCCCTTCCAAATCTACTATTGTCTTTCTTATGTCTCCTGAATAATGATATGCATACCTTAAGGGTTTTACATACGCATATATTAATGGTGTAAAGATGAAATGTTCTTGTGCAGATCACACCTAGTCCTATCATAAAGATAATGCCATTGGTTATGAAGATTTTATGCAGCTGGTATAAATTACATTGAAAGTAACTCCTAATGCTCTTAGTGTACATAGATAACGTAAACAAATGTCCTTGTCAGTACAATTTGCTATGGCCCCTGGTACAATGCATGCATCTATTGCAAGTGCTATTTTCTAGTGGCAGTCATTACCTGTAGAACAAGCAGGTATCAAAAACATAGGTGAGTAAGTGGCAGATTCATATTTAAAGGAAAGACAGTCAAAGGGAGGATCAAAACACGGTAACAACACAGGCCCAGAACACAAGTTCACAACACAGTTGGAAGCTGCCGTTTCTGAAGGGCACAAGAGAGCATGGCAAGGCATAAACCCCACATGAGAGGCACTCTATTAACGGGGCCAACAGAGGGAACAGGAGCACGACTAGCAGTGTGGTCTGACTGAGTGACCTGGCGTTGAAAATGCAGTTCTGCGAACAGGTACAGGAGGAGTAGTCTTTAAAGTCAGCATTGAAGTGTGTCTGGGAGCCAGCACAGAAGGAGCAGTTGGCACTAGAACAAGAGTGAGAACAACTTATGAAGGTGAAACCAGATCGGGATTAGAAGCTGGAAGGGGAGATGTATTAAGACCCACCACAGGAGGAGCAGCAGCAAGAGCTAACACAGGAGGTTGGACAGGAAACCAACACTACAAGCAGATCAGATCAGAAAGAGGGGATGGAATTGAAACTGCTTGAAGAACCAGAACTGTAGCAGCCTAAGGGACCAGGACATGAGGGTGTAGGAGCAGGAGCTGCCTTGGAAGCTGGAATCAGAGTGGCCATTTAAGCTGCAATGGGAGCCATGTAATCTGCATCCACTGTGAGGGACTGGGGTGATATTGTTTCAACCCAGACATTCTAACACAAAACATGCAGCTGTCACAGCAAAGCACTGAGAAAACAATATGAAAGTGTAATATTTTATATAAAGGCCCTCCCAAACACTTTACACATTCTATCCCTGTTGTACCTCTTAATATACCTCTTAAAACTAAAGAGTCAGCCTTCAGTGGGCAGCATGAATCTAGGGGGAGCTAACAAGGCAAGCTGTGATCTACAGATCCAGTCAAACATGAAGTTATGAACGGTACCAATAAGCTATTGTTGTAGCTTTGAGGAACATTTGCATTTGTAGCCTGTTGAACAAGATTAAAGTTAGGATAAGCTTATGGTAAGGTTAGAGTTAGGGATATGGTAAGGTTAGGGTAAGGTTAAAGTAGGTTTAGGAAAGGTTAGGACAAGCTTTAGAGTAGGGTAAGGTTAAGGTTAAAGTTGGGGTTAGGACAAGGTTAAGGTTAAGGTTAGGGTTAGAACTCCAGTCATCTGAGAAATGTAAAGTCTATCACACTGACAGAGTGAGAAAGGTTATCGTGCTTCGTTCTCTTTCAGTAAAGGCTGTAAATGAGGAGAAGGCAAAATATTATAATGACGTCACCACCAATGACCTAAATAATGGGTGCATTCAGAGATCACTGCATTCAAAGACTTTATATATATATATATATATATATATATATATACAGTAAAACACTAGTTTCTGTTTTAGGTGATGTGGGAACAGAAGACACTCCAGAGAACTATGATGATGTCATCACTGCTGGACAGACACTGGATAGATTAGCAGGTGTGTTTTCTGATTCAGCACTGGAAAATCTCCCCTCTGTCCTGCAGTACAGCAGCTTTGGTCTGGTTTGTGTGGAATAACCGCATATTGGTACATTCACGTGTAGAGAAAATAACCAGACAGTAGGAGACATGAACACTGATTATATCCTCACTGAGGTCACAAGCTGGAATAACCCCCAGCACACACCCTTCTGAACACTTCCTCTCGCTCACTGACCTTCTCTACAGTGGTACACAACATTAATAGACAACTGTAGACATCTGTTGGTCACATAAGCACATGCAAGTATTGTAATATGATTCTGAAGTATTGTAATGTGTTGCAGTAGAAGCTACTCGTTCTCCTTCCCACTCCCACCACTAACAATTTACCTCAGTTATTAAAATTATTAGTTGCACTTAATTATGTGACTAAATAGGAAAATGAAGCTTCTGACGAATCAAGCTTACTGACATTTACTTCTACATTTTGACAGAGGATAAAGTGGAGCTCTATGATGATGTCATTTCTGCTGGAGAGAATCCAAACATTACATCAGGTTAGTTTATGTAGATTTAGAGAATTCCTTATATACATATAAACACGCATCATTTTAATTATACACCATATTTGGTTCTCATTACCGTCAAAATCTGTATAAATATGTAGATGCAGCGTACACAGCAGAGGGCTATGATGATGTCATTCCTGGAGAAGATTTAGAAGGTGGGTCTTCATTTGTTTTCTTGCACATACATGAAGGACTGTAATGCAGTGATAGTGATGATGTCATGATGATGTTGACGAGGTTTGTCACTTATTTAATCATTTATACTTTTCAGGTTATGATGATGTGGTTGTGATGCCTGTGACAGAGGAATAGACCATCCCTATGCTATGCTTAGGGATCTGGAGTTTCACCAGTTTCCCTTTATGGGTATGGTAGGGGTCTGAGGAAATCTATCTCTCTCTCTGAGAAGTAAGCAAAGGGGACCATTTCCATATATGGTATAAATATTCTATATGGTGCAGGATGTCCAAGCCCAGCCTATAAAACATAGGAAAGTGTCTGTGCTTGCTAGGGATAGCCAGAATTGGACAAGGCGTCCCCCAAGCAACTTGAGTGCTTGTAAGAATGCTGTGTGTAATAAAGTATTATCTATTTGATGAAGACAGTATTTCACAGAGTTTTCTTTTCATCACCAACACACCATGGCATCTCTTAAAGTATACAACATAAGCTTAGTTGGATCCAGAGCCAGTTTTGACCTCCCTGGTGCCTTAAGCAACATTCTGCAAAGGAGTCCTCCTATCTGACCTGTGACCCATGTAAACCATTTACAGTTACCACACAGTCACACCTGACACTCCAGTGCTCCCACTACCATTATATTTATAATATTTATTTATGTAAAGTTATTTATGAACGCTTTAATATAAACAGACGTGTAAATTTGTATTTTTTGCAGTAAAGTCAGGCGAAAACACGTGATCATGCAAAAAAAAAATGTTTTATATGTAAACCATGCGCATCAACTGAAATGGTATTAAGCATCCAGCCTACAGCCTGTTCAGCCAATGAGAATTTAAATTCCATCAGGCTCTGTGCACCTAGTGTCTATTGTAATCCATTCTGCTGCAAAACTGTATGGAAGTGTAAGTGTACAGAAAGTCTGAATATGTAGTAAATGTCTAAATGCATTATGAATCTTAAATAAATAAGTGATGCACTTGGGGGAAATTGTGGGAGTCGTCTTTTCTCTATGACTTCTATGTAGTACTCCTTTATGTGTAATTTCAGCTCACAGCTCCATCAGGCTGGTTGGTTCTGGAGGAGACTGTGCAGGAAGGCTGGAGGTTTTCCACAGCGGCTCATGGGGGACAGTGTGTGATGGCTTGTGGGATATTAAGGATGCGCAGGTGGTCTGCAGACAGCTGCAGTGTGGAGTGGCCCTCAGTGCCCCAGTACCAGCTCAGTTTGGACCTGGAACTGGACCCATATGGCTGAATGAGGTGGAGTGTGAGGGGAACGAGATGTCCCTGTGGAACTGTAGATTTCAGCTGTGTGGAGAGGATGAATGTGGACACAAGGAGGATGTAGGAGTCGTGTGCTCAGGTACAGGGATGACTGATATTAGTATAGGCAGTGTTTCAATGTGCACCTTACGTCTCTCATACCAGCACAGTTAATAAAAGCACAGCATGTGAAGTTTTATTTTTTTGTTGGATGAATCTGTGAAATTACTTGTTCTCTTTTATTTGTATACAAAGTGTAACACTATGTTGTTTCTAAAATATTTACAAGATGTAACATTAAGTGTCCATCTACCACCAGAGTATAAAGAGATCAGACTCACTGAGGGCTGTGAGGGGAATCTGGAGGTGTTCTACAATGGAACCTGGGGTAACGTGTGTGTAAAAGATATGACTGAAGAAACAGCCAGTTTAATCTGTCAGGAGCTGAACTGTGGAAGATCTGGCAGTGAGGGCCAATCCAAAGCAAGAGTGGGATCAGCTCCTAACTGGCTGGATAATCTGAAATGTAGGAAACATGACTCCACTCTGTGGCAGTGTCCATCTTCCCCCTGGGGACAGAACGACTGTGATAATCGTAATGAGGTGGCTCGCATTACCTGCTCAGGTCAGTTTCTCTCTGTGTGGTGGATTTTATCATGAGTAGAATTATTTCTGTGTGAAAGCGAACATAGAGATTACAGTAGAAGTGAACATCAGAAGAAGAATTACAGTAGAAGAGAATGTGAAATGAAGACAGTCTGTATGATTTAAAGCTCTTTAAAGTTTTTATTATTAGTTATTTGTTATATTTGTGAGCAAAACAGTGAATGTTAATTAACGAATGTTGTTTTCTGCACTAACAGGAGAGAAGAATCATGGTTTGCTGCATTTGCAGTTCTCCTCATATCTTTACCAGAGTCTATCCCCAAGTAAGAATCTCTGGGTTCAGAGTTTGATAATAGTGTTACTGCACTTGGCTCAGTACTGTCAGGCCCAGAAGTGTCTGGACATTAAAGATATTTAAAAAATGAAAAACATAATTAGCTGTTAATTGTTTAAAACAGCACATCTAAAACAAAGCAAGTTAAACCATTCCAAGATCAAGTAGCAATCGGGGGCAGCTGCAGTTAGGGACTAGCAGAGCATCACCAGGGAAGAAACTCTGTAATTGGTGATGTTTTTGCAGAATTTGTAACCGTGCTTTAAAAATGACATATAATTCATGATTATGTTAGTTTTTTCAACTTTTATGAATACTTTCAAATTAAAGCTTAAAGTCTACAAATATATATATCCAGTTCATTTATTTTAACTCTAATTTGCTTATAATCACATTAACCTTTGATGTCCAGATATTTATGGTTGGACTGTACATTCTTTTGTTAGCCTCATATACGCTTACATTTTAAAATTCAGATAAAAGATTCCTTCAGATAAAATTATATTCTACTGAATATGTATGTTTTGTGTAAGATCTGAAACTGTAATAATTAATAAATGTTCCTGTATCTCCTCATGTGTGCTGTGTGTGATGTAGATCACCTGCCTCTCAGGCTGAGGGGAGGAGAGGGAAGCTGCTCCTGAAATTTGCTCCTGTTTTTTTTTTTAAATGTGTCTGCAGTTATTTTATTATTGTAATTTATATTATAGTTGTGGATAAAAGATAAAGAAAGAAGGGAAACTACAACTAACGTTATAAACAGGAAATTAAGACACTCCCTCACATCTCCAATCTCCCGAACCCGTTCCCCAGAGCACTACCCGATGATGTCACTGCCACATCTCCAGAACTCACCAATCATACATCATTCTCCTGTTCCTCTTCGCCAGAGTACTGATTACACACACCTGCTCCCCGTTTCCGCGTTTATGTTTATATCCCTTTGTTTCTCACACACGTCGTCTGTACTGTGGCACTGCTGGCCACACTCTACGCGACTGTCGGACCTGTTCCCAAAGACCATCTGTAAGTCCATCTGGAATCATCTCATGAACTATCATCCCCATTCAAGACAAAGGTTCCTAGATTTTGCCAACTTTTAGCACCGTTTTATAATTCATAATAATTTATAATTTTCATAATTTCGTATTTGTAATTGTAACTCTCTGGCTGCTCCTCCCACCTCTCTGCTGAAGAGCAATGCCAAAAACATTGCTTGTAACCTTCAGGCAGAGAGTGCGTTTGAGGAGCTAAAATCAGAGGCTCACCACTGCTCCTTTGCTAAAGCATCCCAACCCTACTAAAACCCTTCGTTGTGGAGGTAGATGTCTCTAATGTGGGAGCAGGTTCTGTGGTATCACAGTGCAGTGGTTTTGATTTACTCTTTTGGATACTCCCCTTGAGGATCTGTTTGCTGATTTGTTTGCCTCTTAGGATTTGGACTCAAACCCACTAAACTTTTACCTCTGCGCTCTTCAAACTAAGTTTGTTATTCTTGACACTTTTGTGTAATTATTGAATAAATTTCTTCATCCGGTTTGAAAATGGCCTGTAAATGCAGTTTACATTTTCTGGCAGTGTACTTGTTTACTGAAAGATTATCCTTTTCTATTTGCAGACATTTCTATATCACCCACTGTTCCATCTGTAACTACCCTCACAGGTACTCTATTATTTATTTAATAGATTTGGCTAGATGTTGTTACATGCATTGTTCCATATAGTTTCTACTTTTTACAGTTGGTCAGACAGAGAAAGAGGCAGGTACTCCTTCAGAAACTCCATCAGCAGCTGTTCCATCCATCTATCCAGTGTCTCTCCTGGTTCTGGGAGTGCTGCTCTTCCTGGCCTTAGTGCTTCTGGTTGTGCTGTTGTACCAGAACAGACGGCTCAGGAGAGGTAGAGAGATTCAGAGATCATCTACAATCCACTTTCTGTACATTCTCTAAACATCATTAGTCCTTCAATCTGTCATCAGTCTTCTCTTCTACTGAACTGGCTCCATGTTCCTCTCTGTCTCCCTCACAGTGCTCTCTAAGAGGAGGCGTAAGGCTGAGGCAATCTATGAGGAGATCGACCAGAGACTCACTAAAAGAATCACTCAAACTGGTACATGATATGTGAAGCCTCCTACTGGAGGGACTGCGGGTCTCTCCCAATTAACTTTATAACAAAAATTCTAATTATTATATAATATATTATAGGTAATATGTCTCCTTAATAATGATGGAGTGAGTAGTACTGAGGGTTGTGGGAATACCGGTGTAGCTTTAGCCAGGAGGATTCTGAGCTGACTGCTGCAGGGAAGAGGAAACAAGTATTTTCAAAAGCACAAACAAAAAACAAACTTAATGGTTAAAAATGTCTCGTATCCTGTCTAAGAGAATCTGGAGAATTCTGAGTTTAAGTCCATTAGAGGAACCTTTGTCCCGGTATCTTGAGGGAAATGGAGCAAAATTGTGTGCAAAAAAAAGGAGCATGATGTTAGTTACCTGTTGCTGCCTAAACCTGTGTATCAGCCTCCTCTGAGCAGCATGAATCATCCTGCAGACCATGCTCCAAAGTATCAACAGGGTTGGATGGTAATCAAGTCCAACAATGTTATATAATCAGAATATTAAAAAAACATAGTTGTTTTCCTTTACAGTCGCAGTCATCACGATCCAAACATGATGCAGTAATATGATATTCTATGAGGCAGTAGTACTGCCCTTTAGCAGACAGAACACAACTGATAGCCAGTCAGAGTTTTCAGAATGTTTTTATTTATAGTAATTGTTGATGAGTGGGGTCTCTGAAGAAGATTTCTACCAAACTGATCAGTGTGCGTTTGTGTTTGTGGACTGATTAGACTGGACAAATAAATATCAAATCTCTCTCCTTCAGTTACACAGGTCTGTGTAACAAATACTTCTGAGTACTTTTGTTTGACACTATTTAAATACATTTCTAACAGGAGGTGTCCTCTCTGAAACACAGCATTCAGGATATGAGGATGTGGATGAGGGGCTTCTCTCAGGTAAAGGGTGTGTGTGTGTGTGTGTGTGTGTGTGTGTGTGTGTGTGTGTGTGCGTGCGTGTGTGCATATGTGTGTGCGTGCGTGTGTTGAAGGTCTGGCAGGTACCACATTCCATGTTGTTTATATTTCCAAAATACAATGACATTTTGTCAGTTAAATGAAGGTTAAAGAGAAGTAATAAATCACAGATTCATGATTTTGTTGCATTTTACTTACAATTAGAAATACAAATAATAAAATTAATTATTCAGGAACTCCAGGCCATCTACTGTAGTGTCCTAAGCATTGTACACACAGCAGTATGTTTTATTCTCTGACCGTGTGCTGTGTTGTGTCTTTATGGGAGCTGGGGTCAGATTTAGTGTCTCAGTGTAAGATGCAGGTCTAGTACAGATCAGATTCAGTTCCTCTGTAGATGTAGCTGATTTCTCTACCGCTGATTTACCCAGATACTCTCACCTCAGAGTCTTCACCAATGTTGTAATATAATAATATAACTATAATAATATAACTGCTACTCCAGTATTTACCTCTGCAGGACCATCCAGCTGATAGACTGATGGAGAAATGAACTTTCCTCTTTCTCTTCCAGGAAAGGCTGTAAATGAGGAAAAGCCTGAGTATTATAATGACGTCACCACCAGTGACCTGAAAGGTGGGTGTCTTTATAGAGACCACTTCACTGAAAGACCACTGAACTCTCTCTGTTAAAATCTGTTACTCATCTGTTTTAGGTGATGTGGGAACAGAAGACACTCCAGAGAACTATGATGATGTCATCACTGCTGGACAGACACTGGATAGATTAGCAGGTGTGTTTTCAGCACTGTTAAATCTCCCATCTGTCCTGCAGTACAGCAGCTCTAGTTTGGTTTGTGTAGAATCACCACATATTGGTACATGACTAATAGAGCAGGATTCACATGTAGAGAAAACACTGGTACAGAGCATTAATGGAAATTATATACTTCTGTTAATAATATTCAGCAGTTACTCCCTTCATCTACGTACCGTAATATGATGCTAACAGTGTGTAGCAGTAGTAGCTTCTCCTTCTCCTCCCGGTCTGGTAGCTGTTGTACAGTAGCTGAGATCTAGAGTGCTGCTAGTACTCACTCTCACCACTAACAGTGTACCATCAGTTACTGCTGTAAGAGATGCGCCTCTTAATGTGACAGAACTGTATAATTAAGCTTTAATAATCACATTTACTGGTGTTTATTTCTACATTCTAACAGAGGACAAAATGGAGACCTATGATGATGTCATTTGTGCTGGAGAGAATCCAAACATTACATCAGGTTAGTTTATCTAAGAATGGAGAATTCATTATAAACACACAGTGTACACACATATCAGTTCATTAATAAACCAGATCTGTTTCTCACTGCCATCAAACTCTGTCTGAATATGTAGATGCAGTGTACACACCAGAGGGCTATGATGATGTCATCACTGCTAGACAGGATGTAGGAGGTGCAGCAGGTGAGTCTACACTTGTGTTCTTTCCTCCTGCACACGTCATTGCAGAGTGTTATTAGTTAGACATGGATCTGCATCTCTGTAGTGTTACATATGCAGGACTGTACAGTGATAGTGATGATGTCATGTCTGTGTTACGAGGTTTTAAAATTAAGTAACAATTATTACTTTCAGGTTATGATGATGTGGTTGTGATGCCTGTGAAAGAGGAATAGACCACCTGACTGAGACCTGAATAGTGTATCTGCTCAGGAAAGGATATTTGAGCCTGTTGAAAATCAGCCAAAGGTTAAGCAATACCAAACGCTCTGATGTTGATTTTTAAAGATATACTTTCATATTCTTTTATTATAATTAACTGCATTTAAAACCTCTTTGCTTATTTTCATTCCATTAATTGGCATTCATTTTGTAGTTTGTGAAGCTGGTTGGTGTGGCTCAGCGGTTAACATCACTACCCACCGAAAAGCTATCATCCTATGTGGGAGACTAGGTAGCAAATGCTGAGCTACACCAATTAGAGTGCTTGGGTAAGACTCCTAACACTGCACTGGCCTACCTGTAATACGAATAACCTTGTAGGTCGCTCTGGATAAGAGCGCCAGCTAACATGCCTAAATGGAGCTGTTCATTACTGACGTTATTCACACTTATTTACTTGTTTTATTGGCTTTAACTGCTTAATTATTAGTTTGATTTCTTGTTTTTGCTCTTTGTAGATGCTCTTCAGTCTGTATTAGATAAATAATTATTCATTCAGATTCTTAATATGAGAGGAGGGAATGTTTGTGTTATAGCTTGTCAAGTTAGTTGCACACATCTACCCAGAGATTATTAGTGTTTGAAAAATGGATGGGAGTGAAAGATAATTATGGTATGTTATTTAAAGGTTCTCAAGCCTGCACAGCACTCCTACTGCTTCCCACAATGATCAGCATTTCAGACATGGATATCATGCCTGCATGGCATTTACAGTGTTTCATAACAACTGACATAAACCTACATACACATTAATAAAGGCTTTTCCCATAAGCAGCAACTTAAAGTAGAATAAAAGTAAAATAAAACAAAAATCCTGGACATCTGAACTCTTTCTACTTCAACAGATAAAAGCATTTTACTATAGAATAAAATAAACAGAACTCATTTCAGTGTTTGGCATCCTCAATACCCCACAAAACATTGCTCACTGTCCCCCATGAACCGCTGTGGAAAACCTCCAGCCTTCCTGCACAGTCTCCTCCAGAACCAACCAGCCTGATGGAGCTGTGAGCTGAAATTACACATACAGTAAAGTCATAGAGAGACATAGAGAGAAAGAGAATCCCAAGTTCTGCCCCAAGTACTTCATTATTAATTCAGGATTTCCAATGTATTTAAATATGTACTACATATATACACTTTCTATACACAGCTTTTATTAGTGAAGGTGGAGTTTCTTAGCTGCTTTTTCCGCACCTTCTGAACAACTAAGCACTGTGGTAGAAACCATTACAACAGAGACTAGGTGCACAAACCTTGGCAATTTAACTTTTCATTGGCCAAACAGTCTGCAGGCTGGACATTTAATACCCTTTCAGTGTTTTTACTTAAATTTACCCGTCTGTTTATTTTAAAGCTTTCATAAATAACTCCAAATTACTTACCTGAGCAGGTGATGTACAGCTGTTCTCTGGAGCTGCAGTTGACCTCTTGTGCACTGCTGCAGTTCCCCAGATGAGCTTCACTCCCAGAACAGTTGAAACCCGTCACACACATGTGGCTGTGTTCAGGACTGGATGGAGAGGAGCTGGAGAAGCTGAACACAGAGCCACAGCCCAGCTGTCTGCAGACCACAGAGGCCACAGGCCCACTCCCGGAGTCCAGCAGAACTCTCCTCCAGTCCTGCCGGAAGTACACCTCCACCTCCCCATTACACTTCCTCCCTCCAGACAACCGCACTCGCCCCTCATGTAACGCCAGAGAGGAAACTGAAAATATTAATATTAATTTTAGAAATTTTGAGATGCTTCATTTTACCTGACTCTTCTACATTTAAACACTCTGTACACTCAACAAACTCACCACTGCAGATGACTCCAGTATCCTGTTTATGAGAGCATGCAGCTCGACTCCATGATGAAATGGGACATTTTGACAGGTGTGTTTCGTTCCCCTGACAAACACATCAGCCCAGATCCAGCCACTCCCCTCCCCAAACCAGTCTGACCCCACCACAGCCACAGCACTCCCACACTTCAGCTGACCACAGAGGACACTGGCAGCTCTCATATCCCAGCTTACATCACACACTGTGCCCCACTCACTGAGGTACTGGAGCTCCACTCGACCAGAACAGGAGTCAGACCCATTCACCAGTCGAGCCCCTGTGTGACCTGAACACAGAGATTATATTTAAACAGCAGATAAACAGATAAAAATGTAGGTACAATAATTAATATGGTGAAATGTATTCAAAAGTAATTAACAGGACTGTGTTTACATACAGGACTGTGCAACCCTCCCCATTGAAACTGAGTTATAGGGGGTAGTGATTGAAATCTTCCCCTTATGAAATGTAACAACCCTTCACGAAGCAGATACATCATCAGCAGCTTTAATGTAAACAGAATGGGCACTCGCGTTTTATTCACAACTTCAGTTTTACACATCCATCAATCTAACGAGTCACCGAATAAACAAGAGCACAAACAAAAACTACATTACTTCATTAACAGGCTGCCAGCGATGCTCTTTAGGCGACCCGGTCTGTCTGTAGTGATAGCAGAGAGGGGTAAAGTTCAGCTCCTCACAGCTGAAATACATTTAGGGAATCATTTCCCTTAAAAGAGGGGATGCCAGTTAATTGCCCGCTTCATGATCAAATCTCCTCGTTCTACCTTAAATGCAACCTCAGGTACCAGAACATAACTGCTGCACTATTTAAGGTGGAATGAGAAATGTTGCTAGGTCGCAACGAGACGTCATTGTATTTCCAGCAATTTGTACGCGTGTTATGAAGAAATGCTACCATAAAATGCTACTTCTGGGTCTCTTTGGTAACTTGTGCAGCCCTCTTTTCAAAGACTCTGTTTGAGTGTGCCTCTGAAAAAGTCTGAAGGGCCATGTAGCCCTAACACTCAACAACAAACAAGATAACCCTACCCCAAAATGTGAACACGCAAAACGGAGCGGTAGGGCTACGTTTCACCTTATCCTTGCAAAGCAGACTACAAACACTTAGACAGACAGGATAAAGAAAGTAAAGGGGAATAACAATAGCAGGAGGCACCTCAGCTCCTCAGTGTTTCAGTTGTGATTAATATTAAATATTATACTTAACCTGAACATACGACTCCCACATCACTGTCATGGGAGCAGCTGAGTCTGAGTGAAGATGATGTTGAACAAAAGGAAATCTCAGATTCATCCCCTCTACACTGTAGCTCCTCTGACCACACCTCACCCTCCCCTCTGCCAAAAGCAGCTCCTCCAAGCACCTCCACAGGACGCCCACAGCCCAGCTCTTGACACACAACCTCTGCATCCTGCTGGTTAAAGTCAGCATCACACACCGTGTACCAGGTCTGTTCATGAAACACCTCCACTCTCCCAGAGCACAGATGAGGACCACCAATGAGTCTGGACTGTCTGTGACCTGTGTGTGAGATGTAACCATATTAAAACTGTGCAGAACATAAAAGTGACACTGATGATGTGCCAAAAGACCACAGAGGGAATGTTAAACTGCTGTAGGAAGAAACATTCCCAGCAATAGTTTAACACTGTAACTCTCAAGTGACTTTTATTTCTATAACATCATAACATCATATAACACAGGATATAAAAATATTGTATTTCCATGACTGTTCAAAACCTAGTGAATATTACTTAGTTAAAGGTTGAATTGTTGATCGAGAGGAGAAAGCTATAATAAAGACTAGGGGTACACACATTAAACACTGGACAGTTAATTACTTAATTCAGGTTGTTCAGCTTTCCTGCAGTTTTTTGTATTAATACAGATTAAAACCTACCTGAACACTGAATTCCAATATCTATATTATGACTACAGCTGTGTTTGCCCCATCCCCGTGATCCACAGTGTTTGAGTGTAGGCTCTGATCCACTGCAGTCCACATTATTCATCCAGATTGGTCCAGCTCCTTCCACAGTAGGATGCAGACTCAGTGGCTCCCCACAGTCTAACTGTCTACACACCACTGCAGTATTAATTATGTCCCAGCTAAAAACACACACTGTTCCCCACTCTCCTCTATGAAGAACCTCCACTCTCCCAGCACAGTGACTTCCACCACCCACCAACCTCACACTGTCTGTTAGAGTGAAAAGTGAGAGAGAATAAAGGAATTTACAGATGTCAAGATCAAATCAGAAATCATTATACAACTTCTTTTGAACATGAAATATGGCAAAATACAGGGCCAGTCTAAATAAAAAGTAGTTCATTAAATAAGTAAGTAAATAATTAATTAAAACTCTTACCCGCACACACCAGACCCACATCATTATCATGGGAGCAGGTGTGTTTGAGTGAAGGTGATGTTGGACAGGAGTGAATCTGAGATTCGTTGCCTCTACACTGAAGCTCCTCTGACCACACCTGACCCTCCCCTCTGCCAAAAGCAGCTCCTCCCAGCACCTCCACAGGAAGCCCACAGCCCAGCTCTCGACACACAACCTCTGCATCCTGCTGGTCGAAGTCAGCATCACACACCGTGTACCAGGTCTGTCCATGAAGAACCTCCACTCTCCCAGAGCAGTGAGATCCACCAACCAGCCTGACTCCTACAATATTATTATGAGGAAGAAGATCATGTCTAATGGTACACAGACTTATTTAACACTACTTCTACTGAGCTTACGGGATAACATTGTCACTGTTCTGTGTGATGCACTGTATGTAAGTCCACTAGTACACAAGACCCATTCATATGTTCAGTCTGTTACTGTGTGTTTCTTGGACCTCTGCACTTCATAACAGTAAAGAGGACCAGGTTTTGCTGAACTGCAACTACACTTCCTGCATTATTTCACATCATTACTATGTTTATGCCGGTGATGGAACTTGTGTTGTTTCAAATTCAAAAATATTCTAAGCTTAGTTTAATCAAAAGGTCACCATATAATGTACAGAGAGACAATTCATAATTAATAAATGACAAACTAACAGTCTAACAGATTCTATATACATGTACCATCACAGAGTAAGTCAGACGTTTACAGTTAAAAACATGCTTTTGGGGTTTTAATGTAGAAAAAGGCAATACAAACTAATGGTGAAAAAACAGGCCTTACAAAATACAATCCAAATAAAAAAAACATCACAGCAATCGTAGAGGAAAACCCCAGAGGGATTCTTGGAGTTCAGGAGAAATGTTAGTAGTTCTGGGCGGCAAACAATGTTAAACAGCGTTGGTTATTATTAGGTGAGCACGCATTATAACAACTGTCTAACCATCTAATTGGAGCACTGACAGATATTTAGATAATAATGATTAAATTCTGAGAGAGTAAATTGTGTAACTCGTGTTAAAGGGACAGGAAAGCGTGATTAAAGCTGTTCTGTGGTGTTTGGTTCACAAAGTTAATAGTTTACAGATGTAATCAGTGCCACAGTAAATGTTTGAATCCAAGTAACGGCTTCTCTGCTGACACAAGTGAGGAAGATAAAAACGTGTTGGAGTGAAACACACCGATCTGCTGGTGTGGACAGAGAGACTATTGCCCACAGCAATGCCAGTAGTCTTGGTGATAGTCAGAAGGAATGATCTGGCACCAAAGATAAATTACTGGAGGTGTGGATGACTACACCAGTAAAGCTTATATCCATGGGGAATGTCCTGGGGGTTGGGAATCTCGTCCTGGAGCATAAATTCTAGCTTGCTATGTTTAATACCCAGCAATAGTAGTGTGCAGGATCAGGGCAAGAGTGCCCTGTAGTAACGCTATTGTACATGGTAAGTGTCAGAAAGGATATAATTTTAGACAATGACCCCTGGTCTCTGTGAGAGTCTATATTCACAGTAAATGATTCTGATCTATTTTTGTCTGAGACATATTCAGTGCCATGAATCATTAATTAGTTCCACATCTGTATTCCACTCACATCCAAAATTTCTCAAAGGTGTCCTTAGACAGGGAGATTTTCTGAAATGGCAGTGTGTGGCTACAGCTCTCCCATCTCTTCTCCCTCTTTGACTGTACAAATTGTACTCATATTATACTCCTGTAATTTTTTATTTACTCCTGTAAATTATTATTATTAGGTTAAAAGTGCAGGATAGGAAGTTTGTCGTATGGAGAAGCTCTTTATTAGACTTTCATGTTAATTATTTTGGTAGTTTGTAATAAATGTGGAAGGAAAAATATTGTACTATTAATATTAGCAGTGGTTGACATGTTCATTTCTGTCTATCTAGTTACGGTGAACGAGAGAAGATAAACTCTGATAGATGGTGGATGTGTTCTGGTGTTTCATACGTGAGCAAAGTGAGTACTGCTTTTTCTGAGGAAGGAGACAATGTGAGTTATTTGAGAATTGATTATTGACTAAACATTAATACATCTTAATTAATCAGTAGCTTTTAAACACTGTTACTAGTCCGCTGAGATTAATATGTAATATAGCCCAACAGTCCACTCTTCTTTTTTTTTTTTTCTGTGTTGTGCTCCATACCTACAAAGCAGTGGCAACCCAAAGTAGTACGGAAAAAATGAAGGGGCTCCATCTAACTTTGTATTTCTTTGTTTTGAGTTTGTTATTTTTAGGTTGTTTTGGTCGGCTGCTATATTTTGTAACGACTGTGATCCAAATTACTCTTGCTAAATTCTAAATCCAATTTAAAAATACGTGGTATCTTAATGGGCCACACACTGTATACACTGTTGCCTGAGATATTTAGTAAAATCTGTGATGATATACTTTAAACCTGCGTATCCGTGATGAAGATTCCCTTCCCTAAAATTCCCTAATTTTGTAAGTTCCATTATTCCATTACATAATCTTTTGCATTTCTGGGACAAACTCCATTCTGGCACTTCAGCCGATTTATTATAAGACAACAAACCCCAAATGAACTGTCTACTTTTCAGCACAATAAACTGGCAGGAGGACTTTCTTCTCCCAATTTCAGATTGGACTTTTAACGGTTTGTTCTTCATCATCAATTCAGATGCTCACTCCCACAGTATGGTTGGTCCATATAGACATATACACAGTTTCATTCTATTCAAATATTCCCATTCAGCAATGCAAACTAAGGTATTACCTGTTAATGGGAAACATACTCTAAACATTACAATGGATGTAAAATGGGACACATGTTTTATTATATCTTTAATTAACATTCCATGTCATGTATTTATTTCCTATTTCCTTCACTCTACATTAAAGGAATATGGCATTCCTTGGTTTTCCTTTATTACCCTTACATCCATTACATAATCTTTTTCTGGTAGCACAAGAACTAGATATTTGTATCTAAGATTATATTTAAAATATATCTAGGGATGAATATTCTATATATCTATTAATATATCCAGCTCGAACTGTGGTCACTGTGATCACAGACCAGCACGCTACGAGGTGAGCTACCAGGTGAGCTACCAGTGCAGTATGCTGAGTATAGTTTACCTGAACAGATGACTCCAGCATCTCTGGAATGATCACAGTTATGTTTACTTGATTGTGATGATCTACAGCTCTTCAGTGTAGACTCTGATCCTGTACAATCCACATCATCCATCCAGATGGGTCCTGATCCTGGTCCAAAGTGAGCATCACTCAGTGCATCTACAGCCTCTCCACAGCCCAGCTCTCTACACACCACTGCAGCATCTCTCATATCCCAGTTATCACCACACACTGTTCCCCACTGTCCTCTATGAAGAACCTCCACTCTCCCAGCACAGCGACTCCCACCATCCACCAACCTCACACTGACTGTACAACAGACAGAGATAGTGTGTGTGTGTGTGAGAGAGAGAGAACACCACACATTTCTATAACATTGCCTTTAAATGACAGGAAAAAAACTGCTTGTAGAAAAGAGAATGAAAGAGAGACAGGGGTAGAGATCAATCTTAACATTTTAATAAATAAATAAATATTCATAATAATTATTATTAATTAATACTGATTAACTGTGTATGTATGTCTTACCAGCACACACCAGGCCCACATCACTCTCATGGGAGCAGTTGTGTTTGAGTGAAGGTGATGTTGGACAGGAGTGAATCTGAGATTCGTTGCCTCTACACTGAAGCTCCTCTGACCACACCTGACCCTCCCCTCTGCCAAAAGCAGCTCCTCCCAGCACCTCCACAGGAAGCCCACAGCCCAGCTCTCGACACACAACCTCTGCATCCTGCTGGTCAAAGTCAGCATAACACATCGCGTACCAGCTCTCTCCATGAAGCACCTCCACTCTCCCAGAGCAGTAAGAACCACCAACCAGCCTGACTCCTGTGATAGAAGAGAACATTTTACAGTGATAATTAATGATGACTTATAATAAAGAAAAACATTTTGCAAACATTTTATTTGGAGTGGGTTATTTATAGATTATTAAACTTCTAACTGAGCTTCAGTAACACATCAACAACTTATCAGTGAAGCAGCAGTAGTGAAGCATCTGAATACACTGAAGTAAAAATGTGAAGATACCTGCCCAGAGATTAAAATTGGGCCTTTACATTTTTTCAACATTTGTTTAAAAATGACTCTAATCTCTAATGCATTTTAGTGTTGGTGATTTTAGAAGGAAGAGAACATGGAGCTAAATGAATTCTATAATAATCTATGACATAATAAATTATGTGATAAGTGAATTCTGTCCTCCAGCAGTCTTGTGCACATGCCAGACAATGTTGTGTACATGAGCATCCTTTTCTGGGACAGACAGCACAGAAAGTGTGCATTTTGAATCCATATAGTAACAGCATGTGTTGTTGACAGGTAAGTCATCAACTCAGTAATGGTAGCTCTTCAGGATCTTCATTGCATTATGAGAGAGAGCCATCTGCACATTCTTCTTCAAAACCCAAATAAAACACTCGATTTGCTGTGCAGAGTTTAGACATGACTCAGACACAGATTTAAAATTGAAGAGGACCAATGTGACCTCTGGTTCTGCTTCAGCATCAGTGTTATGGTCAGCAGGAGCAGGCAACAAGGGCATGACAGACAGTCAGCTGTGGTGTCCTGTGGGTCTGGTCTGTAAATCATATTGAAGGGACATCAAGCGGGGAAATGAGCGTGCAATGTGCATTCCAGAGCAACCTGAAATGCAGAAGGGCCTAAGGGGCATCCATATTTTGCATGGCAGACACAAAAGAAATGGTCAGGTATAATAAGAGAGATCTGATCTCCACAGTCCTTAGGCAAAAGGGACTTGATGGTATGCACTGGCCTGGTCAACACAACAGAATACAATAGTACCACATAATGAAGACAACAACCCCGGATCTATACGGAACCTATACTGGTCCAGAAGTGCCCCCACAAAATGCCCATACGAAATACATCAGCCTGCGCTCTCATCAAAATCAGTGCATGCCACAAAACAAAGGGAAGCTGTGGCTCTTGTATGCTAGGGGAGCATTTTGTTGGTTTTGGGTCCACTAGCCCCCTCATGAGAAAATGCCCCTATAAATCAATACAAAACACTTTTATCTCATATAGAAACAGCTTAATCATATGAGAGTGGTGTATATAATGATGACAGTGCTCCCACCCAGAAGACATGATTTGACTAAGTGGCTTGATGAGCATGGAAATGACCAAAATTACATGCTATGGCCTTCACAGTTACTAGATTAGAACACCTATAGGACATGTCAGACCATGTTAAGCAGACTCCCTACCACCATCAAAACATAGACTGAGACTGAAATATTTTAAAGGAATGTTGTTCCATCCCTTTACTAAAGTTCCTGAGACATAAGATATACACCAAGGTGCTTATGGTGGCTCATCAACTCCCTTTACTTTCAACCCCCATTTTATATACATGCAAATGGTCATTTATAAATGTGAATAGTTCAGTGTTGATCATAAACGTATGACAGACTGATATTTGTGTTTAGGTTTAGAGTAACTAACCTGAGCAGATGACTCCAGCATCTTTAGAATGGTTACAGGCATGTTTACCCCATAGTGCTGACTGGCATTTCTTCAGTGTAGATTCTGATCCACTACAGTCCACATCATTCATCCAGATTGGTCCTGATCCTGGTCCAAAGTGAGCATCACTCAGTACATCTACAGCCTCTCCACAGCCCAGCTCTCTACACACCACTGCAGCATCTCTCATATCCCAGTTATCACCACACACTGTTCCCCACTGTCCTCTATGAAGAACCTCCACTCTCCCAGCACAGCGACTGCCACCATCCACCAACCTCACACTGCCTGTACGCAGGAGAGAAATGGGATTGACACTCAAGGAGAAAGAGTGCTGCTATAATCACACATAGAAATGCAGACAGAAAAATCCTTAATTAATTTCAAACACAAAACACAGAATAATAAGAGCTTCTATGAAAGATGTATTTCTTACCAGCACACACCAGTCCCACACCATTATCATGGGAGCAGTAGTGTTTGAGTGAAGATGATGTTGGACAGGAGTGAATCTGAGATTCGTTGCCTCTACACTGAAGCTCCTCTGACCACACCTGACCCTCCCCTCTGCCAAAAGCAGCTCCTCTCAGCACCTCCACAGGAAGCCCACAGCCCAGCTCTCGACACACAACCTCTGCATCCTGCTGGTCAAAGTCAGCATCACACACCGTGTACCAGGTCTCTCCATGAAGAATCTCCACTCTCCCAGAGCAGTGAGTTCCACCAACCAGCCTGACTCCTAAAAAAAATTCACATGTTTATGATGGAGAAAGTGGTAAAATATTATTATATGTATTTAAACAGATATTTTTATAGTGTTGGATTAGTTATATACTGTGATTGAAATGTGTACAACCACTGTGGGCACCACAAAACACCTTCCTGGCCATATCTTAGAGCCCCTGTGACCAGGTGACCTTACTTCTCTACAACATTTATAGTTCTGAGAGATAAGGTGGTCATGGAAGCCTTTCTGAGGACAAGGTGAGATTTCCTTCTGGCATAAAAGAGGATCTGTTTAATCTAAACCTTCTTTAAGAGTGACAGTGACAAAATATATCATGAAGGAATGTATATCTACTGTCTTCAGTTTAAGGTGATGTCATCTTAATGGGAGAGATATTGGAGGTATTTTGTGAAGTTATGGGACACACCAGGTGCGTGACATAATGTGAATTTTATATCCAGTGTAACAAAAAAGCCTGATGGTCATGGTGAGGACTGGAGGATGAATCCTCTCATGTGAAGGAAGTGCCAATTGTGCCTCCCACAACCAAGATAGGAGTTCTAGTTTGTCTAGGACTCTCCTAGTTATCCTCTCTGACCTCCTGAATGTTTCAAAATCTAAATCATATCTGGTGGTAATATAAAAATCCCAGCCAGTCCCAAACAGAGGGCATGTCCTGAAAAAAGGTTCCCCCTGCGCTATGCTCTCTATTAAGGAAAAAATAAACACTCTGCTACAAATTAAAGGTAAAGGTCAGTGTTTAGCTGATTCACTCTACACAGTCCAGAGGCTTCTGTATTCTTCAGTAAGCTTGTTTTTCTAAACTAAAGCTGAGCACTGGTCTGTCTTTTGGTGGTGCTGTGGCAAATTGGTTTACCCAGCAGGTATTTCAAAGCCTAGCTACTGCAAATATGCCTGGGATACTTCTAAAATAAACTTTACAATATGCCACAGCACACGTTTAAATCTTTAAATCCTTCCATTCCAAGACACTGGTGGAAAGAATAAGTTATAGCTTATTACTTTAAGTGAAGACAGAAGAGATGTGTAAGATCTCCATTAATGTGTGGAAGATGCATTACTAAACTGGAAAAGAGCATTTCCAGAAAAAGATTTGTTTGTTAAAACATTGAAGCTAACATCAGTGCCAGTTTTTTTACCTGTTGATCTCATTTTGAACTCGTACTTGTTAGGGAAAGTTATTGGCTAGGGGCAGATACTGATTATCATGTTAGACCACTTGGGGGCACCAGTCACCGGGGTCTTATAAACTGTGGGCTCAGCCGGAAACTTTAAGGCTTCAAAGATTTGCGTTGCCTCGTTCTCTGTCTCCTGAATAATGATTACTTTCACCTGACATCATTTAGTCCTCATGTTTAAATGCTTCTCTCTCACACCGGCTCATTGTGAAGTATTGCCACTCTGTAGCATACCGAGCGTTCTCTCTCTGTTTGATCATGTGTTACTCTGGCTTTGACTCTGTTTTGATTCCCTGGTTTACTCCTCTTGTTTATTCCCTCTGGTACCTCTGCTGGGTCTGATTGTCTGCTTGGTTTGGCCCTTGCCTGTTTATTCATTCTGACTCAGTTTAGCCCTCTGGGTGTATCTCCTTGTTCTCGGTGTTAATGTTTTTCTGTACAAATGGAACTCATATTTATATAACTCATATTTGTATGCCAACTAGTTTTTGAGATATTGACCTGCACTACTATGCCTGTCATGCCCACAGAGTCCCATATATTTTCCCTAAATGTTTGTTCTGGTAATCATGTGCTTTCCCTTTAAGAAAGAATAGGGTAGAAAAAGCATACCCATCTACTGCACTACTGCTCAATCGAGATACACTCTTGGGCAGACCCTCAAGCACAAATCTAATGTTGGTGTGACTCACAGTTGTCTTTTTTTTCCCCCATCCCTTATTCGCCCCATCCCGTTCCATTAATTTTCTGCACCTCCTAAACTCTATTATTTACCTTAACATACAGCCACCAAACTGCATGTACTCTCTCAGGACAGCTCCCCAAATATTAATCCACAGCCATACTGACTCCTCAATGTGTCATTTATTCACCCACATTCCTCTTATAGACTCCCATTAGTTTTTCCCCCACAAAGACTCTATTAATTTCTTTGCCTGACAGTCAACAAACATTATGTCACCTCATGCCATCACTCTTTCCTAGTTACTCCTATTTTTCTTAGAAAGAATTATTAATAATATAAATGCTATTATCTTAAAACCTTAGTATTATTTTACCAACATCTTCTACACCATTAAAGACATAAAGTCTAGCAGCATACCTGAGCAGACGACTCCAGCATCTTTGGAATGATCACAGTTACGTTTTCCCCATCCTCTTGATCCACAGAGCTTCAGTGTAGACTCTGATCCACTACAGTCCACATCATCCATCCAGATTGGTCCTGATCCTGGTCCAAAGTGAGCATCACTCAGTGCATCTACAGCCTCTCCACAGCTCAGCTCTCTACACACCACTGCAGCATCTCTCATATCCCAGTTATCACCACACACTGTTCCCCACTGTCCTCTATGAAGAACCTCCACTCTCCCAGCACAGCGACTCCCACCATCCACCAGCCTCACACTGGCTATACAATAGAGGGATAAAAAGAAAGAACTTTTTACTCCATGTTGTGTCATCATGTGTAAATGAGTAATGGCCTAATTAATGTAAAGTAAGATTTTAATAAATGTTTATAATTAATAATCATTTTTAAAAATGTATAGGACACATATGAGAAATAAACCATAACATAGCCATTCACTGAAGATTCATGTTAATGGTTTAAATATTAATTACGGTAACAACCAAAATACTTAATAGGCAACCCAACAAGTGCTGAAAACAAGTACAAATCAGTGGTCGCCAGATCTGTTTTCAGTAGTTTTCTCCCGTACATCTGCATGCCCAAATGCATCTAGAGTTTAGATCATGTCAACTGGTGTGCTGCTGAACCTCGTGGGCTCTAATGCCCTGAACAAATATGACACTTTCACTTTTACGGATGACGAGGACAAAGAGGACCCAGCTGATAAAAAAATTGATGAGGTATGTTTGCTAGCCAAGAATGTAATTATGGACAGACACACGTTTAAAACTTGTAACCTGAAGCCAGATGTCCACCTGTCCACCTTAAAACTGCATGCTGTGACTTTGGAGTTCTGACCAATGAGCTAACCAGAGATTGGCTGGTGTGTGGTATTAATGATGACGCCCTCCGTGCTTGTCTGCTCCGAGAGCAACGCCTCACATCAGAATCAGCTGTTAGTCTCAGTAAATTGCACGAACAGTCTAAGAAGTATAGCAAAGCACTGTGTAGAGAACCTGAAGTATTCTCACTACAATTCCCACAATGCTTTAACTGTGGTGGGCATCACCCACCTGACAGGGACAAATGCCCTGCCTTCAACCAACGCTGCAAGGCCTGTGGCGAAAGACATTATTTCTCCAGAAGCTGAAGGTCAGCCAACAGCCGAGCCAGGCCAGGCCAGGTCAGTCCCATTGACATCTTCCCACAGAGGGGGATACGCACACAAAATCAATGAGGTTGAAACAGAAGAAGACCCTCAATCCACTGATGTGCTCTATTGTGAAAGCATGGACGTCACCCCAGAGCGTGGAGAAATCTAATCTAACGGCCACCCAGAGCGCCCATTTTGTTAAGGTGAAAATAGATACTGGAGCAAAATGCAATGTGTTACCACTCACACGTTTGCATCACACTGACCCAACAGCTCACATAGACTGCTCCAGCAAAGTAAACCTCATGGCTTATGGGCTGTCTGAACATGGATGTACAGTATTTGACTACAACACCATAGACAAAGTTCCTGTGGTTTACCACATGCGTTTGGGCAATTCCATACACCCAACTATTTGTGCTCCGAGGCAGATCCCTATTGCAATGAAAGACAATATTATTAAAGAATATCAGGGGCCGCACCAACATGAACATGACAAGCTCCTTCATCAGGTTTTGGTCAAGATAAGGGCAGTGGGTCTCAAGCTCAGTCCTGACAAATGTTGTTTCAGACTCTCCGAGGTCTCCTACGTAGCCCACCTTTTTACAGACAAGGGTATCAAACCTGACCCTGCAAAAACAAAAGCCATGCACCTTATGTCACCGCCACAGAATGTTCCTGGGGTTGACAAACTATCTTGCAAATTTATTCTGACTTATGAAGCTTATTAAAAACCATCTTTTGTGCTCTTTGTGCAGGCAGAGAAAATAAATTCCCCCATCCAGTAAACCTGTGGATTCCGTGTTGTCACTGCAATTCTCCAACACAACGCACAAGTACCCCATTACACATGGGATGTTGTACCCACAGAACAGGCTGTGTTTACCCGAATCAGAAACCATGGCATATCTGTGAAGTCCATGAAGCACAAATGTATCACTGCTTTTAAATTAGGACACACAGAGGAGTATAAAAAAGCAGTATATAAAAGCCAGCTATGCTTTCCAGAAGACCGTAAAAGCCTCCAAACAGGAGTACAGGGCTGTGGTGGAATCACAGTTTAACACGAGAAGCCTGTGGCTTCTAAAAAAAAGATGGGTGGCATTACCTCTTCCTCACTAACCCCTAACACCGGTGCCCCTCAGGGTTGTGTGCTTAGCCCTGTCTTGTGATCCCTGTATAGTGGAGAGTGGGGTGAGTTGTGCCAGTTATTACTTAAAGTGACTTTAAAGCGAGGCCATGACTGTAATGCTTCCAACTAAGGATGTGGTGCATCCCTGGGAACAGTCACTTTGGATCTGAAATATAATATTTAAGAAACATAGCTTCCTGAAAAAAGTGGTCTCATGGCACAATTTGCCCTTGGTTCGGGGTAGGTTTGACCTTACATACACTGGTGTAAATTGTGCCATTGATTATTAAGTAAATCGGTATATTTTGATCTCAGAAACGGTAATGCTATATAAAAGCTAGACTAATTCAATACAAACTTACACATTTCAGTTATTTTACAACATCAAAGGCCAATCTTCCACAAGCCTATTGTACCACAGGAGCACATCCAAGGTCAGTTTTCTTAAACAAAGCCTAGCGCTTCATGAACACATCAGAACAAAGTTGAGTTCAACTGTCAATCCTCTTCACAGACCCGGCCTACTACATAACATCCCACTTGTCGATGCTAGGGGAATATAATTTTCTGCGCCTTTACGGCTGTACCACCACATTTTTGAGGTGTGGGTAGTTTCTTATGCCCATCTTCTCTAGAGATGACTCCTTCATCATTGTCTTTGAAAGTGAAGATAGGCTTTCAATCCACAGACCTCTTATTACTTTGCCTTAGAAACTTTGCACTGATGTCGGCACCATCAACCTTCTCAAGCAGTCCAACATAACGCCTGCGAAGTTCACAGTGACAAAGTCCCCAGCAGACAGATCCTTGCCACCATCATCATCCTGGACATCTGAACTCTCATAGTCAGTGGTGTTGTTAGGTTGGTTTGGACCCTTTCAGAGCCCCTCTTTTCATGTTTTCATTCCTTTTCTCTTTTTCACTCCTTTCATTTTTTTCTGTCATGTGTTCGGGTTAGAAGGCTGGTTACCTAACCTCCAGCCCACGGCAATGGGCCACACTACTTAGTCTTTCACACTTTTCAGTATATGGGCCGGAGTTGAGGCAGTACTCATTATGTGGGGGCAGATCTGTGCCTCATCCATTAGTTCTTCTGGTTTAACAGCATATGCTCATGGGTCAGGTTTGGACAGAGGACCCAGCCAGAAACTGGGCTAGATAAAGTTTGCTCTCTGGGTACAATTTGTATTTATTTATTTATTTATTTGAAAAAAGGACTGATACCACACTTATACCAAATACCACAAGGCGTTATTAAAAAAAAAACATAATAGGAAAATAAATTTATTAGAGTAAACTCACCAGCACACACCAGGCCCACATCATTATCATGGGAGCAGTTGTGTTTGAGTGAAGGTGATGTTGGACAGAAGTAAATCTGAGATTCGTTGCCTCTACACTGAAGCTCCTCTGACCACACCTGACCCTCCCCTCTGCCAAAAGCAGCTGCCCCCAGCACCTCCACAGGAAGCCCACAGCCCAGCTCTCGACACACAACCTCTGCATCCTGCTGGTCAAAGTCAGCATCACACACCGTGTACCAGGTCTCTCCATGTAGCACCTCCACTCTCCCAGCACAGTGAGAACCACCAACCAACCTGACTTCTAAAATGAGAAAAACAGAGAACATGGCTCCATTAAAATTCATATCAGTGTGTTTATTTACACTAACTTATAGGTTACAGCCCCTCCAATCATTATGACCAGGCCATAAAACCCTCTTCCAAGTTTAAATACAAGTGACAAGTGACCACTGTAAGTAATTTGTCACTGTCCCTGAATACAAATTATTTTGCTAAGAGCCTACAGTTATAATCTATTTGGAAAATGAAGAGAGGAGGAAGAAATGCCAGATTAGTCTGTGAAGTAGGAAAGAAAAAAGTCTGTAATTAAATAGCAGGATCATCAGACGGGTCAGTACAATGCAGGTGAACATAGACCGCATGATCCTCCATGGTAGGTAAACTGATCAGTGATGCAGACAAGCAGTGGCGCCCAGTCAATGCAGATAACGCAACAGCACTACCTCAACAATACTGCCTTACACTGTGCTTATAAATAATTTGTAAACTGTATATTATTTGTTCATATATAGTTTGTTCATTGCTTATAAAACCAATAAACCTGATTCTGATTGAATGTATGTCACTCTGGTGCAGGTAGGAACATAATCTGAAATCTTTGATATAAAGGAAAGAGTGGAAATAGGTCTGTGGTTTGATAGCTCAGAAGGATTGAGACTGGGTTTAAGGCTTGCACATGGTTTCTGGAGTTCTGGAGCTGATTAGATCATTTAGAAAATGTGCTAAACAATAATCTTTATTATTTCTGTTATTTTCAGCTCGAGAGGAGAGATAGGCTGAATGTGCTGCAGTTAGAGCCCTCCTATAGTCCATAAGGCTATCCATCCAGGCAGTCTGGAATACCTCAAGTTTAGTCAGGTACCATTTATGCTCTAGCTTTCTGACAATCTGTTTTAGAGCTTAAGTATAGTAATGATTGTACCATTTCTTATTCTTATAGTGTCACTTATTCTTTTTAGTGAAGCCAACTTATTTAAAGTAATACAGTTTCCTCCAAGCCTTTGGTCAGAATATCTGGATCAGATGGACAGCTAATGGAATTGAACAGATCTGGGAGGGTTTTGATAAAGCTGCTAGCATAAAGGATGTTATAATGCACAAGATACTGTGTGTGGATGAACATTTATTATGGCTGAAACTAGTTGTGTGGGCATTCCTCAAACCACAGTGTCATGTGTGTACCAGGAATACATCACAGAAAGCATTATCACCAATTATTATTATTATTATTATTATTATCAATTATTGTGACCAGCGGCACCAAGATAGAATTGCCTTTAATAAGATAATAGAATATGGGAGTGGAAGACCCACCAGAACGCCTCTGTAAACATCACAACACCAGACACAGTGCCCTACTTGGGCTTGTGAGGTTGCTAACTGGACCCTAGAGGACTAACAATGTGGCATGTAACGGTACCAGTTGTTTTAGGCTGATCTTTTGGATGTGCACATTTACTCCAGATGTTTATGATCTGTCAGCACAGACAAAGATAAACCTGCTTCAACTGAATTATGTAAGGTGTCTGGTTTTAGGGAACTGGAACAGATGTGAACCTCTATTTATATTTATAGTGTGTGGGTGTTGGAGGTTGGGGGCTGCGATAGAATTATTAGCTTTGTTTGGACATGAATGAGATAATGAGCTCCACAGAGAAGTTGTTAAATGGCTGAGAGAATAAATAAAGATTGCATTAAGACCTTTATTGTCAATAAAATATTTCAATCCTCTACCATTTACCATTTCAATTCTCTACCAAACTGTTATAGCACTTATTTTCTGATAGAGGGTAAACCTGGGCTCCCCGAATGGTGCAGTTCTTGGTGTAATGGCTTTAGTCTGACTGAATTTCAGAGAATGGCCAGAAAATCAAGGCTGTGGAGATTCAGGCAGCTGAATTTTGCAGCTAGCAAGCTTATGTTCCAGGATACCCTAGGCTACTCATATGCCATTATGTAACATGTCAATGCTAAGAGAATTTTGATATCTTTGCCTATATAGACTTTGAAACTAGTCAATTCAAGTACCTTTTGAGAAACTGTTAAATTGATCAAAATAATGCAATACATTTGATTGTAGTTTATTATATGACTTATTATTGAGAAAATATATATCATATAAATCATAAACACTAGATGGTCATATTTGTATTGCATTCCCCTCTCTGGTTAACCAGTAGCGGCTCTGTAGGGTTAATATGAAGAGCCTGTATGTTTCCTGCAGCTTATCAACAACAGTTTACTGTACTAAATATAGGTCAGTATCAGAGAACTGAATGTGGAGTCTATATATTTCTGTTGCTGTTTTCATCCTCAGCTCTGTTCAAAACTTTGTTAGCTTTCTTGTTAATGTCCGACCCAGTCATGTATCTATCGGTGTGGGTTGTGTAATGAGGGATGAAGCTGGTTGTGGTGGTTGGGTCACTGATGTTCCATCCACCTGGCATCCACTATCATGCCTCTTTGAACTCCAATAATTTACATCGTATTGAAATGATCATATTGGCCATTGCTTAAATGATAACACCTCACAATTCCACCACCATTTTAATTACAGTTTAAGAAATGATAAAAAAAAACATAAAATTGAAATGACTGAGATGCCACTTTCAAATGAACAAGTATAATATAGTTATATATACACACCACAAATAATTTATTCTCAGGAATGCAATGCACCACGTGATTAATTTCAGACAATTATTACTGTATATTCATTTATGATTTGTTTGTGAGTAGTTACTGGATTACTGAGGATGGTTATAGTAAAAGGTTACTGGGATGTATATACAGTCAGAATGTCAGAGTCAATAGTAATCTTCCCAATGCTGCAAGCAGTTCATTTAATTATATGATTTACTGCTGCTTACCTGCACAGATCATTCCAGCACCTGGAGCTTGATAACAGGTAATACCTCCCTCTATCGCGCTTACTGCTGCACATTTGTTTACTGTGGACTCTGATCCGTTACACACTTTTCCATGCCTCATCTTTGTTTCTGGTCCTGCTCCAAAGCGTGCATCACTTAAAACATCTAGAGCCTCTCCACAGCCCAGCTCTCTACAGACCACTGCAGCAGATTTCATATCCCAGGTACCATCACACACTGTTCCATAACCACGACTGCTACAGAAAACATCCACTCTTCCAGCACAGCGTCTCCCTCCATCTGCCAGAGTTATAATATCTCCTAATGAGAGAAAGAAAAACACGGACAGAAAGAAAACAAATAAATATTAATAACAGATATAGTAAAGAGATGGACAGCTGCTGGTTTAATACTCTAATGCTACTACAGTAATAATATACTACCAAAGAGACCTAGATTAATCATTTACAATATTATTATTCTGATATTAAAATATATATATATATATTATAATACTCTAATTACTAAAGTGTATTGTTTACCTTTTTTTTCATTAATTAATAATAATTACTTACCAGCTGTGGAGAGAGTGATTGTGGAGGACAGAAGAATGAGAACCAGGCAGCTGTCCATCTCCCTCTGACTTCCACACAGTCCATTCAACTCAGCAGCAGAACAAGCTTCACCTCCTCTACCCCAGAGAGACTGAAGAAAATGACAGAGAGAAAAAGAGAGAGAGAGAGAAGCTCCCCACAGCTGCCAATCACACTCACTATTACCTTATTAGAAAGAGAAGAGGAAATCATCAAACACTTTCAGTGACAAATCAGAGGAGGCATTTTCTCTCCCTCCATATATATCAAAAGAGCGTCAGCGCTGATGAACAGAACTCCACCTCCGTCTCTAGAGGAGTGTGTGTGAGGAGAGACGCTCACAGCAGTGTGGTGAGAAACACACCAACATACAGGAGACTGACTTCAGAGAGGAGACGATCCAGTGTAATACAGCACTAATTCTGCACCTGCAGAGACACACTGATAACCATCTCACTCACACACACACACACACACACACACACACACACACACACACACACACACACACACACATATATATATATATGAGATTATTAATGACAAATAATCAATAATCATTAATAATTAAATAATAATTAATAATACATGAAAAAGACTCCTCAAATTGACTTGCCTCTTCTGCACCCCCTCATCACATCCCCATCTCTCTCTCTCTCCTTCTCCCCTACACACACCTGCTGATACGTGGCTTCCTGTTCCTCCACTCAACCAGAAGCTTCAAAGGAGAAACAGCTCCAGCTGCCAAACAGATCTTTATCAGCAGCTTACAGGTTTACCACATCACATACAGAATTACTGCACTGCTCTACACATGGAGATACAGGACAGACTTTAACTTCATGCTGCTACAGTAAAGTGATCACTGGTAATGTAGAGGAGAGAGGAGCATGGTTTAAAAAGGGTTAAAGGGCAGAAGGAGAATCTGGTGGGGTAAAACTGATGAAAGTTTTTATTTCTAAGAGCAGGAATTAAACATGGTGACAGTAATTCTGCTTTTGGTGGGCTGGCAGAAGCAATGAATGATCATTATTATTTTAAAAGTATTAGCACCCTGCTCTTCTACCTCAACACTCTGATCATTAACTTACAGGCCATTAGGTGAACTTGTGCTCTCTCCTCTCCATGTTTGATGTTAACAAATAACAAAAAAAACATATATGACTATTTATTACATAATAATGAACACCAACAGGCAGCAGTGTCTACAAACAGCGCCGAGATGAACGGTCTGTTGTCATGCATCACAATGTCCAGAAGGCCTGGAGTCACTCCACCTCCACTCCTACCGCACAACCTGCAGGAACTGTGTAAGAATATTCAACCTGCATGGGATGGATTATTGTAGGACATCATTAGCTGCATGCGTTAGCATGTTAGCATGCGTTAGCAAACATGGTGGTCCAATCCCATAAAGACACTACTTTATTTTGTGTTGCTCAATAAATATTAGTAAATATCAGAGCAAATTTATCATCATTTGTTGTTACTGGTAACCTTTATCTGAGCACTTGAGTGTAAACCCTTACCAAAAAAAAGTATACTTAAAGTTTATTTTATTAAGTAAACTTAAGTAAAGTTCAAGTATATTTCCCAAGTATACTTTATGTAGTAAGTATACTAATATTAATGTAGTAGTAGTATACTTGTAAGTGTACTCTTTCAGTACTTCTTGGGACTACATTGGCCCACTTTTTAGTTTATTGAAGTATACTTTCAAGTATACTTTTAGGTGCAAGAGTAGTAAACTTTGAGTACACTACTAGTTTACATGCAAGTTTTATTTTGTACTGCAACTGTACTATGAAATGTACTAAAAGTGAACTTACAGGTATACTGTTAGTTTACTAGTTATTTACTTATCCCATTTTTTTAGTTTATGAAAGTACATTTTTAAGTATACTCTCAGTAAACTACTAGTTTAGTGGTTTTTATACTGCAAGTATACTTATATGTTTTCTTTAAATTAACTTAACAATACTTCTAGTTGATTACTTATATATTAGTTTTGCACTTTAAAGTATACTATTATGTTTCTATTTAGGTATTATTTTTTATACTTAAAATACACCTTTAACTGTAGTTTAATTAGACTTACGAGTGGACTACATATATAAAAATAAACAAGACATACTCAGGATTAAGGATTAATTAATTTCCAAACAAATATTGTACCGATGGTACATCATTTCCAAACAAATCACAAACATACATACAGGCAAGTGTGTTTTTGAATGTAGCCTCTACAAAATCAGTACAACCAAATCCAACCAAAAATGTTGAACTAAATGGGGAAAAAAGTCCTTTTCACATGGTCTTCTTTGCAGTGGCTTGCCTGGTATAACTTTCGTTGTTGCATTTTTTTTCTTATGATGCGTCTCACATCTTCGATGCTGAAGTCAGGGAACTTTGCTAGAGCATGGCCTAGGACACACAAACAAAACAAAACGTTACTTTAACGTTCTATCACCCCAAATCCACCATCCAGAATTAACACAACAAAACAGTCAAAGTAGCATATTTCTACATGATATTTGATTTGTTTTTTTTTCACATACGTATCTGAACACTAATGCGATCAGCAAAATTACTATAGTATATAACCTGTTTTGTGGTTTAATGTCTGCTTTGTGTTTACTGGGAATAAACGTCGTATGGTGAGGTTACTCCACAGTGAGCCTGATAAATATGACTGCCGTATTATTTCAGCAGAGAATAATGTATTTGTGAACACATTTAGTCAGATATCGGTTGTTAGTTCACCCTGACAAATCTAGGGACTCGACAAATCTAGGGCCATTTTTGTTCAATGCTGAAGGTAACAGTTACTGATCTTTATCACGGTCACATCCAAAATGGAACACTGTAGTCATTTTGTCATGTGTCTTTGTTAGAATTGTTGAAATACTTCCATACCACAAACTACTATACCTTCCATAAAGCTATCACAAAGTAATAATAACAGTGAAAAAACATGAGGCAACACAGGAATGGCATTACTTCTAAATAATGATGTAAACATGCCAAACTGAGATTTAAGCCCTACATTACATTGTTCTTATGACACTGGATTTCTTTACTGAAAAACAGTCTACAGGGATTTGCTTTTCAAGTTTGACAGTGATTACATTTAATGTTTCACAACTCTGTCCTACACTTGATGAAAATTAAGGGACAACTTGTTGCAAATATGCAGCAATTTTCAAATATTCTGGCAAAGAGACCAAGCGAGATCAGAGGAACGGAAACGAAGGTTTTGCTTTTCAGTTTTCCACACATCAACAAAGAATAAAGAAAAAGTCATGTCACGTTTGTATTGTAATGTATATTTTTTCTGCTAGAACATTTAAGAGGTGACACAGAATCCTCTGCAAACTGTTCTTTAACTGCATGAATGTAATTACCTGTTTTGTTGGCCTTTTATTCTCCATCTTCCATGTCCTTTATCTACCTACTGTTTGGTTTGGTCTTCCTGTCACTGTAGTGGTATATGTGAAAAAGTTGTGCACAATGAGTGATTCAAAATGTTGACTGGGTCCACAGGCTATAAGGACCTATGACAAAAACAAACAAAAAAACAGGTTTATTTCAGGTGCGCACATAGTTAACGTTAGCTAGCTTGGCTGTTTGAATTCTGCTGCCTAGTTGCTACGCACAGTCGATAACCGTCTTAGCTTAAGATCTAAAAGACTTGCTGTGCATGAAATTTATTCAGTCCAGCAACGTTAACACAATCATGTTGGAAATGTTAGCTTGCTAACGTAGTCAAACTGTTAAAATGCATGGAGCACCACGCACTAGCTATATGACTAGACCAACTTGCAAGTCTAGCTGTAGCTTGTTAGCTGCATTAGCTACTGACCTCCATGCTAACTAGCTAACATTAGCTTGGTTAGTAAACATGATCTCGCAAGCCTAACAAATTAGGGATATAAAGTTTACAACTGGAAAAAAACCGAAGCACAATCTCTGATATGTAACTTATATTGTAAAGATATGTTTGATAATTTGCCCCTCCAAACAAAATGCAAACCCGGAGACTAAAACGAGGCAAGCAGCGTTTCGAAAAGGGGCTTGGTACTAAAACGTTTTAATGCCGACATATCAAAAGTCTGCTCAGAATCACACTGCTAGCGAACTCATAAAGTTACTTACCACTGAGCATTAAAACCGTTGCAGGGAAAGGCTGGACTATCTTTCTTTTTTCTGCCTTTGTTCCACTTCACATTTATCCACTCATCTTCATCATCCAGTCTGGAGCACTGTGTGATCATTTCTGAAGATGTTATACTGCTCGTCTTCAGCACTCACCCAATCAACTTTTCCGACTTCCACGGTCTTGTCCTTGAAATAATATATGGCAACAGCCATTGTGATAGATATAGAAAGTTATCAATGACAATTACCCCTATTTTTTTTAATTGTTCGTATATAAAAACCGGTGACTCTCAAACCCACCAAAGGCGCTTAACAGTCAACGTGCGCGCGTGCGCGTGCATTTCAACTCGCCAGCTATCGCGAATGGTGCGTGATAGCGTGGAAAATTGGGAATCGGTGGACGCGGGACATCAATCCAAAGGATGCTCTCGGTCCCATTTGTCGTTCATAGCAGTTGGGTGCAATAAGGGCAAGACGTTCAGGAAAAAAATACTTGGAGAGTGGCACAGAAGAATTCCACGGTGACCAAGTTCAGATAGAATGCAAAATAGGTAACTTTGCTAACACTTGGGATGCAAACTAATAATTGTTCACTTTTCAACTTTTCAATTGTTCGTCTGTGTCACGTTTTCTACAAATAGTACTATAATCTCCCCTCTCTCTCTCTCTCTCTCTCTCTCTCTCTCTCTCTCTCTCTCTCTCTCTCTCTCTCTCTCTCTCTCACTCTCTCATATACACATACACATATAACAGACGTGTGGACTCGAGTCACATGACTTGGACTCGAGTCCGACTCGAGTCACTAAACTGATGACTTGTGACTTGACTCGACAACATTACTAAAGACTTGCGACTTGACTTAGACTTTACCTTTACTGACTTGGACTTGGAATCGGACTTGAGCTTTAAGACTCGAAAAGACTTGACAACCCTACTTTAACATAATGAATAAGTAAAACTGAATCACATGACTGGATCATTTTATATTAAATGGCGCTGTAACGCTAGGGAGCTGAGCCGCTCAGCCCAAATGATCCGTAACCTAGCAACAAGTAAAGCCGTAACCGTACAGCCAATCACGGGAAGCTTTGAGGGGGGCGCCAGTGTTGAATTTGTGCGGAGAAGACGAGTAACATGATCCCAAAAATAATCCTGTTCAGCTACAAAGATTATAATGTAGTAAATAAAAGAAGAACTGCGGTATGCAAGACATGTGGAGTCAAGATCACAGATGGAGGTGCAACCACTTCAAACTCGACATTTGAGGCTGCACAAAGAACAGTAAGTCTGTGCTGTGTATATTTCGCGTATAGCAGTTAGCAGTTAGCAAGCTAGCAAACGTAGCGACATAATAATAAACAACAGCGAATGTAAACAAAGCTGTTGTCCTCTGTTCGTCCCTCTCTCACACCGTTCACTGTGAGAGATTTTACTGAAAATTAAAGTGTTTAGGAACCACAGCATCTCAGCCACGACGTGGTGAATTAGCATAGAGCAGAAAAGTGTCAAACACAGCAGTTCACACATGCTGTTATATATATATATATATATATATATATATATATATATATATATATATATATATATATATATATATATATATATATATATATATCGTCGCTGTCCAAGGAAAAACAAGTATCTCCAAAATGGCAACTTTACAAGAGAGGCCAAAAACCTCATTCAATTTTAATGTAAGTCAATGGAACCAGACGTTTTTCTAAGCAATTTTGGGCCATTTCTGTTGGTCTATTCATCTTGTAGATATCACAGTGTAAACGACTGCCGCTGTTTTCAAATTATGCATAAAAGTCAAAATGGACAAAAAATGGAGATACATGTTTTTCATTGGACGGCGACGATATATATATTACAGGTCCATACATTAACGCTTATGGGTGTAGAATGTGATGTCATTAAAAATTCCTGTAGGTGGAATGTGTTCTACTACTTCATTATAGTGTGGTGTTCCTCAACCTTGGCCTTCGAGGCCCACTGCCCTGCACATTTTACTGTTTTTTTCTGCTTCAGCACCTATTTTAACTCAGTAATGGGCTGGTTATGAGGTGATTAGTTGGATCAGATGTGTTGGGAGAATGGAAAACAATAAAAAGTGCAGGGCAGTGGGCCTCCAGGGCCAGGGTTGAGAAACAATGATGTAGTGTACTTTGTTAGCCTGTTCACAGAAATGTATAGCATACTGAAACAGCTCATATGATATCATGAATCATATGATATTCTTGTCCTTTCCTAATTTTTTTTAATCCATAAACCTTGACTTTTTGTTGCTGTAAACTGTGGTATAATGTCACATTCATTTTTCCATACTGCGTTTAGTACATATCTATTAGAGATTACAGTAAGTACTTTGTTTACTGCACAGTACTTTGCAGGTTATTTAATCCTCAAATTATTTAATTAACGATTTGCACTACTTGTTTGAACTGTTTGAGATGATGCAAGTTGTTTTTGTTATACTAAATACAAACTTTAAAAACATTTATGATTATGTCAGTTTAATATACTATGAATCAGCTGCATCAGTTATGTGAAATATTGAAATGACATCTGGTGACTTGACTAGGACTCGAAGTTTAAGACTTGGGACTTGACTTGAGACTTGCTTGTATTGACTTGGGACTTGACTCGAGACTTGCTTGTATTGACTTGGGACTTGACTCGAGACTTGATTGTTAAGACTTGAGACTTACTTGTTACTTGCAACTTAGTGACTTGTTCCCATGTCTGTAATATAATATAATATAATATAATATAATCTGAAAATACCTGTTGCCATTTACATGTGTATATTTTATGGTGAATTAACCAAAAGAAATGCCCCAAAAAGAGTGGGGAAAAATCTGGTGGCTATTGACCTGTTACAATACTGTCACACCTCGGAAAAGTATTGTCAATAAAATCAGCCAAATGTTTATGTTTCTGTATAGGTTTGTGTTGGTTAATAACACTGTACATAGAAGATCAGTTTCAGTTAAAAATTACAAGCCAAATATACTTTATAAGGCAAGAACACATAACTACTATTCTTAAGTATATCTAAATCAAAAGATTAAATACAAGTATACTCAAAACGTACTAAGACTTTTTAGTTTTTTGTCAGTCAAGTATACTTAGGTATGGTTGTGTTTAGTATATCACTAATAAGTACGTAAAAAGTAAACTGAAAGTATACTCATCTATATTTAGTTTAAAAGAAGTATACTAATAGCACACTAGAATAAACTTCTTTTTTGTAAGGGAAGTGTAACTGTGTGGCAACTGTTAATGGTTTACACGGCTCACAGGCCAGGTAGGAGGACTCTTGTTGCTTAGAGTCCCGGGGAGGCCAAGCTGTGTCTGGCTGTGGATCCAACTAAGCTTAAAGTTATGAATTTATTTATTTATTTTCTAAAGTATGTAATATGTTTAAGATTTAAAGATTAATCCTTACGTATGTCTGGTCAGTTAAAGTATTAAAGAATTTGGAAATATTAAGTTTTAAAGTGTATTTGTCATTTGCACAGAAGTCAGGACATTTATGCATTGAAATGCTCGTGGTGAGGCTCAGGTTAATAGTCTATAGGTGCAGCATTAATATACATACTAACTAAACAAACAAACTAAAATACACAAAGAGATATATTAAATAAATACAAAATACACAATATAACCAGGATACAGAATATACAGAGACAGGAGGTTCTGTGTAGAAATGCTCTTATATGTACATTTATTAGACGGGGGTAAGATATATATGGTAATAAGCTAATTTAATATAAAATTAATATAGTGAGGGCCCACTTGAGAAACAGATTTTGTTAAAAGCCCTATACAAATAAATATTGATTGATTGATTGATTAAGTGAAGATAAAGTTAAATTTAACTTGGACATTTACCCCTAACAATGTAATATAGCTACAATGGGGATTTCAGTTGTCAGACTGGAACTAGATGGCTTGACTGACTGTCACTAGAAAAACAGGGTGATGACTCCGCGAGTGAATCATCACATTAGGATAAAGACTCTAACTTCTAGACAACATTTACCTCTACTGACTTGCACACCTCTCGCTGTGCGTGTGTAAGAGGTCAAAAATCTATTTAAATGATCAGAATGAATGGAGATCTGATGTTTAAATCTGTGAATTTCAATACCTGAATTCGCCAGTAGGGGGAGTAGAGTTTCACAAAAGTAGAGTGAGGGAAAATTATATTTAATCTTCTATAAGGTGAACAATTTGAAGGATAACAATTATTAAACAATTAAAGAGTCTTTGGCGAAGGCCCCGTCCTGGCCCAGGTCTTAAAGCATTCAGACCCTCCCAGACCCAGGCAGATATGGATGGCAGAGGCAGAGCCTACTTCCTGGACAACAGGACTGGGGCCAAGCTGGTGGTGGCGAGGAGGAACGCAGGAGAACGTGAAACGTCGGGCACCTGAAAGTGACAAAACATGGGTGTAAGCTGAATCCTTTTATAGACAGGGGGCACATTGAGATTGGCCAGAGTAAAGAATGAACGAGTGACGTAGCACTGGAGTCTTCCCGGCAGAACTTGCACTAAAACTTTTATTTAAAAAGATTAAAAACGTTTGAGATTGCTGTGTCTGTTTCTACCATCACTACCAGAACAGCTCGCTAGAGGACTTGCACAGACAGGTAGGCGTGTCTCTAGTAGGCGTGTAACTTTTTTGGATGATATTTTGTCCAAATAGAATATCATTGTCATGTTAAGACCATTTTATGCCCCTGATCTAATGACAATATAATATCATATTAATGTAACTGTACACTTTTAAAGAGGAATAAACATTCAAGTATTAAAAATGCCATCATTGAAACCAAATGTTTAAATATCCTGAATAAATTACAGTGAAATAAAAACACACCATGAGATGGAGACTCTGGCTCTGCAGCCAAATAAACTGCACTCAATATTAAACAGACCTTCAAAACAGTCTCTAGAGCCTCAGTTAACAAAAAGAGCAAAGTAACAGCCTGTACCCTATAAGTGAGATATAGGTATGTTATATTAGGTGTGATTTTCGTGTAGCTGTACTTTCACGTTTTAGTGTGACTGTTTTAAACAAAGTAGAGATTCTGTTTTGTTTATGTTAACGGGCTGTCCTTGATTATTCAGCTTAATGGCAAAATGTTCCCACATCAGAGCTTTGAAATTCGGCTTTGGAACCAGGCCCACTTCCTTCATGCTGGAATTATGCAGTCTTTAAGAAACAGTCCTATTAACCTTTAGCAACACGTCTTCACCTTTCCCAGTCCATTGTGTGGGATTAGAAGTGTGCCATTTGATTGGTCATTGCGTCCACTGCACTCTTTTCCTACACTAGATGCGTGTTCCACCTCCGACAGAGAGGAGACGAGAACACAGAGCACAATCTTATGCAAACAAACACTTAAGTAAACATGATGGACATTATAGAGGTCAGCAAAAAATAAATATCGGGACAGGGAATTTGGGAGTGGGGTTGAGAGGAGATCTGCACGTGTTTTCACCCCATGTCATACTTAGATGCCCTTGTAAGACTAGTGGCAATGCCTCTTACCCCACACATCACATCTCTATTGAGTAGATGGCACCGTTGTGGGCAGTAGCTGATCCCGGCCTAATAATGATGATAACACTACTGAAGCATTAGTGTATGATATGCAGTACCTCTGGGGAAGGTGAAGTAACTTCACAGTGAGGGGTCCCAACACTTGGCCACAGTGAGACTCATTGGCCTGAGGAAAAGGCATTCAGCAGCAGTCAGCATCATGATCTAAGTGTGTCCAGAGTTTAGCAGATGGTTACAGCTGATTAGATACAGTGTCAGTGCTTACCCAGGCTTAGAGACAGTTTCCTGTAGAATCCTCACAGCATCGTCATTACTCATATTCTCACAGTTCATATCATTCACCTGTAAAAACACAAATCTGGTATCAATATTAACATGTTTCATAATCTCCAAACTAAAATGTGCTTTAAGAATTAGAATTTAGAACCATTTACACATGAACGGTTCTGTGCAGTGAAACACCCACATACACACACACTAGTAACACACACTAGGGGGCAGTGAGTACACTTGGCAAGAGTGCTGGGCAACCCTATCCACAGCACCTGAGGACCTGTCTGGGGTTAGGTGCTTTGCTTAAGGGCACTCCATTTGTGTCCTGTTGGCTCAGGGAAATAAAATGGTTGGTTAGGCTAACTGACTGGTTCCCTAACCTCCAGCCCTGACTGCCAGGTCTGCAGGGCACACCTCAGAATGGATCCTGGGACAAATCACACCTTACCTCTCACTCAAAGCCCATATAACCAAACTAATGTCCTCTGAAGTTGGCCATAGTATGAGAAGTTGTAGATGTCAGTTGCATTTTTGGCTTCTCGTGATTCAAATAATCCCAAACCCATTCAGTAACGTTCAGGTCTGGAATCTGCCTTCCTCTCTCCTTTGTTTTCATCATGTTCATCTTCTTACCTGGATCAAATGGAAACACAGTCTAGCACAGCGTTTCTCAACCTTTTTTCAATCATGGCACCCTTTATAAGTATGCAAAATTTTAAGGCACCCCAGGAACCTTTGCAATCTCTTTCGCTGCTTGCGAACCAAGCATTTTGTCCACAATAGCTGTACATGCTGGCAGTATGACCGTCTTGGCAATCGTGTGTGGCTTCTTAGCCTTAGCTACTATTTCAGCCACTAAATAGCTAGCCTCCAAGGCTTTCTCTGACACTTTTGCACACTTTATCATCACTTGCTCTTGTCGCCTAAGCTGACTTTTCAAACGTGAAAAATACTCTGCATTCTCACTGGCTAGCGATGGGTGGTTTGTTGTCAGGTGTCTTTTGAGCTTGCTCGGAACCATTGCTTGGTTTTTGATAATTTCATGCCACATACCAGACACAAAGGTAGAGGGCAAAATGGATCCCCGGTGAAGATGAAACCATACGACAAGTAGCTGTCGTCGTATTGTCTTTTCTTTGCCTCTGTTAGACCAACTGGCAAACTACCACTGGATGAAGAAGTTGGTGGCTCAGATTCAGAGTTGTCTGATTCTCCAGCCTTTCTTTTCAAAAAAACGTTCCATGCTAGCTTGTGGGCTCTCGCAGTGCGTGGGAAAAAAAAACAGTTTACACGAGGCTACTTGCGTAATCATGTGCTGACCTTGATAAGGGTCATATGACATAAATTTGAATGATTTTTAAAGCGTATAATAAGCTTCAATTTTTAAAACTATAGTTTTTTATTTCACATCAGAATATTTTGACGGCACCCCCGATGAAGATAGGCACCCTGGTTGAGAAACGCTGGTCTAGCACACTGACTCATATTGTTCCAGTTTAAACCTGCAGAAGACTAAAGCTCAAGCACGTCTCACACTGCTGAGGAACTTTAGGTGCTTTTAAATCCGCCTGGCACAAAAGGCACAAAATTTGGTCTGGATCAAAAGAGTTTGTCTCGGTCCAGATTAAACTGAAACATGGTTGAGTTCGTTTGCAGTGTGAAAACGCAGGTATACCAATAACATGGTAGCAATAACAGGTATAACAATAAGCATCTGGATTAATCACACTTCCAGGTAACTGTGACATACGACTGACTAACCAATTCATTTCAATACACAGCAATAACAACACATGCAGTTCTATGCAGTGTAAGTGTAAGTCTGCATGTCTCTGGTTAAATCTTCCACAGTTACTGTTTACTCTCTATTATACACTCACCTTCAAAAGAACAGCTGCACCCAAAAGGATTCAACCCACAGGTATGAAACTCGGTGGGTGGGTTTGACATTGTGAGACATGCTGCACGTGTGACATAAGCAAGCATGTGCCTTATCACTGTACCTGTTTGACCCAACAGCCACGACTGTGAACATTCAGCGAGCAGTGATGCCCTCCAGTCCTCCTGTTAGTGCCAGCACCATTGTAGAACCACTGTAATTAATAATAAAGACATTAATTACAATAACAAAATTAAACTTAGACACAAAAATGTAATAAATAACAAAGGAAACTTAAATAAATCTAAAAAATATTAAAAAGGAATCTTATATAAATATAAAAATATATAAAGGAAACTTATATAAATCTATAAAATATTAAAAAGGAATCTTATATAAATATAAAAAAACAAAGAAAACATATATAGATCTAATAAATCATAATGGAAACTTGAATATGAATCTAAAGGAAACATTTAAGTCTATAAAAATTATAAAGGAAACCTACATAAATATAAAATAATCATAAAGGAAACTTATATAAATCTATAAAAACATAAAGGAAACTTATATAAAAAAAAAGGAAACTTATATAAATATAAAAATAATAAAGGAAACTTATACAAATATAAAAATCATAAAGGAAACTTAAATAAATCTATAAAATCATAAATATAAACTTATATAAATATAAAAATCATAAAGGAAACTTATATAAATATAAAAATCATAAAGGAAACTTATCACCAATCTTAAGATGTGGTGGTTTTAATTACTGTACAATATTTTACATATAAACATTTCTACAAATATACACCAGCTCCTCAAACTGAAAACCCCATCTTCTGAGCCAGACAGAACTGCCTCCAGAAGGTCCAGGATCTCCTCAGAGAAGATGGTCTCTCCTCCTCCGGTGACCACGGCGTCAAAGGATCCCGCACACACCGGTGGGTCAATAAGGGAGTGGGGCAGACCTGCACACACCACAGTACCAAGTAACACAGACTCTGTAAGTCACTGCTTGGTCAGCTAAAATCCAGCTCTCTTTAATCTCAGTCGGGTTTCTAGGCCTTAATGCAGTCTAAGAAATCTGATCTGCTGTTTACACTCCTGTGGAATTTGTGCTCTCATTAACTGAAAAAACACCAGGTTGGGAGTTGGTGATAATTTACTTGTTAGACTTAGCTTTTTACAGTACACAGACACGCAGCGTTATCTTTACATCTCTAGCATTGTTGTTCTCCCGTTCTACACCTGTGCACCTCTCTTTAGTGTCCTCTCATGGTGCGTTCACTAACAGTCCATCCAATGGTGCGTTACACCTCGCACATCTCATGACCACAGTAATGGTTTTCATGTAGTGTGTTATGGAGCTTTGTGTCCATGTAAACGGTCTGCAGAATTACACAGCTCAAAGTTCATTTAAATGATGAAACTGATATTTGAAAGCCATAGCCTACTGAACCTACGGGAAGCGAAGACGCTCAAAAAACGTTGTACGGCCGCGAATATTCACCGTATCAGCGCCGAACAGCACAGACACCAGCACGGTTCTGAACTTTTAGCTCAGATTAAACACAAGATATTTCACATATCTCACATTTATCAGCGATTCTCCGAGTATCTGTAACCCACTATAGACATTAGGAGTGTGACGTCACTATCCGATCTGCTGATATGGCGGATAGGCCCGCTAACGTGTGAGTAAGGAGAGAACCGGCACTCCTTTATTCCCACTTCTAGCACCGCCTAAAGCCTTTAATAGATCCACTCTAAAGCGCTTGGAAGCGACAGCACATGGAAATGGAGATGAGCTCCTCTGTTTCAGTACAGGGTTACAGTTTCTAGCGGGGTTTGTACCGGGAGGGATGATCACAGGCCGCCGGTCGATGAACAAATCGTCACTGTCCAATGAAAAACATGTATCTCCACTTTTGTCCATTTTTAGTTTTATGCATCATTTGAACACATCAGCTGCTGTTTACACTGAGTGAGAATCTTATGATCAATGGACCAACCGAAGTGGCCCAAAACTGTTCGGAAAGACGTCTGGTTCCATTGACTTGCATTAAAGTTAAATGAGGTTTTTGGCCTCTCCTGTAAAGTTGCTGTTTTGGAGATACTTGTTTTTCTTTGGACAGCGACGAAATCTCCATTGGGGAGGAGGTATGTCCTCTCTGTGGAGACCTCGAACAGCCTGTAGATGGTCATTCTAAAAACAGAAAGAGGAGAAAACAGTAAATCAGAGAAACAGGAAGTAGAAATCAAAGTAAAGTCGTGACCGTGTTGAACTGATCAGAAATGTTTTCCCCAAACAGAATTCCAAACTGAGCATTCTGGAGTTGCTTAGCAGAACTGTGATGTCACAACAACCACCACTGGAACAACAGTACCAGCATGTGATATGAGTTATTCAGTGAATGTGATCAGTAAAAATGTAACTTAATTTCTGATTCATAAATAACAGTACTAAAGAGCACACACACACACACACACACACAATATATATATATATATATATATATATATATATATATATATATATATATTTTTTTTTTTTTTTTTTTTTTTTACTTTTGCAGTACATTACAAAATATGTATGTATATTATTCTGCTTGAGTATAAAATGTACTTTTACTTGATTTTTGTTTTGGCTAGTATTTTTATTTAAGAAAAAACATGTGGAGTCCGTGGATTCTCTTGTGTGTGCATGTTTCATGTCTCCAATAGCATGTGACAGATTGGCCTCCTCTTTTTTTGTTTGTCACTCACTCTGAATGGGCTTTCAGCAGCATGTGCACCTCAGCAGTCATCCATGGCTTCTGATTGGTGTGTTTAGTGATGGTCTTGGATACAGTAACATCATCTGTCCACTTGCTCATATAACTAATCAGTGATGCTGTATACTCCTCCAAGTTAGCAGAGCCACTGTAAGCGGCTGCCTTCCGAAACATGCCCCATACAGTTTCCTCAAAACAGCTGGCCATGTTTTCACCTTCTGCACTTACATTGGGGGGTAGGTAGCCTGTGATCGTGGTCGCAGAGTGGAATTCCTGATATAAATAGAACTATAAATACTGTATATATTTATAAGAAATGTTGGCTTCCATGAACCTGTGTCAGAAGCTAAAGTCTGTCCTGTATCTCCATGTTTCGAGCAGTGCAGTAATTCTGTATGTGATGTGGTAAATCTGTAACCTCTGATAAAGATGCGTTTGGCATGTTTTTCCTTTGAAGCTTCTGGTTTAGCGGAAGAACAGGAAACCACATTTTAACAGGTGTGTGTAGAGGAGCAGGAGAGAGAGAGAGAGAAAGAGAGAGAGAGAGAGTGGGGATGGGGTGAGGGGCTAGAGAAAATTGTCCAGTCAATTCCAGTGGTCAATTTGAGTTTGTCAGCAAATCAGTTTTACATTATTAATGGCGCCTTCATTATTAAAAATAATGTGGAGAATAAAAGTGTTTCCTTTTTTATCATAAATCAGTTTTTATTCTACTTAAAACTTGTAATATCCAGAATTATTATACAATATTGAACACTTTGGACTGTGTGCATGCATGTGTGCGTGCGTGCGTGCATGTGTGTGTGTGCGCGCGTGTGTATGTGTGCGCGTTTGTGTGTGTGTGCGTGCGCGTTTGTGCGTGCGTGCGTGTGTGTGATGGTTATCAGTGTGTGCAATGCATTTCAGTGTAGAGTCACAATAGTAACAATCAATAACTCTGACTCCTAGTATTTTGTAATGTTTTCAGATTGACCTTCTATGTTCTCTTTGGCTAAGCACTTTACTTAAATTACCAGGTATCCATATGAGACCATATATGGCTTTTACCAAGTAACTGCTATTTGCATTTGTCTGTTTTCTTTCTATTTCTCTGCGTGATAATCCTAATGAATGGTGGGAGTCGCTGTGCTGGAAGAGTGGATGTATTTAACAGAGGACAGTGGGGAACATATTACTAGGTATTCCCTAAACCGACAGAACACGAATGAAGCATCCAACCCCAGACAGCTCCCCGGGTGCTCTGAAAAGGGTCGCCCAGTGCTCTGGTCAAGTGTACTCACTGCCCCCTAGTGTGTGTTACTAGTGTGTGTGTGTGTGTGTGTGTGTGTGTGTGTGTGTGTGTGTGTGTGTGTGTGTGGGTGTTTTACTGCACAGAACCGTTCATGTGTAAATGGTTCTAAATTCTAATTCTTAAAGCACATTTTAGTTTGGAGATTATGAAACATGTTAATATTGATACCAGATTTGTGTTTTACAGGTGAATGATGTGAACGTTGAGAATATGAGTAATGACGATGCTGTGAGGATTCTACAGGAAGCTGTCTCTAAGCCTGGGTAAGCACTGACACTGTATCTAATCAGCTGTAACCATCAGACATCTCATCAGCTGGAACTGTTGCTGTAAAGTGTAAGCCGGTAGAGTCTGTAAGATAACCAACAACATCCCACACATTAGGTGTGTCTAAATTTTGACTGGTAGTGTCTATATGTATAGTAATGTATATCTGTGTAGTAGACACTGTGACCCCTGACTCCTGTCACTGTTTCACATCAAACCACTTGTGAAAAATCAGTGGAATTCTCTGGAATGGCGGTTTGCTGTCCTGTATTGTGTAATACGGCTTCTCTGTGATTGTTCTGTTTAGAAACTGAGTTTCTTTGTAAAGACGTGTTTCATACAAGAAGACTTCCTCCCTCGGCCAGTAACACAGACATGGCCACCATATGAAGGAGATGCACTGACTCAGGTCTGGAGGTCAGCGACCGGATGTTGCTTAAGATTACCCTAGCGAATACTGTCATTGGTAAGTATAGTAGCAGTTTATGGAGAGAAATGAATCTTATTAACTCTTATTGAATTAATCTGGAGTCTCCATTCTGCTGGTGAGCGAGCTCAGCAATAATTTAATATAAAAACAGAACTCAATAAAATCTCAATACCTCATTATTTAGAGGCTAAACCAACACTTCGTGGAAATAAGTAGTTCTTTTGAGGTCAGAGTTTGGAGAAACAAGCAGCTAAAATACTGAGCGAGAACACAGTTATTATTTTGAGAGGTTAAGTTGGAATTTTGAGGAAAGCAATTTTGTCATTATACCAAGTCAAAATTCATAAAAGTCATTATTCAAACTTCTGAGAAAATGAACTTATGGCCACTAGAGGGAGTGGTTTAACTATCTCTGTTTTACTTAGAGATCAGAAAGTTTGTCATTAAATCTATGACACAAATCTGCATTGTAAATAATAATAATCATTTGTAAAGATTCAGAAGTCTTGTTTTTAGTATTTTTCAGATGCTGATGTGGTGGAATGTGTGATGTGGTTTTCTCGAGTGGAGGGCTTTAAGGACCACGTGATCAGCTTCTCTGAGCAGGGCTGCTACACTTTTGGAGACTTGTGCCAAAGTATATCACATCTGTGTGTCTATGTAGTGTATCTATACAGGAATAGTTCAATCAGAGAAGCTAATGTTGCTCAGAACATTAAAAATCAGCCCCCAGTTCACATGATGCAAATAACTTCATGCTAACTGGTGTTTATTAACTTCTATTCACTGTTAGCCACATTAGCATGCTTATAGTTAAGCTATTGATTCCAGATTTATTCACCTGAGTTTAATGTTTTATTCTAATGAGGGTGAGTGTTCATCCTTAACTCACTCATCTGTCAGTCAGAAGCCTCTGTTTGAAATACTATTCACTTTTCACCTCCAGACATCTCCAAATGCTCTCTATTTCTTCAGGAAATGCATTTTTTTATTTTATATATGAAACCGCTGATTTTGGCAGTGTGGTCTGTGGTTTCTGTGTGCTTGACTATCTTACTTATTTCACAGATGTAATGTCATTCCCCACGTTTACATCTACAATAACCACCAGTTCAGTCACAGGTACTTTTTATTTATTTCTGTATATGTATTTTGGTTCTGAGTGCACTGTACAGTCATCAAACATCAGTTCCTATTTACTTCTAGTGAGTCAAACAGAGAAGAAAACATCCTGTCCCCAAAAAGCTACATTACCAGCTATCCTGTCCATTTTTTTGAAGCCCTCCTGATCATGGGAACTATGCTCCTCCTGGTCTTAGTCCATCTCGTGGTGCTGTTGCCAGACAGAATGCTCTGGAGAGCTAAAGAGATTCAAAATCCATCTACAGTCCACTTTCTATATCTCCTTTTACGTATTAGTCCTTCAGTCTGTTATCACTCTTAAAAATAAAGAGTCCTAGTGGAGCCAATAAGGGATCATTGGATCAGTGCCCTAAAATGTTCTTTAAAATGTTAAGAGAGAGGAATCTAATACAGACAACAGAAGGGGAAAGGCTCATGGCTCTTACTGCTAGCACTCACTCTAGCTCAAGATAGAGATAGACCTGCAGTGTTGAGTACGATATGTTGTGCTGTGTAAAAGTGCGGTTGTTTATTCTTCTAGCAGAGAAAAAATAACATTGGTCTGCGACCTGTTAATAAAAAATAGAAAGCTTATGTTTGTCATTTGGACATCATGTCAGAACATTTATCTATTAACATGCATGTTGAGGCTCAGGTACTCTATACACTGAATATACAGAAACTATACAGCGACAGGAGGGTCCTATGTAGAACGCTAATGTTATCACGCTTCTGGGTTTCCCTGACCTCCACTTCCCAGAGTGCATCACCCGATTACATCACACTCACATGTCACCAGTCAACCAATCATGGTCTAGCTCACTGATTGGTCCTACCTGTCGCTCATTACACAGTCTGTTTATAAATCCTGTTTCTTCTTCCACAGGAAGTTTTGTCACTGAGGTGCAGCATTTAGGATATGAGGATATGAGGATGTGGATGAGAGGCTTCTGTCAGGTAAGAGGACCGGACTATGGTGGTAGTGGCAGTCTGTTAACAATGGTGTTGGCCTCACACATTCAGATTGAGGTTTCAGCCCAGTTCCCTGTAGAATTACCTTGGTGTATTGTTCCTCCAGAATGTTTTGACATTGGCCTGTGTGTTTATTTTTATATATTATACTTATTTTTACATACAATTTTATATTACCGCAAAATGTGCATTGATGTGCAATGATATTTTAAAGTAGCGTTACTTACTTTCACAAGCAATTGAGTTAGATCCTTTCGATGAAATAGCTCAGATTTCTCCTAAGGATTGTGCTCAACGCACCAGCGAGTACGTGCAGGCCCACTACGTGGCACCAAACGCTCAGCAGCAAGCTCCGGTCTCACAGGAACTTTCTGCCGTACCCACAAATGCAGAACAAGCACAACCAGACCCAATTTGATGGTATCCACTTCCTAACAAGGAGACACACCTGTCTAAGCCATTCATCAAAGATGAGGTAAAACCTGTGCACCTGTTTTGTTGCACAAAACAGAGACCACCCACCTTATGTTCCTCCTTCAATGTCTCACACATCCAGTCTTAGGGATTATGGGTGTGAAGCAGCACAAATGACTAATCTAGCCAAATATCTTGTAAGAAGAGAGATGGTAAGCTCTGGGCTACTAAAATTTGATGACTGCCCAGAAAACTACACTGTAAAGAATTTCACTGTAAATTTATTTTACAGTGCATCTACTGTAATTTATTTTAACAGTATTTTACTGTATATTAAATTACAGCATAACAGTAGAATAATCGTATTTTATGGTAATTCTACAGTACATGCACTGTAATTTAACAATATATTAATGTTTATTGGATTACAGTATGACAGTAGAATAACTGTTTTTTACAGTATATGCCAGCATGTTCCTGTTTATTTACAAATGCTACTGTAATTCTTATAAATCATCAATAAAAAAACCATAGAATTCCAGAAGGATACACATTAAATAAAAGATTGCCGTAGTTTATTTAAAGTACTCAATTATTTGTACAGCAAAAGGTTGTAAAGCCTGTACAGGCTTTAATCATGAGCGTAAGATACGGAGTTTAAATAGCATCAAAAACAGTGCAGCAATGACTTACACCAGCATCAGAAACAGTGCAGCAATGACTTACACCAGCATCAGAAACAGTGCAGCAATGACTTACACCAGCATCAGAAACAGTGCAGCAATGACTTACACCAGCATCAGAAACAGTGCTGCACTGGCTTACACCAGCATCAGAAACAGTGCAGCACTGGCTTACACCAGCATCAGAAACAGTGCAGCAATGACTTACACCAGCATCAGAAACAGTGCAGCAATGACTTACACCAGCATCAGAAACAGTGCAGCAATGACTTACACCAGCATCAGAAACAGTGCAGCAATGACTTACACCAGCATCAGAAACAGTGCTGCACTGGCTTATACCAGCATCAGAAACAGTGCAGCACTGGCTTACACCAGCATCAGAAACAGTGCTGCACTGGCTTACACCAGCATCAGAAACAGTGCTGCACTGGCTTACACCAGCATCAGAAACAGTGCAGCAATGACTTACACCAGCATCAGAAACAGTGCAGCAATGACTTACACCAGCATCAGAAACAGTGCAGCAATGACTTACACCAGCATCAGAAACAGTGCTGCACTGGCTTACACCAGCATCAGAAACAGTGCAGCACTGGCTTACACCAGCATCAGAAACAGTGCAGCAATGACTTACACCAGCATCAGAAACAGTGCAGCAATGACTTACACCAGCATCAGAAACAGTGCAGCAATGACTTACACCAGCATCAGAAACAGTGCTGCACTGGCTTATACCAGCATCAGAAACAGTGCAGCACTGGCTTACACCAGCATCAGAAACAGTGCTGCACTGGCTTACACCAGCATCAGAAACAGTGCTGCACTGGCTTACACCAGCATCAGAAACAGTGCTGCACTGGCTTACACCAGCATCAGAAACAGTGCTGCACTGGCTTACACCAGCATCAGAAACAGCGCAGCACTGGCTTACACCAGCATCAGAAACAGCGCTGCACTGGCTTACACCAGCATCAGAAACAGTGCAGCACTGGCTTACACCAGCATCAGAAACAGTGCAGCAATGACTTACACCAGCATCAGAAACAGTGCAGCACTGGCTTACACCAGCATCAGAAACAGTGCAGCAATGACTTACACCAGCATCAGAAACAGTGCAGCAATGACTTACACCAGCATCAGAAACAGTGCTGCACTGGCTTACACCAGCATCAGAAACAGTGCAGCAATGACTTACACCAGCATCAGAAACAGTGCTGCACTGGCTTACACCAGCATCAGAAACAGTGCAGCACTGGCTTACACCAGCATCAGAAACAGTGCTGCACTGGCTTACACCAGCATCAGAAACAGTGCTGCACTGGCTTACACCAGCATCAGAAACAGTGCTGCACTGGCTTACACCAGCATCAGAAACAGTGCAGCACTGGCTTACACCAGCATCAGAAACAGTGCTGCACTGGCTTACACCAGCATCAGAAACAGTGCTGCACTGGCTTACACCAGCATCAGAAACAGTGCAGCAATGACTTACACCAGCATCAGAAACAGTGCTGCAATGACTTACACCAGCATCAGAAACAGTGCTGCACTGGCTTACACCAGCATCAGAAACAGTGCAGCAATGACTTACACCAGCATCAGAAACAGTGCAGCAATGACTTACACCAGCATCAGAAACAGTGCAGCAATGACTTACACCAGCATCAGAAACAGTGCTGCACTGGCTTATACCAGCATCAGAAACAGTGCTGCACTGGCTTACACCAGCATCAGAAACAGTGCTGCACTGGCTTACACCAGCATCAGAAACAGTGCTGCACTGGCTTACACCAGCATCAGAAACAGTGCAGCACTGGCTTACACCAGCATCAGAAACAGTGCTGCACTGGCTTACACCAGCATCAGAAACAGTGCAGCACTGGCTTACACCAGCATCAGAAACAGCGCAGCACTGGCTTACACCAGCATCAGAAACAGTGCTGCACTGGCTTATACCAGCATCAGAAACAGTGCTGCACTGGCTTACACCAGCATCAGAAACAGTGCTGCACTGGCTTACACCAGCATCAGAAACAGTGCAGCAATGACTTACACCAGCATCAGAAACAGTGCTGCAATGACTTACACCAGCATCAGAAACAGTGCTGCACTGGCTTACACCAGCATCAGAAACAGTGCAGCAATGACTTACACCAGCATCAGAAACAGTGCAGCAATGACTTACACCAGCATCAGAAACAGTGCTGCACTGGCTTATACCAGCATCAGAAACAGTGCTGCACTGGCTTACACCAGCATCAGAAACAGTGCTGCACTGGCTTACACCAGCATCAGAAACAGTGCTGCACTGGCTTACACCAGCATCAGAAACAGTGCAGCACTGGCTTACACCAGCATCAGAAACAGTGCTGCACTGGCTTATACCAGCATCAGAAACAGTGCTGCACTGGCTTACACCAGCATCAGAAACAGTGCTGCACTGGCTTACACCAGCATCAGAAACAGCGCTGCACTGGCTTTCACCAGCATCAGAAACAGCGCAGCACTGGCTTACACCAGCATCAGAAACAGCGCAGCACTGGCTTACACCAGCATCAGAAACAGCGCAGCACTGGCTTACACCAGCATCAGAAACAGCGCAGCAATGACTTACACCAGCATCAGAAACAGTGCTGCACTGGCTTACACCAGCATCAGAAACAGTGTTGCACTGGCTTACACCAGCATCAGAAACAGTGCTGCACTGGCTTACACCAGCATCAGAAACAGTGCTGCACTGGCTTACACCAGCATCAGAAACAGTGTTGCACTGGCTTACACCAGCATCAGAAACAGTGCTGCACTGGCTTACACCAGCATCAGAAACAGTGCTGCACTGGCTTACACCAGCATCAGAAACAGTGCTGCACTGGCTTACACCAGCATCAGAAACAGTGCTGCACTGGCTTACACCAGCATCAGAAACAGTGCAGCACTGGCTTACACCAGCATCAGAAACAGTGCTGCACTGGCTTACACCAGCATCAGAAACAGTGCAGCACTGGCTTACACCAGCATCAGAAACAGCGCAGCACTGGCTTACACCAGCATCAGAAACAGCGCTGCACTGGCTTTCACCAGCATCAGAAACAGCGCAGCACTGGCTTACACCAGCATCAGAAACAGCGCAGCACTGGCTTACACCAGCATCAGAAACAGCGCAGCACTGGCTTACACCAGCATCAGAAACAGCGCAGCAATGACTTACACCAGCATCAGAAACAGTGCTGCACTGGCTTATACCAGCATCAGAAACAGTGCTGCACTGGCTTACACCAGCATCAGAAACAGTGTTGCACTGGCTTACACCAGCATCAGAAACAGTGCTGCACTGGCTTACACCAGCATCAGAAACAGCGCAGCAATGACTTACACCAGCATCAGAAACAGTGTTGCACTGGCTTACACCAGCATCAGAAACAGTGCTGCACTGGCTTACACCAGCATCAGAAACAGTGTTGCACTGGCTTACACCAGCATCAGAAACAGTGCTGCACTGGCTTACACCAGCATCAGAAACAGTGCTGCACTGGCTTACACCAGCATCAGAAACAGTGCTGCACTGGCTTACACCAGCATCAGAAACAGTGCAGCAATGACTTACACCAGCATCAGAAACAGTGCTGCACTGGCTTACACCAGCATCAGAAACAGTGCTGCACTGGCTTACACCAGCATCAGAAACAGTGCAGCAATGACTTACACCAGCATCAGAAACAGTGCTGCACTGGCTTACACCAGCATCAGAAACAGTGCTGCACTGGCTTACACCAGCATCAGAAACAGTGCTGCACTGGCTTACACCAGCATCAGAAACAGTGCTGCACTGGCTTACACCAGCATCAGAAACAGTGTTGCACTGGCTTACACCAGCATCAGAAACAGTGTTGCACTGGCTTACAACAGCATCAGAAACAGTGCTGCACTGGCTTACAACAGCATCAGAAACAGTGCTGCACTGGCTTACACCAGCATCAGAAACAGTGTTGCACTGGCTTACAACAGCATCAGAAACAGTGCTGCACTGGCTTACAACAGCATCAGAAACAGTGCTGCACTGGCTTACAACAGCATCAGAAACAGTGCTGCACTGGCTTACACCAGCATCAGAAACAGTGCAGCAATGACTTACACCAGCATCAGAAACAGTGCTGCACTGGCTTACACCAGCATCAGAAACAGTGCTGCACTGGCTTACACCAGCATCAGAAACAGTGCAGCACTGGCTTACACCAGCATCAGAAACAGTGCTGCACTGGCTTACACCAGCATCAGAAACAGTGTTGCACTGGCTTACACCAGCATCAGAAACAGTGCTGCACTGGCTTACACCAGCATCAGAAACAGTGCTGCACTGGCTTACACCAGCATCAGAAACAGTGCAGCAATGACTTACACCAGCATCAGAAACAGTGCTGCACTGGCTTACACCAGCATCAGAAACAGTGCTGCACTGGCTTACACCAGCATCAGAAACAGTGCAGCAATGACTTACACCAGCATCAGAAACAGTGCTGCACTGGCTTACACCAGCATCAGAAACAGTGCTGCACTGGCTTACACCAGCATCAGAAACAGTGCTGCACTGGCTTACACCAGCATCAGAAACAGTGCAGCACTGGCTTACAACAGCATCAGAAACAGTGCAGCACTGGCTTACACCAGCATCAGAAACAGTGCTGCACTGGCTTACACCAGCATCAGAAACAGTGCTGCACTGGCTTACACCAGCATCAGAAACAGTGCAGCACTGGCTTACACCAGCATCAGAAACAGTGCAGCAATGACTTACACCAGCATCAGAAACAGTGCAGCACTGGCTTACACCAGCATCAGAAACAGTGCAGCAATGACTTACACCAGCATCAGAAACAGTGCTGCACTGGCTTACACCAGCATCAGAAACAGTGCTGCACTGGCTTACACCAGCATCAGAAACAGTGCAGCACTGGCTTACACCAGCATCAGAAACAGTGCTGCACTGGCTTACAACAGCATCCAAAACAGTTCAGTGCTAGCTTACAACAGCATCCAAAACAGCACAGTGCTAGCTTACAGTGAGGAAAATAAGTATTTGAACACGCTGCGACTTTGCAAGTTCTCCCACTTAGAAATCATAGAGGGGTCTGAAATTTTCATCTTAGGTGCATGTCCACTGTGAGAGACATAATCTAAAAAAAATCCGGAAATCACACTGTATGATGATTTATTTGTGTGTTACTGCTGCAAATAAGTATTTGAACACCTGCCAATGAGCAAAAATTCTGGCCCTGAAAGACCTGTTAGTCCGCCTCTAAAAACTCCACCTCCACTCCACTTACTATTCTAAATTAGAAGCACCTGGCTTACACCAGCATCAGAAACAGTGCTGCACTGGCTTACACCAGCATCAGAAACAGTGCTGCACTGGCTTACACCAGCATCAGAAACAGTGCTGCACTGGCTTACACCAGCATCAGAAACAGTGTTGCACTGGCTTACACCAGCATCAGAAACAGTGTTGCACTGGCTTACACCAGCATCAGAAACAGTGCTGCACTGGCTTACACCAGCATCAGAAACAGTGCTGCACTGGCTTACACCAGCATCAGAAACAGTGCTGCACTGGCTTACACCAGCATCAGAAACAGTGCAGCACTGAACTGGCTTACACCAGCATCAGAAACAGTGCTGCACTGGCTTACACCAGCATCAGAAACAGTGCTGCACTGGCTTACACCAGCATCAGAAACAGTGCTGCACTGGCTTACACCAGCATCAGAAACAGTGCTGCACTGGCTTACACCAGCATCAGAAACAGTGCAGCACTGGCTTACACCAGCATCAGAAACAGTGCTGCACTGGCTTACACCAGCATCAGAAACAGTGCTGCACTGGCTTACACCAGCATCAGAAACAGTGCTGCACTGGCTTACACCAGCATCAGAAACAGTGCTGCACTGGCTTACAACAGCATCCAAAACAGTTCAGTGCTAGCTTACAACAGCATCCAAAACAGCACAGTGCTAGCTTACAGTGAGGAAAATAAGTATTTGAACACGCTGCGACTTTGCAAGTTCTCCCACTTAGAAATCATAGAGGGGTCTGAAATTTTCATCTTAGGTGCATGTCCACTGTGAGAGACATAATCTAAAAAAAATCCGGAAATCACACTGTATGATGATTTATTTGTGTGTTACTGCTGCAAATAAGTATTTGAACACCTGCCAATGAGCAAAAATTCTGGCCCTGAAAGACCTGTTAGTCCGCCTCTAAAAACTCCACCTCCACTCCACTTACTATTCTAAATTAGAAGCACCTGTTTGAGGTCGTCTGTCCACCCCACACAATCAGTAAGACTCCAACTACTAACATGGCCAAGACCAAAGAGCTGTCCAAAGGCACCAGAGACAAAATTGTTGACCTCCACAAGGCTGGAAAGGGCTACAGGGCAATTGCCAAGCAGCTTGGTGAAAAAAGATCAACTGTTGGAGCAATTACTAGAAAATGGAAGAAGCTAAACATGACCGTCAACTTGGACTAGGGCTCCACGCAAGATCTCACCTCGTGGTGTATCAATGATCCTGAGAAAGGTGAGGAATCAGCCCAGAACTACACGGGAGGAGCTGGTCAATGGCCTGAAGAGAGCTGGCACCACTGTTTCCAAGGTTACTGTGGGTAATACACTAAGACGTCATAGTTTAAAGTCATGCATGGCACGGAAGGTTCCCCTGCTTAAATCAGCCCACGTCCAGGCCTGTCTTAAGTTTGCCCATGACCATTTGGATGATCCAGAGGAGTCATGGGAGAAAGTTCTGTGGTCAGATGGTCTTAATTCCGTGTTTGGAGGACGAAGAATGATGAGTAGCATCCCAAAAACACTATCCCTACTGTAAAGCATGGGGGTGGAAGCATCATGCTGTGGCGGTGTTTTTCTGCACATGGGACAGGACGACTGCACTGTATTAAGGAGAGGATGACCGGGGCCATGTATTGTGAGATTTTGGGTTACAATCTCAAAATAGACTAATACATTAATATCATCAGTTTAAATGAATAGACTTGGGTATTTGTGATAAACTGATTAAGCAAAAGGTAAGGAAGCTGACTTTTATCAATTCCTAAATGACTATATTGGAAAGAAAGAGATTACTACAGTGGAGTACACAATAAAATGTGAATGCATTTTGCGTTATAACGTTAACACTGACACACCTCACATTTCCATCTGCTTCCAAATCAATGATTCCAGCTCCCCACTCGCTTTTGAAAATCTTCTGGCTTCCGCCTGTTTGCTGTTGTACTGTCAGCTCTATAATAGCACAAGTAAACAAGTTAATTACATCTTCACACTGTGATTGGTGAAACACCTCAGTTCAATAATGTTAACTGTACTGGCTATATTTGCTTGCTGCAACTGAGTCTAGGGATGCAATACTTTATATATTGCATTTATATATATATATGCTTAGAATTATGAGAAGCTCTATTAGCAGTGGAATTGGCTCAAGTAATTACTGACGAAACGGACGTTGAGTTACATGCAGTGAACTTCTACACAGACAGCCGAATAGTTCTAGGTTACATTCACAATACCGTTCGCAGATTGTGTATGTTGCAGACGTGTGGACTCGAGTCACATGACTTGGACTCGAGTCCGACTCGAGTCACTAAACTGATGACTTGTGACTTGACTCGACAACATTACTAAAGACTTGCGACTTGACTTAGACTTTACCTTTACTGACTTGGACTTGGAATCGGACTTGAGCTTTAAGACTCGAAAAGACTTGACAACCCTACTTTAACATAATGAATAAGTAAAACTGAATCACATGACTGGATCATTTTATATTAAATGGCGCTGTAACGCTAGGGAGCTGAGCCGCTCAGCCCAAATGATCCGTAACCTAGCAACAAGTAAAGCCGTAACCGTACAGCCAATCACGGGAAGCTTTGAGGGGGGCGCCAGTGTTGAATTTGTGCGGAGAAGACGAGTAACATGATCCCAAAAATAATCCTGTTCAACTACAAAGATTATAATGTAGTAAATAAAAGAAGAACTGCGGTATGCAAGACATGTGGAGTCAAGATCACAGATGGAGGTGCAACCACTTCAAACTCGACATTTGAGGCTGCACAAAGAACAGTAAGTCTGTGCTGTGTATATTTCGCGTATAGCAGTTAGCAGTTAGCAAGCTAGCAAACGTAGCGACATAATAATAAACAACAGCGAATGTAAACAAAGCTGTTGTCCTCTGTTCGTCCCTCTCTCACACCGTTCACTGTGAGAGATTTTACTGAAAATTAAAGTGTTTAGGAACCACAGCATCTCAGCCACGACGTGGTGAATTAGCATAGAGCAGAAAAGTGTCAAACACAGCAGTTCACACATGCTGTTATATATATATATATATATATATATGTATGTATATATCGTCGCTGTCCAAGGAAAAACAAGTATCTCCAAAATGGCAACTTTACAAGAGAGGCCAAAAACCTCATTCAATTTTAATGTAAGTCAATGGAACCAGACGTTTTTCTAAGCAATTTTGGGCCAGTTCTGTTGGTCTATTCATCATGTAGATCTCACAGTGTAAACGACTGCCGCCGTTTTCAAATTATGCATAAAAGTCAAAATGGACAAAAAATGGAGATACATGTTTTTCATTGGACGGCGACGATATATATATTACAGGTCCATACATTAACGCTTATGGGTTTAGAATGTGATGTCAGTAAAAATTCCTGTAGATGGAATGTGTTCTACTACTTCATTATAGTGTGGTGTTCCTCAACCTTGGCCTTCAAGGCCCACTGCCCTGCACATTTTACTGTTTTTTTCTGCTTCAGCACCTATTTTAACTCTGTAATGGGCTGGCTATGAGGTGATTAGTTGGATCAGATGTGTTGGGAGAATGGAAAACAATTAAAAGTGCAGGGCAGTGGGCCTCCAGGGCCAGGGTTGAGAAACAATGATGTAGTGTACTTTGTTAGCCTGTTTACAGAAATGTATAGCATACTGAAACAGCTCATATGATATCATGAATCATATGATATTCTTGTCCTTTCCTAATTTTTTTTAATCCATAAACCTTGACTTTTTGTTGCTGTAAACTGTGGTATAATGTCACATTCATTTTTCCATACTGCGTTTAGTACATATCTATTAGAGATTACAGTAAGTACTTTGTTTACTGCACAGTACTTTGCAGGTTATTTAATCCTCAAATTATTTAATTAACGATTTGCACTACTTGTTTGAACTGTTTGAGATGATGCAAGTTGTTTTTGTTATACTAAATACAAACTTTAAAAACATTTATGATTATGTCAGTTTAATATACTATGAATCAGCTGCATCAGTTATGTGAAATATTGAAATGACATCTGGTGACTTGACTAGGACTCGAAGTTTAAGACTTGGGACTTGACTTGAGACTTGCTTGTATTGACTTGGGACTTGACTTGAGACTTGCTTGTATTGACTTGGGACTTGACTCGAGACTTGCTTGTATTGACTTGGGACTTGACTCGAGACTTGCTTGTATTGACTTGGGACTTGACTCGAGACTTGATTGTTAAGACTTGAGACTTACTTGTTACTTGCAACTTAGTGACTTGTTCCCATGTCTGGTATGTTGCAAATAGAGTCGCCCAGGTCCGCAAGTCCACCACCAAACCAGACCAGTGGCATCATGTCACTGCAAACCAAAACGCTGCAGACCATGGAACTAGGTTTGTTTTAGCATCTCACCTGCAACACACCACCTGGCTCTCTGGCCCACAGTTCTTGACACAGACTGGCATTGACCAAAGAGACACAGAACAGAAAGAGACTTTTTACCTTGTGGACCCATCAGCGGATATTGAAATACGACCCCAAGCTACTTCCCTTGCAACGAAAATACAGCAAAAGGAGCTTGGATCCCACAGGTTTGCTCATTTCTCAAGCTGGAAGTCACTGGTTAGAGCGATACAAACTCTCATTCGTGTTAAGTCATTCTCTAAAGCTTCAAGCACATGTAAAGGTTGGCACAATTGCAGTCTTACACGCACTACAGAACTTTCACAAGCAAAAACAGCAATCATTCAGTGCATTCAAACTGAAACTTACAAAGAGGAAATTGAGAGCCTTAAAAAAGGAAAGAGATCCCTTCCCGCAGTCCACTTGGAAAACTAGACCCTTCATTGATAGTGAGGGTTTGTTGAGGGTCGGGGGACGCATGCAGACTGCAGATCTTTCAGATAATGAGAAACACCCCTTGGTAATTCCAGGTTCTCATCATGTAGCCGTTCTTTTAGTTAGACATTACCACGACCAAGTATCCCACCAAGGCTGACAGTTCACAGAAGGAGCTCTGCACACAGCAGGACTATGGATTGTTGGAGGCAAGGGACTGATTTCCAGCACACTTCACAAATGTGTCACATGAAACTCAGAGGCCATCTAGAGGAACCAAAAATGTCCAGTTTGCCTGCCAACAGGCTTGCTGTGGACCCGCCATTCACTCATGTAGGCCTGGATGTTTTTGGGAATGTCACATCCCGCCGCACAAGAGCAAATAGCGCTGATAGAAAAAGGTGGGCTGCAATGCTTACCTGTCTGAGTACCAGGGCTGTGCATATAGAAGTCATAGAGTCAATGTCAACCTCAAGTTTCATAAATGCCTTGCGTCGTTTCCTGTCGATCAGAGGGCCTGTCAAACATCTACGATCTGACCAAGGCACAAATTTCATCGGTGCTGTAAGGAACTACAAATTAATGTTGGTGATCCAGAGTTGAAAAACTATTTACAGGACCAAAGCTGCACCTGGACATTCAATGACTTGCATTCGTCCCAGAGAGGAAGAATGTGGGAGAGAATGATAGGACTCGTTCGACACATCCTTGATGGTTTGCTGTTAAAAACCTCAACCACCTGCCTCACACATGAGGTATTGTAGTTAAAGCCATTCCCAGTGATGATAACAGAGTGAGTAAAGTTGAGGTTAAGATTGTGAAACAAGGTACTTCTAAAGTTTACCTTAGGCCTGTTACTGATGTAATAGTACTGTTGTCTGAGAATGATAAAAATGTTTAAATCAGAGTGGTATATTCATTAGTATACCAGGCGGGGAGTGTACTGTATACAGAGAGACATACAGAATGATTGAGATATATATATATATATATATATATATATATATATATATATATATATATATATATATATATATATATATATATATATATGCTCGTTTACTACCCCCTTGTGGCCGAATATGAGTTAGGTTTCGTTTTTCCGTCTTTCAAGCCTCGTTGCTCCTCAGTGTAACACGGAGACAATCTCATCGGCGTTTTAAGCCTGGGAGTATCTTTGTCCTTTTACTATTCTGTCCTCACACAGGCGTGCACTAACTATGCTAGACAGATAGCTAATTAAAGATTAAGCACTTTCGACAGCCTTCAGTCTTTTTGTTAGCTATCTGTCTAGCATAGTCAGTGCACGCCTGTGTGAGGACAGAATACTGAGACTAAATCATTAAGCTGACAATTTAAATGTATTTTTCTTAAAACGGTTAAATAGTGCGTGCTTATGTGAAGTCTACCATCAGTATGGAGTTAAATCAGTGTCACCAGAACTTGAACCTGAAATCATGTTTTTGGGGAAAAAAAGGTGTGTGAAATTTAGTGTTATTGAAAATTGTACCTGCTAAATTGTTGGTATTTGAAATTCAGGTCTTGGAATTTCAGGGGGGGAAATCTGGTGACCAGAATTTCAGTTACAAAAAATTCAGGTAAAACAAAAATTCAGGTAGTAAAAAAAATCTGGTTAAAAAAATACGGGGATTAAAAATTTAGGTAAAATAATTCAGGTGATAAAAATTCAGGTTGTGAAAATTCAGGTCGTGGAAATTCAGGGAAACACCCGGGGTTATTAGGGAAGAGCAAACAAGCGCATATGTAATCGAACTTGCGCTTGGGCAATAACAAAACATCTGTAAGGTCATCGGGAGGAGCGTGTTTTATCACTGAGTAAATATATACGGATGGAGCAGCACACGGACAACTATGGCTGAGGAGCAGACCAACCGAGCTTTTTCAGTAAGTACTTTATTCTTTCTCATCCTTATTAAACCTCGCATTAGGTGCTAGGTTTATTGTTTCATTAGTCGTTTGTGCTTGTGGCTAATTTGATGTTGGAATTCATTTTCATAACGAACACAGGTCGAAGCATCGCTTAGCGCGTTAGCCTGTTAGCATCGTCGTAACGGTCGCATTTTTCAGCAGCCCGACGCTCGTATTGGCTATCATTCGTCTTCGATGTTAATGTTAGCATAAAACAGCTCATGACACCATATCAGACATTTATTTATTATCATTTTAACATGGACAGTGCCCATGGCGGAGTTAATTTAAGAGACGATAGATAGAAGAAAGAGGGTTGTCTGCAGCAGGTGAGTTAGCGGAAGTACTGCTGGCAGAGAGTAGAGTTACGACTGTGTTTATCCAGACTTCCATAGACAGTACGGAAAAAAACTCAGTTGCATGTTTGATTATAAAGCGTGTATTTACACCTTTTTTCATTGCGTTTAGTGTCTTGTGTGTGTGTGCGCGCGTTTGTAATTAGTTAGAACCACTTGTAGTTCATTCAAATCTGTTGTAGTTTGGTACTTATCAGACTCGTTACTATCAAATGTTTATATTAAAATATAAAGTATATTCAAATTAGTCAAGTTAAAATTCTGGTCACAATGTTATAGATTGAGTATGCTCTATTTTGTTTTTATATGCCAGCTGATATAACCTGAAGACTTACTGAGTTATTTTCCTGACAGGATAGTCATGCTGAAGTTTTCCGCTCTGCAAGTCCCCTAGTGTCTCTACTTGCATCATGAGAGAGGCATGGGAACACGGTTAATGCTGAACAAAGCTCCAGGGAGAAGCAGGTTTAATGTTTAGGCTCGTAATACATCCATGTAATTTGAAGTGTTGTGTTATGGCATGTTTTATCTTCAAACTGAGTAACCGTTCGTATGATGACCCCTTTGCAGGCAACAGAGGTCAAAGGTCAGGCCAGCAGGTTCCTAGACCCACAGTTCAGACAGAAATGACAAGGTTTAAATTGTGTTTGTATAAATAACAATTTAAAAAATTACTAACTACTAGTGTGTGCTAACTAGTGTGTGTGTGTGTATATATATATATATATATATATATATATATATAAAAAATTTCTTCAATTCCTATTCATCAGAAATAGTGATAAATCCTATACCAAACAATTGTAGTCCATGGGGAGACCTCAAACTTTGACAGACAGGATGGACACACACACTTTTATGACCTAAAAATACTGTTTTGGACACATACTCTAACGGGTCTCCAACAGATATGAAGCATGACATACACAGCAGATAAATGTCACAGCCAAAGCTATCTGATGAGGCAGTTGGTTGTACAGTTAATCTAAGCAGCCCAAGCCTCTCGTCATCCAGTGGACAGTCCAGGTCTGGCAGAACGATGGCTTGATTTGGTTCTTGCACAGTCAATCCAGAGTTATTTGCATACATTAATAAATAAAGGTACCAAAACAATTATGTTTTTTCTATCACCTCTGACACTTCTGGTTTTCTGACTGGATTCTGCATGAGGCCAAGGTGCCACAGCTGATTTGGTGTCATGTTTTGTTCAGTTCGGATTGGATGGTTATCCCAGCTGCGTGTAAACCTGGCCAGATCATCTGTCAGTTGTGGCAGAAACGTGTAGTGAACACAGTAGAGGTGCAAGTTGTCAGTGATGTCAAAAAAGCCATCATCTTTCAGATTGTGAAGAACACCATAGTACAGTTGCATGACGGCTAACCACACATCACGCCACATTCGTTCTATTCTGCAGAAAAGAAGTTATAACTGATTAACTTTACCAAAGACCAGAACATTATAAACCATGTAAATCAGCATAATACTACAGAAACAGGTTTGATTTTCTTTATAATTTATGGTATTTCCAACTATGACCTTAAATCAAACCTGATTCTGATTAATGAAGTTTGTTTTGAGCAGTGACATTTTTGTTGGGTACAAGCTGCTTGAGTCACATTACACACACACACACACACACACACACACAGGTGCTTAAATGGTGATAATATTTATTTTGCATAACATTTTCTGAGTTTATGGCTTATTTTATGTTCATGAGCACAAAGAATATAACATTTAAATTTCCTCATGCTTACAGTGAAGGCTTTGAGTACTATGGAGTTTGGTTTGTACCACAAAATAAATATATAAATGAATTGGTGTGCATGAAAGATGCAGAATGGAAACCATTAAATTTATATATATATATATATATATTGAATCAGGTTTGTTAGGGAAGTCAAACGTGTAGCGCACAGACTCACATGTTATGCAGATAGAAGCAACTTTCACAGTTGACCTTCAATAGTTGCTGGGTTTGAACAAAATCAATTTTTTTGTATGGCACATTCTCAATTGTTTTTTTTTTTTTTCATTTAGATTGGCAGAGACATCTGTATAGAATTCAATATTTGCACAAGCAATGTTTAATGCTAAAATGTTCCATAAGAAGCCCTAGTCTTATTTATTTTTACCTATTTTAAAATGATAATAAATAAATGTCTGATATGGTGTCATGAGCTGTTTTATGCTTATGTGGTGAGAAAGGAGGGAATGAGGGGGAGTGAGGAAGGTAGAGGATTAGGAAGCGGGGGGGCGGTGCCTCTAATGGGTGAGTGGCTACACCTGTGTGTGTGTGTGTGCGCGCGTGTGACGGTGGAGGTGAGATGGTTAAAAAGGGAGAGAGAGGGTGAGACGAGGGGCTGATTTTGGCGTGAGAGACAAAAGGACGAGGCGTGCGGCTGCATTCGGGTTGGGAGGTGTTGCTCGCGGCTGTTTAGGGCCGCCGGCGACGAAGACAGTAAGTTCAGGGGGCAGTTGTTCCAGCGCCAGGAGGGGAGGTCCAATTGCCTCCTGTAGGTAGATAGTGGGTGAATAGGAGTGCAGCCTTGTTGGCCCGGATTTGAGTAGCGTGACATTAGTTGAAGCTTGTAGTCCTGTGGAAGTGTAAAGACGACGCCAGTAACTCAGACCGCGAGGGAGGGTCTCGTTGGGGGAGAGTTAAGTACTTTTAATGGTCTAATGTGTCTGTGTGTGTATATATGTTTATTTTAAGTAGTATATGAAATTTAGATGGATTGAGAAGCAGGGACAGGATAGCATTACAGCTTAGCTAGTGGAGCCTGTGTGGGGGTATTTATTGTGTGAAGTGCAGTGGGTCGTGTGGTGCTTAACTGTGGGTTCTGGCTAAATTGTAGTGGATGAACTGTGAGTGCTGGGTCTTTAGTACTGGGTGGACTTCCTTGGCTAATTACTGTGGGATTTATTCTAGGTACTTGCTTTCTCCCTCCTGTGCATATTTAATTATAATAAAGTGTATTCATTATTCCATCTGTGTGAGTGGTTGTTCTGGTACCTATTCCGGACCATACCGGACTATCAAAGGTGGTGGCAGCATTACGCTATCTAGTCGATAGACAGAAGATATTACACTGGTGGCAGCGGTGGGATTTCTGTTAAAAATGTCTGAGGCCGAGAGCAACCACCCACTATCAGTGGGAGATGATGTGGGAGAGGGGGGGAGTAGCTGTTCGCAAGTAACTAGTTTAGGGGTTGTTTCTAGACCGGTGTTTATGCCTGAAACTTTCTCTGGCGGGGGGCGTCAGTGGTCGGACTGGGCAGAGCAGTTCGAATTAGCCGCTGAGGTTAATGGTTGGGATGAGTCCCTTAAGTTTAAGTTTATGTCTTTGTTGCTGGTAGGCCGTGCCCGGGAGATCTTTAGTGGCCTTGCAGGTGATGCCAAGAGTAATTATGTACAATCAGGGCTCTAGACTAACTTTTTGAACTGGTTGCACTGGTGCGCCTAACGTTTTTTCTTAGGTGCACCAGCACCAAAGTTAGGTGCACCCAAATTTTCAACTGCATCACATTCAGAACAGCAGTTTTACAAGTTCACTTTTTCTTTTCTTTTTTTAAATCGCTGTCCATATAGGCAATATTGACTTGTAAATTATTAACTAACAATGTGGTCAACATAAAGTGCTTTATTTGAAGCACAGTTCTACAAGAAAGGTAACACTCGGGCAGTGCATTTGTCAGGCATGTAATGTGTTTGATAGATGCGTTGTGCTTTTTCAGCGTTTCAATTCTAAATGTATTAGAACCAGTCACAAACGCACTACTGCCGGCCATGGTCTTCCCACACTCCTTACAGTCAGTGCAGGCTGTGACTCGGAGTCGATCGTATGTGGCTAGTTATCTGATGCCGTCTCCGGACCAGGGCTTGACATAACCAACGCTCTGACACGGAGCCACCAGCCTCCCAGGTTACGCAGCTACACCCGCTCTGTTTATCTGACGGGCCTAGGCTACTCACCGCTCTGGGGTGTGTTTCACGTACAACGATGGAGGTTAGCACTGAACTAACATGGTCCGATGCATCGTTAAACTAAACATCGTTTCCCGAAAGCGTCGTACTTTGTTAGTACCACAGTAGTTTGAACAATGTTGGTTTGAACCACCATAGCTCGAACCACCATGTTTCCAGATGTGTTCGGTCGGACTTTCACAGCGGGAAACTGTGTTAAAACTCACAAACCGGCAATATTAAACCAAAATTTGATAGTTGTGACCGAAATCACGTAATGAACACATTATTTTGGCAACCCATGTTTATTCATATTATAAAAATCCAACAATAATATTAATAGAATCAACAATCAAATGCTAATAAAAAATATAATAATAATAATAATAATAATAAATATAAGTATTAATAATATATTAATGTGCATCATTATCATTATAAACATGGTAATAATATGTAAAGCTTCTTTTAGAAGGAACAAATGGAAGAGCTTTTAGCCACACCGATGCATCTGTAGGCTCTGATACTGCCATTACTTAGATACATCGCTGTGTCTCATTGGCGCAGTGGGCTAATCTGATAAACGCCATGCGATAGCGATGTGATCCGTTTCTCCGCTTTATTTGCATTGCATTATATACTGGTGGCATAAACAGCAATTTTGACAGCCTTTGACAGTATAAATGTTTGTACCCGGGATTTCATGTAAATTTCAGCTTACTGACACATTACCTGGCGTCCTGCGTCATCGATGACGTGGTCACCAGGAACTAAGCTTCTAACCACAGGTCTACAGCTGTAGTTCCAACTACTCAACTTAACGACAGTGTTTGCGAACGTTCGGTGAAACTACGGTTTTGGGAAACACCTGTGTCGCTTAACGATGGTTCGGACTATGTCAGTTACCAACATGGTTACCTCCATAGTTTGAACCATGGTTTTGGGAAACACCTGCGTCGCAGCTGTGTCGTTCCAACTATGTAAGTTGCTAACGTAGTTACGATGGTTTTGGGAAACGCACCCCTGTCTGACTGCAGCACACGCACTTTCAAACGTACACACGTACAGGAGTATCAGGACCACGGCCAATTAAGAGGGGGTCCCGCCCTTCGCTATCTTTGATTGGTTTAGACCACGAAATGGGCTTTGTTTTAACCACAGGGAGACTTTCAGAGTCGCGAAGGCTGGTCGCACTGGTGCGACTTCAGATTTTTTTTGGTCGCGCAATTGAGAAATTAGGTCGCATGTGCGACCAAATTGGTCGCACTCTAGAGCCCTGACAATTAAAATCTGCTATGGCACGTTGTTTAGAGCCTTGTGATAGTGAGGATTGGAGTAGGGCCACTTTTATTGGTAGAAGGCGTCTCCCCGGTGAAACAGCTCGTGAATTTGGTCATGTTTTGCGCCGATTGGTTGTACGTGCTTACCCTACAGCTGATGACCACACTCAGGATTTGTTAGCCCGTGATCATTTTATAACCCACTTTGCTACTGGTGACTTTCGGGTTGGGCTTCGTAGTGCTAAACCTAAGACCCTTGAATCTGCTATTACTTTGGCGGCAGAAATGGAACTTCTTAAAAATTTCGAAGGTGTTCAAGCTAACGTTACCCTAGGGGAAGCCAAGGTTAGGGGTGTTGTGGAGCAGGGGGGGAAGGTTATGGGGATGGAGGCCTTAGTAGGGGTGGTAGACGAGTTGCGCCAGGAGGTGAAGATGTTGAAGGGTGTAGTGCAAGATTTGCAGGCTTCACCTGCTGTTCCGGGTCTGCGTGGTGTTGGGAGTCGGGAGGAAGTGTTTGAAGCACGTGTAGCCCCACCCCCACAGAGTCGCTTTGCAACATACGGTAGCCGCGGTGATGGGGATGGCTGCTGGGAGTGTGGGTGTAACCGGCATATTCGTAGAAACTGCCCTTATTTGCAGGGAAACTAGTGGGGGTTGGTACCGTGGGCCAAATGCCCGCCCCCTTAACATCCGTTGTGGCCTCTGCTGGGGGTTCTGTATTTGTAGCTGCTAAGGTTGGGGGGGGGGTGGACTCTGTGTTACTGGTGGATAGTGGTGCAGCTAGGTCTGTGATTCCTAAGCAGGTGTGGTTAAAATTAACTGGAGGGGGAGCTGAGCTGGAGGAGTATTTGGGAGCAGTATCAGCAGCTAATGGGGGTAGTATGGGGATCGTGGGGCAGTGGAAGACTGTATGTCAATTTGATTCTCTTGCATTAGTTATAGACTTTTTGGTAGCTGATGTCCCTGCCCAGGAGGTACTTCTTGGGTTTGATTTCCTCTCCAAGTATGGCGTGGGATTGGATTTTGCGGCTCGAACCTGCCAGATAATGGGGAAGAAATTGCCCCTATTAAGTGCTGGTAGTGTAGACTCTTCTCTGGTTGTGACTGTGCAGACAGATATTACACTCCCGCCACGTAGTGAGGTCATTATCCCGGGGTCAGTAAAGTGTGTTAAGGAGGGATTGGAGGGCATGTTGGAGCCATCGGAGTCGTTGGCCAATTATTGTGATGTGTTAGTGGCTCGGGTGGTTTGTAAGGTGACTCGTGGCACCCTGCCTGTTCGGGTAATTAATGTTACAGATGAAGAGTTGTTGTTAAGGGGGGGTATGAAAATAGGAACCCTTCAGACTGAAGTACAGGTTGAGTGTGAGGGATTGAGTAGCAAGGAAAAGGGAACAGTAGCTGGTTGGTCTGTAGATGTGTTAGCAGCACAGTTGGGGCTAGCCCAGAAAAATTTGAACCCTTTAGAGATGGAGTTAGCCTTGGATTTGGTTAAACGGCATCAGTCTGCTTTTAGCAGGGATGAGACTGACTTGGGGCGGACCCATGCTGCGTTACATCAAATAGATACAGGAGATGTTAAACCTATTAAGCTACCCCCACGACGTGTTCCCCTGCATTTGCAGCAGGAGGTTGCTATGCAGTTAAAGCAAATGCAGGAGAATGACGTAATTCGTCCCTCTAATAGTCCCTGGGCAGCCCCTGTGGTATTGGTGAGGAAACGGGATGGAAGCCTGAGGTTTTGTGTAGATTATCGCAAACTTAATGAGGTTACAAGGAAGGATGCCTACCCCTTACCTCGAATAGATGATGCTTTGGATGGGTTAAATAAGGCTTGTTGGTTTTCAACGCTGGATTTAGCGAGTGGGTATTGGCAGGTGGAGGTAGATCCTAGGGATCGACCCAAGACTGCCTTTACAACTCGGTACGGTACATTTGAGTTTAATGTTTTAAGTTTTGGCCTCTGTAATGCCCCAAGTACATTCCAAAGGCTCATGGATGTGGTACTGGCAGATTTGCAGTGGAATACCTGTCTCGTGTACCTGGATGACATTATTGTTTTTGGCCGTAATTTCCAGGAACATTTAGCGCGTCTGGATGAGGTCTTGGCAAAGTTGCATGAGGCTAGGTTAAAAGTAAAGCCCTCTAAATGTGATCTATTTTCTACCCAGGTTCAGTATTTGGGACATGATATCTCTCTCGAGGGGGTTAAGGCAGATCCTACTAAGGTGCAAGCTATACGGGAGTGGCCAGTACCAAAGAACCAAACTGAAGTAAGGAGTTTTGTGGGGCTGGCCTCTTATTATAGGCGATTTGTCAAGGGCTTTGCTGAAATAGCCTCCCCTTTACACCAACTTACTGAAAAGGGACGGCGGTTTAAGTGGTCTGAGGCTTGTCAAAAAGCTTTTGAGTGCTTGAAGGCCAGTTTAATGTCTGTACCAGTGCTGGCTTATCCAGACCCTGATAAAATGTTCATTTTGGATACTGATGCTAGTGATGCAGGGATTGGTGCCGTTCTTTCCCAGGGGGAGCCAGGGTTTGAGCGTGTTATCGCTTATGCCAGTAGGGCACTGACTAAACAGGAGCGGAAATATGCAACTACCAAAAAGGAGTTGCTGAGTGTGGTGACTTTCACAAAGTATTTTAAGCACTATCTGTTGGGAAAAGAGTTTATGTTGCGGACCGATCATAACTCCCTTTGGTGGCTGCATAATTTCCAGGGGATAGAAGGGCAGATTGCTAGGTGGGTGGAGCAACTGGCCAGTTTTCAATACTACATTGTTCATAGGCCTGGTAAAACTCATAGTAATGCTGATGCAATGTCCAGACTACCTGCGTATGTGGTTGAGGACTGTCCGGTTAGGACAGTCAGGGGATTGGATCCAATTACGCGTGAGCCTGCTGTACAGCCCATCCAAGATGAGGAGGGGGTTGTAGAGGAGGAGATTGATGCGTTAGCCAAGGCACAGGGGGAGGATGTTGACCTGCAGCAGGTAATGCAGTTAAAGCAAAAGGGAGAAGGATGGAATAATCTACCAGGGCTGCAGAAATACTCCTCTGTGTGGGAACAGTTGCAGTTGCAGGGTGCCCGGTTGGTGAGGCTTGTGCCCGCTAGTGGTGATTCCCCTCTACGAGTTCAGGTAGTCCTTCCCCAGGTGTTGGTGCCAGAAGTATTGAGTCAGCTACATAATTCTGTGACGGGGGGGCATTTGGGTGTTCAGAAATTACAGGCAAAAGTGAAGGAGCGGTTTTACTGGCCAGGATGGGCAAATAATGTAAAGCAGTGGTGTAGGGAATGTGCAGACTGCGCCACCCGAAAGAGTCATGGGCCTTCGCCCTGTGCACCCCTTCAGACCTCAGTAGTGTCGCGGCCCTAAGAACGTGTAGCGTTGGACATACTTGGGCCGTTGCCGGAGACCCCAGGTAAAAATTAGTACATTTTGGTCATAAGTGATTGGTTTTCAAAGTGGGTAGAGGCATTTGCCCTTCCCAACCAGGAGGCTGTGACTGTTGCTAAGATACTGGTGGAGGAATGGGTTTGTCGTTTTGGAACCCCTCGTAGTATTCACTCAGACCAAGGTCGTAATTTTGAGTCTCAATTGTTTAAGGAGGTATGTAGGATGTTGAACATGCATAAGACCCGTACCTCCCCATACCATCCTCAGTCAGATGGTTTGGTTGAACGCTTTAATCGAACGCTTCTAGACATGTTGTCCTTATTTGTGGAAGGTAATCAGAGTAATTGGGACATTTTGCTGCCATTTGTATTGATGGCATATCGTAGCAGTGTGCATGCCAGCACAGGATTTACCCCCTACAAGGTAGTGTTTGGGAAGGAGATTGTGCTGCCTGTCGACATTATGCTTGGGCTCGGGGAGAATGGGTTCTCCTCAGTTAGTGAATATGTCTGTCATTTGGCAGAAACTCTAGCTACTGTGGTTCCTGCTGTTAAAAGACATCAGATGAGGGCAACCGGTCGGCAGAAGTTGGGGTTTGACTTTAGGGCAGTTCGCCAGTATTTTTCAGAGGGGGAAATGGTATGGGTGCGTAATAAGGCCAGTAAGAAAGGGCTGTGCCCAAAATTGCAGAGACGTTATAAGGGCCCCTATACAGTACTAGAGCGAGTTACAGACGTGCTGTACAGAGTGAGAGCAGTACAGGGAGGTCCAGAAGTGGTGCTGCATTTTAATTTGCTTAAGCCGTGTCTCTCTCCCTGTCCAGAACCTATGGTGTCGGTAGAGAGGCCCCCTCCAGTGCGACCACGCCCCCTCCGGCCAAGGGGACGGAGACCCAGAGAAGTGGGTTGGGAGTCGGGATGGCTGCAGTTTCGACAAAGTGCAGCAGAGGGCCCGAGTGTGCGAGAGTCCATGCGGGAGATTGTGGAGGAGCGCCAGACCGAGGCCGGTGTGCAGAACCTGGGTCAGGAGTCCCCGGGCAGGGCCCCTCAGGGTGCCATCTTGGGGAGTGTGGACATGGGGGTTGCTGGGTTAGTAACTGGAATTGAGATGGCTGGAGGACAGTCAGGGAGTGGACACCAGGCCCTGGAAGAGGGGCAGGTTAGAAGGAGCCAGCGTTGTAAGAAGGCACCAGGGTGGCTAAGAGATTATGAGGTATCATAAGGGTGACTCGGGGGCGAGTCTGTTTTGTTAAGGGAGGGGGGAGTGTGGTGAGAAAGGAGGGAATGAGGGGGAGTGAGGAAGGTAGAGGATTAGGAAGCGGGGGGGCGGTGCCTCTAATGGGTGAGTGGCTACACCTGTGTGTGTGTGTGTGCGCGCGTGTGACGGTGGAGGTGAGATGGTTAAAAAGGGAGAGAGAGGGTGAGACGAGGGGCTGATTTTGGCGTGAGAGACAAAAGGACGAGGCGTGCGGCTGCATTCGGGTTGGGAGGTGTTGCTCGCGGCTGTTTAGGGCCGCCGGCGACGAAGACAGTAAGTTCAGGGGGCAGTTGTTCCAGCGCCAGGAGGGGAGGTCCAATTGCCTCCTGTAGGTAGATAGTGGGTGAATAGGAGTGCAGCCTTGTTGGCCCGGATTTGAGTAGCGTGACATTAGTTGAAGCTTGTAGTCCTGTGGAAGTGTAAAGACGACGCCAGTAACTCAGACCGCGAGGGAGGGTCTCGTTGGGGGAGAGTTAAGTACTTTTAATGGTCTAATGTGTCTGTGTGTGTATATATGTTTATTTTAAGTAGTATATGAAATTTAGATGGATTGAGAAGCAGGGACAGGATAGCATTACAGCTTAGCTAGTGGAGCCTGTGTGGGGGTATTTACTGTGTGAAGTGAAGTGCAGTGGGTCGTGTGGTGCTTAACTGTGGGTTCTGGCTAAATTGTAGTGGATGAACTGTGAGTGCTGGGTCTTTAGTACTGGGTGGACTTCCTTGGCTAATTACTGTGGGATTTATTCTAGGTACTTGCTTTCTCCCTCCTGTGCATATTTAATTATAATAAAGTGTATTCATTATTCCATCTGTGTGAGTGGTTGTTCTGGTACCTATTCCGGACCATACCGGACTATCAAAGGTGGTGGCAGCATTACGCTATCTAGTCGATAGACAGAAGATATTACACTTACATTAACATCGAAGACGAATGATAGCCAATACGAGCGTCGGGCTGCTGGAAAATGCGACCGTTACGACGATGCTAACAGGCTAACGCGCTAAGCGATGCTTCGACCTGTGTTCGTTATGAAAATGAATTCTAACATCAAATTAGCCACAAGCACAAACGACTAATGAAACAATAAACCTAGCACCTAATGCGAGGTTTAATAAGGATGAGAAAGAATAAAGTACTTACTGAAAAAGCTCGGTTGGTCTGCTCCTCAGCCATAGTTGTCCGTATGCTGCTCCATCCGTATATATTTACTCAGTGATAAAACACGCTCCTCCCGATGACCTTACAGGTGTTTTGTTATTGCCCAAGCGCAAGTTCGATTACATCTGTGCTTGTTTGCTCTTCCCTAATAACCCCGGATGTTTCCCTGAATTTCTACGACCTGAATTTTCACAACCTGAATTTTTATCACCTGAATTATTTTACCTAAATTTTTAATCCCCGTATTTTTTTAACCAGATTTTTTTTACTACCTGAATTTTTTTGTTTTACCTGAATTTTTTGTAACTGAAATATTTTTTACCTGAAATTCTGGTCACCTGATTTTTTCCCCCTGAAATTCCAAGACCTGAATTTCAAATACCAACAATTTAGCAGGTACAATTTTCAATAACACCAAATTTCACACACCTTTTTTTCCCCCAAAAACATGATTTCAGGTTCAAGTTCTGGAGACACTGATTTAACTCCATAGGTGTTGATCATCTGGCTCAAGGTAGAACAGCAACAAGGGAGTTAACAACCAGGGAGTTAGAGTATGTGTATAAAGCATGAAAAGCACTATAATGTGGAGCACAGTGCAACTTCAGGTCCAGAATTGAGAAAAACTGCCATAGCTGACTTACACATACCTTCAAAAACCTGTTCTGGCCCCCAGCAGATTCTCTGTCTTCCCTAACCCCTTTTTCACTCCATGCTTCTCTCTCTCCTCTGCATTAACAGTGATCACTGTACTGTAGTAGCATGAAGTTAAAGTCTGTCCTGTATCTCCATGTTTAGAGCAGTGCAGTAATTCTGTATGTGATGTGGTAAATCTGTAAGCTGCTGATAAAGAGCTGTTTCCTTTGAAGCTTCTGGTTTAGTGGAGGAACAGGAAACCTTGTATCAACAGGTGTGTGTAGAGGAGCAGGAGGGAGAGAGATGAAGATAGGGTAAAGGAGTACATAGAGGAGTCAAGTTAATTTGAGTTGTCTTTATTTGCCATGGCAATACGTGTACAAGCCATTAAATACACATGACAGTAAATTAAGGTTTTGGGTAAAAACTCATTAGGAACCGCTTTATTTTCCCATATATGTTGTTGGGAGTAACTTTAGGCTCACATGAAAGATCAGTCCTACATTATTTCAGTTATTAGAGAAATAAGAAAAGTGTTTTTCACTGTAAGTCAGCTTTTATTCTGTTCACAAAAGATAATTATTATAAAAAAAAACCTGGGGAACACACTTCATCAGGTGTCTGTGTGTGTAAGTCTCGGTGTGTTTATGTTTGTATGTACATGTTTTTGTATGTTAGAGGGTTATCAGTGTGTCTCTGCAGGTGCAGCATTAGTGCTGTATTACACTGGAGGGTTTCCTCTCTGAACTCAGTCTCCTGTATGTTGGTGTGTTTCTCACCACACTGCTGTGAGCGTCTCTCCTCACACACACTCCTCTAGAGACGGAGGTGGAGTTCTGTTCATCAGTGCTGACGCTCTTTTGATATATATGGAGGGAGAGAAAATGCCTCCTCTGATTTGTCACTGAAAGTGTTTGATGATTTCCTCTTCTCTTTCTAATAAGGTAATAGTGAGTGTGATTGGCGGCTGTGGAGAGCTTCTTTCTCTCTGGGGCGTATTGATGGGACACATTTTCTTCAGTCTCTCTGGGTGAACAGAGGTAAAGCTTGTCTTGCTGCAGAATTGAAAAGATTGTGTGCTGGTCAGGACGTGATGGACAGCTGCTTGGCTTTCATTCTCATTTTGTTCGTAATTGCATTCGCCACAGCCGGTAAGTACTAATTTACAAATAGTCAAAAGAAAAAAATATATATCACAATATCTGAAAAAATATGTTTTATTGTCAGTCAAATCCTATCTGCTTAGATAGAATCTACATTTCTACCCTTATACCCCTCGGTGGCTGTTGATGTTTCTTTATTTCTTTGTTTCTGGTGTGTAGACATTGTGAGGTTGGTGGATGGTGGTAGCCGCTGTGCTGGGAGAGTGGAGGTTCTTCGTAAAGGATTATGGGGAGCGTTGTGTGGTGATTATTGGCATATGAGTGATGCTGCAGTGGTGTGTAGAGAGCTGGGCTGTGGAGAGGCTGTAGATATAGTGAGTGATGCTCACTTTGGACCAGGATCAGGACCATTGTGGAGGTATGGAAGGGCCTGTGATGGATCAGAATCTACAATAAGGCAATGTGGATCAAGAAACATGAAACTAGCTCATTTTAACTGTAAGCGAAAATATGTTGGGATTATCTGTTCAGGTAAGTGGCTCTAATATCCAGTCTCAAATCTGTTAAATTTATTTATTAATATTTCATTTGCTTTTTTTTTTTTTTCACACACCTTTTTTGAAATGAGCCTATTAAGATGTGACTAATGTACATGTTCAGCTGTCATTTAAGAAGTTTAATTTTATTAACCCTTTAGCAGTTACAGTCATATTTAATAGTCCCTTGTAAAATCCCCTGCTGAGAAGTAATTGGACAGTAGACTGATCGGAAATGTACTGCATGTTCTCTGGGTCTTTCATTTTAGAAGTCAGGCTGGTTGGTGGTTCTCACTGCTCTGGGAGAGTGGAGGTTCTTAACAAGAAGACCTGGTACACGGTGTGTGATGCTGACTTGGACCAGCAGGATGCAGCGGTTGTGTGTCGAGAGCTGGGCTGTGGGCTTCCTGTGGAGGTGCTGGGAGGAGCTGCTTTTGGCAGAGGGGAGGGTCAGGTGTGGTCAGAGGAGCTTCAGTGTAGAGGAGATGAACCTCGGTTTTCCTCTTGTCCAACCTCATCTTTGCTTAACCACAGCTGTACCCATGACAGTGATGTGGGGCTGGTGTGTGCTGGTAAGAATTACAATTTTTGTGTATAATTTTGTATACATATAACTGTGTATAAGTTTACTATGCGAGGAACACATTTTTGTTTTTTGTTTTTTTGTATTTACGAGTCCCTGGGAAAACAGTCAGTTCAAACTTTAAACATCTTGTCTTTGTACTGTTTATAAATGAATACACATCAAAAAGGATTTTCAGATCATTACAGTTTATTTTCAAATAACCAGCAGTTCCAATTCTTTGAATCAGATTTATTGTTCTTGTATGAAAATTTGTTCCAAAGGTTGTAAAGTTTGGAACAAAGGAGGGGGAGACACATACAGTATGTCCACATCATAAGTACAAGACCTAAAGCTAAATATATTCTGAAGTCTTCAGCAAACAAATAGACACACATAAACATGCATAAAGTACAAATATAAAGGCAATAATCTGTGGATGGAATGTGATGTTTAACCAGTACTAAAGTGACCAATATCATTCAAATCTTTCGCTATATGTGTGTATTACTATGTGTACATATTTAGGTGTCAATGAGAGGAAATTTTCAATCCTTATCCCTCACTATTTCTTTCTCACTCTGTTGTACAGGCAGTGTGAGGTTGGTGGATGGTGGTAGCCGCTGTGCTGGGAGAGTGGAGGTTCTTCATAGAGGACAGTGGGGAACAGTGTGTGGTGATAACTGGGATATGAGAGATGCTGCAGTGGTGTGTAGAGAGCTGGGCTGTGGAGAGGCTGTAGATGCACTGAGCGATGCTCACTTTGGACCAGGATCAGGACCAATCTGGATGGATAGTGTGGACTGTAGTGGATCAGAGTCTACACTAAGGAAATGTAGATCACTAGGGTGGGATAAACAGGACTACAATTATACACAAAATGCTGGAGTCATCTGTTCAGGTGCGTTGCACTATATCTGTGTATAGGCTTTGCCTAAGGGTTAAAATCCAAAGTGTGTGGTATGTATTTAAAAAGTACTTTTTTTGTATGTTTTTATTTATTTATTTATTTATTTATTCTTTCAAGGAAAAGCTAAATCTGCCATTTCAACTGAGAAATTGCTGCATATATTTCTTGATTCTCTTGAATACATGTTAGGAGTCAGACTGGTTGGTGGTTCTCACTGCTCTGGGAGAGTGGAGGTGCTTCATGGAGAGACCTGGTACACGGTGTGTGATGCTGACTTTGACCAGCAGGATGCAGAGGTTGTGTGTCGAGAGCTGGGCTGTGGGCTTCCTGTGGAGGTGCTGGGAGGAGCTGCTTTTGGCAGAGGGGAGGGTCAGGTGTGGTCAGAGGAACTTCAGTGTAGAGGCAACGAATCTCAGATTTACTCCTGTCCAACCTCCTTAAATGAAGATTTTTGCTCCAATTACAATTATACAGGCTTGCTGTGCTCTGGTAAGAACTGCATTGAGAATCTTTGAGTGATTTGTAATTATGTGACTTCTATGAGAGTTTAAAGTTAGATCTCTGACTCTCTTTGTCTTTCTAATTCTGCTTCTATATGTGCACACTCCTATTTTGTCTTTGTTACTGTTCATCTTTTTTTCAGGCAGTGTGAGGTTGGTGGATGGTGGTAGTCGCTGTGCTGGGAGAGTGGAGGTTCTTCATAGAGGACAGTGGGGAACAGTGTGTGGTGATAACTGGGATATGAGAGATGCTGCAGTGGTGTGTAGAGAGCTGGGCTGTGGAGAGGCTGTAGATGCACTGAGTGATGCTCACTCTGGACCAGGATCAGGACCAATCTGGATGGATGATGTAGACTGTATTGGATCAGAGACTACCCTAAAACACTGCCAATACCCTGGATGGGGTAATCATGACTGTAACTATACTCAAGATGCTAGAGTAATCTGCTCAGGTATAAGTATAATATGAAAAATTAGCTACTTTACCGATCATCAGTTAGATGCAATCTTTAATTGTACTTTAATGAATTTTGTAACACTTTACTGGGATAGGCCACTGTAGATAATTTATAGATATTAAAGCTTAAGCCCTTTAGCAAACCCATAAATATGCATAGATACATGTATGTGTGGTAACCCTGTAAAGAGAGGAACAATGAAACAACAAACTCTCCGTTGTGTATCGTGTAACTCAGGGAGCTCAGAAACAGAGAGGGGATCCATTTAGGTAGAGTTTATTTAAAAAAAAAAACAAACAAAAAAAAAACATCAAAAACCATGAAACACAAAAGTAGCCAAAAGTACAAAGCTCAGAAGTTGCCAAAAACCAGAACAGAAATCTCAACAATCCCAACACCCAGAAGTATCTCAAAATTTAACAAAAAGCTCTGACAATTATTTCCTTCTTTTCATCTTTATGCCGAATCAATTTGATGTACTGTACACATTGTACAAATATTTTCCAAAATATTCACGTGAGCTTTTGTTTAAATTCTTCCACATTAAAATGGTCACATTCAGTACCCTGAACCATATATCCATATTTTTTTTACCTTTTAACCATTAATCCAATTAAAACAGAGACACAAAACCAAAGCACAACATCTTAAAACCTTTTCTGCTAAGCGCTTTACATTTAACCATCATAAGATTAAATGAATCCTTTCAATCCTGTAAATAAACCAAAACTAACTAAAAAACTAACTGTTGCTTCAAACCCAAATTCTTTTTAAATCTAGCTACAATGGATACATATAGAAAAAAAATCAAAGCAGTGAACTTAAAAAAAACATTTTACCCGTTTTCACCACCAGCTTTTACCTTTTGTATGCCATATCATTTGCTTCAGTCATATTTGCTTCCAAGAGCCACTTAGGACTAGTTACTGTAAAAGTAACCAAAAAAGTTGGGACACTAAACAAATTGTGAATAAAAACTGAATGCAATGATGTGGAGGTGCCAACATCTAATATTTTATTCAGAATAGAACACAAATCACAGATCAAAAGTTTAAACTGAGAGAATGTATCATTGTAAGGGAAAAATATGTTGTTTCAAAATTTCATGGCGTCAACAAATCCAAAAAAAGTTGGGACAAGGCCATTTTTACCACTGTGTGGCATCCCCCCTTCTTCTTACAACACCCAACAGACGTCTGGGGACAGAGGAGACCAGTTTCTCAAGTTCAGAAATAGGAATGCTCTCCCATTCATGTCTAATACAGGCCTCTAACTGTTCAATCGTCTTGGGCCTTCTTTGTCGCACCTTCCTCTTTATGATGCGCCAAATGTTCTCTATAGGTGAAAGATCTGGACTGCAGGCTGGCCATTTCAGTACCCGGATCCTTCTCCCACGTAGCCATGATGTTGTGATTGCTGCAGAATGTGGTCTGGCATTATCTTGTTGAGAAATGCAGGGTCTTCCCTGAAAGGATTGACGTCTAGATGGGAGCATATGTTGTTCTAGAACCTGAACATAGTTCTCTGCATTAATGGTGCCTTTCCAGACATGCAAGCTGCCCATGCCACAAGCACTCATGCAACCCCATACCATCATTGATGCAGGCTTCTGAGCGAAGCGTTGATAACAACTTGGGTTATCCTTGTCCTCTCTGGTCCGGATGACATGGCGTCCCAGTGTTCCATAAAGAACTTCAAATCGTGACTCATCTGACCACAGAACAGTCTTCCATTTTGCCACACTCCATTTTAAAAGACCCCTGGCCCAGTGCAAACGTCTGAGCTTGTGGAGCTTGCTTAGAATTGGCTTCCTTTTTGCACTGTAGAGTTTCAGCTGGCAACGGCGGATGGCACGGTGGATTGTGTTCACCGACAATGCTTTCTGGAAGTATTCCTGAGCCCATTCTGTTATTTCCTTGATAGTGGCATTCCTGTTTGAGGTGCAGTGACGTTTAAGGGCCCGGAGATCACGAGCATCCAGTAGAGTTTTAAGGCCTTGACCCTTACGCACAGCGATTGTTCCAGATTCTCTGAATCTTTTGATGATGTTATGCACGGTTGATGATGATAACTTAAAAGTCTTTGCTATTTTACGCTGGGTAACACTATTCTGGTATTGCTGCACTATCTTTCTGCGCAACAATGGTGGAATTGGTGATCCTCTTACCATCTTGGCTTGAGAGAGACACTGACACTCTGAGAAGCTCTTTTTATACCCAATCATGTTGTCAATTAACCTAATTAGTGTTAATTGGTCTTCCAGCTGTTCGTTATATGCTCAATTTCCTTTTTCCATCCACTTATTGCTACTTGTCCCAACTTTTTTGGGATTTGTTGACGCCATGAAATTTTGAAACAACATATTTTTCCCTTAAAATGATACATTCTCTCAGTTTAAACTTTTAATCTGTGATTTGTGTTCTATTCTGAATAAAATATTAGATGTTGGCACCTCCACATCATTGCATTCAGTTTTTATTCACAATTTGTTTAGTGTCCCAACTTTTTTGGAATCTGGTTTGTATATATATATATATATGTATATATACCACTACATCACATGTATTATGTTGGTGTTGGGTCATTGCATCATCATCATCAGACACAGCAGCATTGCTAGTTTTTAAACCACTCAGTGTCACTGCTGGACTGAGAATAGGCCAAACATTTTTAAAAAAAGATGGACTATATATATCTTTCAGACTTGCTTTGATTTAAACCATTAACAGCATTAAATAATCTCTTAGGTGTCCGGCAGGTCGGTGGTTCTCGCTGCTCTGGGAGAGTGGAGCTGCTTCATAGAGAGGCCTGGTACACGGTGTGTGATGCTGACTTTGATCAGCAGGATGCAGAGGTTGTGTGTCGAGAGCTGGGCTGTGGGCTTCCTGTGGAGGTGCTGGGAGGAGCTGCTTTTGGCAGAGGGGAGGGCACTGCAAGTGTCAGGTTCGTGTGGTCAGAGGAGCTTCAGTGTAGAGGCAACGAATCTCAGATTTACTCCTGTCCAACATCACCTTCACTCAAACACAACTGCTCCCATGAGAGTGATGTGGGTCTGGTGTGTGCTGGTAAGACTTACATTCTTAAAACAAATTTTTCCCTAATTTGAAAAAAATATATTTTAAATATTATATTAAGATTTGGGCTAACAAAGGCAGAAAACAGATCGTACCAAACTGAAGCTGTTGGAACAATGCAGCTGAGGGAATATTCATTTAAAAAGAGGACGGGAGAGGTGAGGAGGTTTAGGGTTAAACAACATGCTAGCTTTGACAATTTTTTTTTTGGGCCATGTCTTGGAAAGGGGCATAGTCAAGTAATCATGTGGGTCATGTGAACGCCATTGTGTCTCATGCACCGATTTTCTAAATAAATTGATATTCATTGTGGACGTCATGTTCAGGTTGACTCTACTTTGACTTAAATGGGAGAAGTGATCAAGGAGAAGACACTTTCTACAATAACCATTAAGCCCCAGAATCCTGGGTCTAGGTTTTAGGTTTGAAGTAGGCCTGTATAGCCTTTACTTTATACTCTGAAACTTGAACAATAAACATTTCAGTAACACTTTTTATGGATCAGGTATTTATAATGCATTATAAGTGCATTGTTAAAGATCTATGAAGTCTTTATAATGCTTTACAATACTAGACATAAGCCTTAGAAACTGCATAAACATTCATAATCACACTTTTAAACTGGTATAGCACAACAGTATAAAGGTTTACAGGTCATAAAGTGACATAATGAATTATAGTGTATATATTTTTGTTAGCATTATTGGTGAAACAATTGTGTTTAATTGCATACTGCTGTAGAAGGACCCACAATAATGCTACACTATAATGTTCCTCAGTAGCTTCAAAATAAACTATTTTGTAGATGCACATAACATCCAATGAACAATAATAAATCTTCTTTACAGACTTTATGTGAAGTGATATTATTAATCAGCTCTTTGAATTAATACATTATGTGAATAGATGTATTAAGTTTTAAGATATGCTCTTAATAATAATGTTAGGAACTATAAAAAAACTATAAATACATTTTAACATATTATACATATTGCACTATGAAGCCTTATAATGTGGTGTTACACCGGTTTATTTGTCATTATGAACATTTATGTACAGTTACAGTTTGTGTCAAGCTTTATAAAACATTGTAAATGCTTTATATATCTTTATCAATACACTTCTATTGTGTTGTAGAGACCTGATTCACAGAAAGTGTTACCAACATTTTTATTGGGCTGTCTGTCTGTGATGGTGTATGTTGTTCATTGCCTTGGGCTTTGCCCCTCCCCATTTGCTTGCTGGCTGTTTAGAACAAGGATACTGTATGTTGGCTGTGGTTAAGCACAATTGAGGGTGGCAGGAGAGATAAATTACTCAGTGGTCACTGTTTGGAAAGTGGAGGTTCTTCATTAGAGGGACAGTGGTGGGGAACAGTGTGTGTCTACACTGAAGAACTGTAGATCAAAAGGGTGGGGTAAACATAATTGTGATCACAGTTCTGATGCTGGAGTCATCTGCTCAGGTAAACTAGATTGACCTTTAGAAAAGAAATGAATTGATTCCACATTTCCGCATTTCTCTAGCTTTCATACATGGCTGAAGTAATTGAATGTGTAAAAATCTGGAACCTTTGTCATTCTGAAATGAATGAAAAATCAGCTCTCTACTTCAAAAAAGGGGCAGAAACATCTCATTTTCAACAGCATTATGACAGTGATTGGTTTTCATTGATTTTCATTATTTATTTCAGCATATTGTGGTATATGGTGTGGTGTGGTGTGGTCTGTGTGTCTGTGTATCTGTGTGTGTGTGTAGCATATTTTTATGCTAGGTCAAGAAAACCAACTATTGTTCAATTGGGTGTTTCAGCTCTTTTGTCTGGTCTGGGAAATAATGGAAGCCAGTGTTACACACGAGAACATTATGGATCGATAAGCTGAAAACAAAAGAAGAAAATATGATTCAACAAGCCAAATAAGAAAGAAATTGACAAATCAGATTTGGCAGTATTAATTTGAAAATGTCAAAAAGTGCACCTATAACTAGACTGGGCTTTTTTATATCCTTATATAATGTTTTAGGAGTCAGGCTGGTTGGAGGTTCTCACTGCTCTGGGAGAGTGGAGGTGCTTCATGGAGAGACCTGGTACACGGTGTGTGATGCTGACTTTGACCAGCAGGATGCAGAGGTTGTGTGTCGAGAGCTGGGCTGTGGGCTTCCTGTGGAGGTGCTGGGAGGAGCTGCTTTTGGCAGAGGAGAGGGTCAGTTGTGGTCAGAGGAGCTTCAGTGTAGAGGCAACGAATCTCAGATTCACTCCTGTCCAACATCACCTTCACTCAAACACAACTGCTCGCATGACAGTGATGTGGGTCTGCAGTGTGCTGGTACAAACACATTTTACATTTTAACACATGAAACATGTTTTCTGATTTTAAAATGATCTGATAATCAGTCTATTTTGTCCTCTGTCACTCTCTCTTTTTTCATGACAGACAGTGTGAGGCTGGTGGGAGATGGAGGTCACTGTGCTGGGAGATTGGAGGTTTTTCATAGAGGAAAGTGGGGAACAGTGTGTGTTATGGGTGGGAATAAAAAAGCTGCGGCAGTGGTGTGTAAAGAGCTGCACTGTGGGACGCCACTGAGTTTGGATCTTGCTGTGGGAGGATCTGGACAGATCTGGATGAGTCATGTGGACTGCAGTGAATCAGAGTCCACACTTAAACACTGTGGATCCTTGGGATGGGGTGAACATAGCTGTCCTCATTATCTTGATGTACAAATAATTTGTTCAGGTTTGTTTCAATGTACCTTCATTATTATTAATATATGCATCACAGTGGGTGGAAGCATCAAATGATATCATTCATATTTCATTAAATTAAGAGGTTTGAAGGGAAGAGCATGCCTATAATTCCTTAGATTACTTTTCCACTTTTCTCCTCCCTCAACAATAGTTCTTTTTCTTTCAAAATTCCCACCATCAGTACCTTTGTCATTGATTTGACATTTACCCTTTACTCTACTCTGTGACTCCCATCAAAATCTTCATTTCATCTCTATAGCTTTTTGTCCCATCTGCTCTTTCATTGTTTGGACTTCTCTTTGTTCTAGAGATTTAAGGTCATCTACTTGAGGACTAAAAGTAATTTTCCTGTGTACTCCTTCCCATTTTAGCATCATCTTTTCATTTCTCAATGTACCATATTTACTTTTATAGATTCATAGCAGGTGAAGCCCTTTAGCCTACTGGATTTTCTTATACCATTTTGGATGCCATATCTTGAGAAGCCTGTCTTTCACAGACTAAGCCATTATTGGTTTGCATTTTGAATTTGTTGACATTGTCCTGGTGACAATGATCTGGAAAAAATATTAAAATGAAATCCAGGGTTGGGTCGTAGGTAAGACTGCAAGTTTACTTGGGCAAAATCTTCTCTGCAGCCCCTGCAAATTCAAATTTCATGCCTTGGTTTTGTCCTGGCTCAGGCTCAGGTACCTCCTGTAATAGGTGGGGTCAGGATTATGATAGGTGCCTCATACCATGGTCTGGCTCAATATTCACAAACCTTAATATTTTATTTAATGTTTGCATCCCAACATCTATGTCTATACCCAATTCTTATCTCTCAGTTTGTGAAGTATAGACTCCATTTATTGAGAGTTAAGGCAAGGAAGGGGAAGTCTGAGAAACAATGTGAATATTTAGATCAGATTTCTTGTGGTTTTATTTTTTTAACTGCACGTGTGCTATGATTCAGTGTTAACATGGCAGCAGAGCCTAATGTAAAGTTAAGGCCAGTAAACAGTGGAAAAGCAATAGACATGACTAATAAGCTGAAAACTGCTCAGAGCACATTGTCTCTGCGGTGAAGGCATGTTCTGTTTATTTGCTTTTAATGACACATGTAATTCATTCACATGTCATTACTGTTTAGGAAGCATGCATGTGGGTTGTTTCAGGATGCTGGCCTGTTCACATTAATGACAGACTTAAGATATGTAAATTCGTAAAAATCATCATGTTAGAACTATCAAATCTGATTTAAGCAATGAGGCTTGTAATGTGAACATAGCCTCAGGCTAATCTACTCTATAGCTCTACAGTCTCTCCTTAAGATATAACAATGTGTTAAAGGCATGGTCTCTCATTCTAACTCTTTATTTTAAGTACCATAGTCATGTACAAGTAACTTAAATGTTCAGAGTCCTGATGATTATTTAAGTGTTTATATACAGTTTCAATTCTGTGTGTCTCATGCACAATTTTAATGTGGTTACATTACACACAGATCACAGAAAACCTAGACTTACCGGTGGTTCTCATCAGTGTTCTGGGAGAGTGGAGGTTCTTCAGGGACGAACCTGGTCTACAGTGTGTGATGCTGACTTTGACCAGCAGGATGCAGAGGTTGTGTGTCGGGAGCTGGGCTGTGGGCTTCCTGTGGAGGTGCTGGGAGGAGCTGCTTTTGGCAGAGGGGAGGGTCAGGTGTGGTCAGAGGAGCTTCAGTGTAGAGGCAACGAATCTCAGATTTCCTCCTGTCCAACAATTTCAGGAAACTACAACTGCTCCCACAACAGTGACATTGGACTGATATGTTCTGGTTGAGTATAAAATATGAACTTTTGCTTATTTCATTATTTATTTAGGGTCTTATGGGTAAATTTCTAGTTTACAGTTTTGTGTCTGTATTTTATTACATGCTATTTTGATTAGTTGACAGTTTTTTTCATAGGGCACACAAGGATGAGGCTGGTGAATGGCTATGACTCCTGTTCTGGTCGAGTGGAGCTCCAGTACCTCAGTGAGTGGGGCACAGTGTGTGATGTAAGCTGGGATATGAGAGCTGCCAGTGTCCTCTGTGGTCAGCTGAAGTGTGGGAGTGCTGTGGCTGTGGTAGGGTCAGACTGGTTTGGGGAGGGGAGTGGCCGGATCTGGGCTGATGTGTTTGATTGTCAGGGGAACGAAACACACCTGTCAAAATGTCCCATTTCATCATGGAGTCGAACTGCATGCTCTCATAGACAGGATACTGGAGTCATCTGCAGTGGTAAGTTGAGGCATATACAGAGTGTTTAAATGTAGAAGAGTAAAATGTGAAGCATCTCAATAATAAATAAAATCAATTTTTATGTTTTTCAGGTTCCTCTCTGGCGTTACATGAGGGACGAGTGCGGTTGTCAGGAGGGAAGGAGTGTGAGGGGGAGGTGGAGGTGTACTTCAGGCAGGACTGGAGGAGAGTTCTGCTGGACTCCTGGAGTGGGTCTGTGGCCTCTGTGGTCTGCAGACAGCTGGGCTGTGGCTCTGTGTTCAGCTTCTCCAGCTCCTCTCTATCCAGTCCTGAACACAGCCACACGTGTGTGACGGGTTTCAGTTGTACTGGGAGTGAAGCTCATCTGGGGAACTGCAGCAGCGCACAAGCAGTCAACTGCAGCTCCAGAGAACAGCTGTATATCACCTGCTTGGGTAATGGTTTCAGTTCTTTAAAGGAGCCATCTTGTCAGTTCATATACACATATTAAACAAAAAATGCTCAATATGTTTTCAAAGTGAAGCAGAGCATGAAGCGGACATGCTTAATATGTTTTTAAAGTTCACAACTATCTAGCCTCTACATTTTCTGATTATGCAGACATGTGTTCTAACACATGAAGAATGTGGCTTGGACATATTAAAATATAGCTGTGTGTCCTTGAAAAGGACATTGTCTAAAAGGCAACATATGTTGCTCCAAGCTGTGTTTGCCAGTAATGGTGCTTTGATAGCTGTGCAGGTTAACCACTAATTCCCCCATATCATGGCAGGCAGGGACTTTTGATCTTTTTGAGTAAGAATCTGGATGATATTTTTCTTCTTTGACCCTAACAAAATACAGTAAACAATTGGAAATGTTGACTTTTCAGTCTTCCGTATGATATTTATAATCATTTGAATTATGTTTATATACTTGTTCTATGTCTGTTCAAATTCATTTCAGAGTAGATGAAATGATTGCTTTCTGATTTTATTTAAAATTTTACCATTAAAATTACAATACATATAATACAAATACAATACATTATAATACATAAACATTAGGGCCAATTATTATTCAACCCCTAGGTTTAATATTTTGTGGAAAAAAACTCTTTTGTTTGCAATTCACAGACTTGATAAGACTTGATCAGGCCAGCACAGGTCTCTGGAGTAATCTTGGACCACTCCTCCATGCAGTTTTCTAGGTTCTGTGGGTATCTTTTGTGAACTTTGAGCTAGAGCTCCTTTCACAAGTTTTTAATTGGGTTAAGTTTTTAATGAGGATCCACACCACCTAGTCCACCTCCCCCATATTTTCTCATAAATAGTTACCAACATGAAACAAGCAGGTCATATTTACATCTTTGAATGAGAATTTAAATTTGTCTTTTTCTCTAATGTATGTGATTTTAACACAGCTCACAGCTCCATCAGGCTGGTTGGTTCTGGAGGACACTGTGCAGGAAGGCTGGAAGTTTTCCACAGAGGATCATGGGGGACAGTGAGTGATGACTTGTGGGATATTGAGGATGCGCAGGTGGTCTGCAGACAGCTGCAGTGTGGAGTGGCCCTCAGTGCCTCAGTACCAGCCTGGTTTGGATCTGGAACTGGACCCATATGGCTGAATGAGGTGGAGTGTGAGGGGAATGAGACGTCTCTGTGGAACTGCAGATTTCAAACAGTGGTAGAGAATGAATGTGGACACAAGGATGACATAGGAGTCATATGCTCAGGTAATGTGTGATGCTGGTGTTCTTGAGTTTTTTCCAGCATATTATAGTTGATTTTCAATATTATTTTTTCAAGTGTGAAACTGACTGTTTGAACATGCAACGAATTTAACATTTCCAGTTATAGGCCTGGTATAACTAAAAATGTTCAAAATGCACTAAAAGAGATATTAATGTAAACATAGCGCTATCTGATACATGGGAGATTTATAACAGTATGATATAATAGCTAATTCTTGGATTCAATAGGAAGCATCTTTTTTCCACCAGAGTATAAAGAGATCAGACTGACTGAGGGCTGTGAGGGGAATCTGGAGGTGTTCTACAATGGAACCTGGGGTAACGTGTGTGTAAATGGTATGGGTGAAGAAACAGTAAATTTAGTCTGTCAGGAGCTGAACTGTGGAAGATCCGGCAATGAGAAGGGTGGCAAAGCCAGACTGGAGTCAGCTCCTAACTGGCTGGATGATGTGAAATGTAGGAAACATGACTCCACTCTGTGGCAGTGCCCATCTTCTCCTTGGGGACAGAACAGCTGTAATAATCGCAATGATGTGGCTCGTATTACCTGCACAAATGGTTAGTTTCTCTTTTCAGTCTTGTATTTAGCTTGAAATTTTTAATGCAAATATGCATTTTCATCATTGCAGAAGTGAGGATCTAGGGACTGGCACATAATCTCAGTTAGGATCTTCAGTTTTAAACTGGTAAGTGTAAATGTTCAGTAGCTAATGCAGTATTTTACCTTATTTTTAGGAGTGAAAAATCATCTTGTGCAACAAAACCATCTGAAATGTTCTTCACTAACCCATCAGAGGCAGTGCTCAAGTAAGGACACTTCACAGTCAATTAGTCTTTTAACAGTGAAGCCAGTAATAACAATTTTTTATCATGTAGATTACCTGCCTCTGAGGCTACAAGGAGGGAATGGAAGCTGCTCTGGGAGGCTGGAGGTGTATCATAATTCTGAATGGGGGTCTGTCTGTCATAATCTGTGGGACATCAGGGATGTTCAGGTGATCTGCAGGCAGCTGGGCTGTGGGCCAGCACTGAGTGCTGATGGGAGTTCTGTGTTTGGTGCTGGTTCAGGGCCTGTCTGGCTGAACAGAGTGAAGTGTAGAGGGAATGAGATTCACCTGTGGGACTGTCCTCATTCCCTGAAGAACCACACTGACTGCTCCCACAGGCAGCATGCTGGAGTCACCTGTGCAGGTCAGAGAAACCTGGCCATCAGGATTTCGCATTCTTAGAAGTAGTTAATTAGAAGTAATCTATATAATCTATATATATATATATATATATATATATATATATATATATAATGTTCATTTGTTGATTTTTATACAAAATACTCCACATGATTATTTAGCATTAAATGATGTTGTACAGGAAAATGTCTACTTCAAGTCTGGTTTCTTTTTACAGCATATGTAAAGACATACCTGAGTAAGAGACATGCCGAGTGCAAATTATTGGAGTTTTTTTTATTTTTAGTCAAATGTTATTTTTGTTACTCATTCGCTCACTGCCTTCAGTTCAAGCTCTACATTAAGGTATTTCTCATACAGTATCTCACAAAAGTTAGTATACCCTTCACATTTTGGTAAATATTATATTATATTATATTATATTATATTATATTATATTATATTATATTATGTTTTATGAGACAACACTGAAGATATGACACTTTGACACAATGTAAAGTTGAGGTGCCCTCAAAATAACTCAACACATAGCCATTAATGTCTAAACCTCGAAAGTGAGTACACCGCTAAGTGAAAATGGCCACATTGTGCCCAAAGTGTCAATATTTTGTGTGGCCACCATTATTGTCCAGAACGGCATTAACTCTTGGGCATGGAGTTCACTAGAGCTTCACAGGTTGCCACTGAAATCCTCTTCAACTCCATGATGACATGACGGAGCTGGTGGATGTTAGAGTACTTGCTTGGGTTTAGGTCTGGAAACAGGCTTGGCCTGTCCAGCGTCTTTACCCTCAGTTTCTTTTAGCAAGTTGTCTTGGAGGTGTGTTTGGAGTCATCATGTTGGAATATTGCCCTGCAGCCCTGTTTCCAAATGGAGGGGGTCATGGTCTGCTTCAGTGTGTCACAGTACATGTTGGCATTCATGGTTCCCTCAATGAACTGTAGCTCCCAACAGCCAGCAGCACTCATGCAGCCCCGAACCATGACACTCCATTCTTGACTAGGCAAGACACACTTGCCTTGACCCCACACCCCTTTAACTTCTGTAGCAATGTTGGCTTCACTCCCACATCTATTTTTAAAAGACAACCTCTGGATATGACACAGAGCAAGTGCACTTAGCTTCTTTGGTGGATTATGGTGAGGCCTGTTCTAAGTGGAACCTGTCCTGTTAAACCACTGTATGGCCTTGGCCACCGTGCTGCAGCTCAGTTTCAGTCTTTTTATAGCCTAGGCCAATTTTATGTAGAGCAACACTTCTTTTTTTCAGATCCTCAGAGGATTCTTTTAAACGAGGTGCCATGAACTTCCATTGGACAGTATTAGAGAATGTGACAAGGATAACACCGAATTTAACACACCTGCTGCCCGTTCACACCTGCGACCTTGTGACACTAATGAGTCACATGACACCAGGGAGGGGAAATGGCTAATTGGGTACAATTGGGAGTTATTTTGAGGGCACAGCAAATTTACACTGTTGTACAAGCTGTACGCTGACTACATTGTAACAGGGTGTCATGTCTTTAGTGTTGGTCCATGAACAGATATAATAACATTTTTGCAAAAATGTGAAGCGGGAACTCATTTTTGTGGGATACTGTTTGTGAAAACCCTGATGTTTGTCAGTGTGTCCTGTGTTTTCTGTGTACCTGACTTTTTGCCTCATTTTTTACAGAAATATTGTCCACTACTGTTGCATTCACAATAATCACCAGTTCAGTCACAGGTACTTTTTATTAAATATTTGCTGTATGTTTATTTTAATATATAATACATTGTGGTTCCCAATGCTCTGTCCAGTTTTCTAACATGATTTCTTCTTTACTTCTAGTGAGTCAAACAAAGAGGAAAACAACCCTTTCCGCAGAAATACCAGCTATCCTGTCCATTTCCTCTGAAGTCCTTCTGATCTTGGGAACTATGCTCTTCCTGGCATTAGTGCTTCTGGTGGTGCTGTTTTGCCAGAACAGAATGCTCTGGGGAGGTAAAGAGATTCAGAGATCATCTACAATACTCTTCCTATATTTATTCTAGAAGTCCTTCAGTCTGTTATCACCCTGAAAAGGGTCCTTGTGGAACCAATAAGGGATCATTGGAATGGTTCACAGAACAAACACTTCTTGTTCAATAAAGAAGCTATTCATTAACTCACAATAAAAGAGCCATTTTTGATTTTTTTCACAAAGAATCTTTATAATGTTAAGAGAACCCTGAATGGTTTTTTGTGCCTATAATGTGGCACTAACTAGGATCTAGCTGCTCCCAGGTCACCCTGACACTTCTTAAATCAGCATCTCCACATGTACAGCAGGTTCTTAGTGAGGAACAGAAGGTTGGGTTCTAGCTTCACTGGCAGATACAGTTAGCATCTGGTTCATAAGAACGAGGTCAAGCAGCACACACACAGGACAACACAGACAGACAGGCTGAGGCCAAAACCTCTTTCTACTGATTGTGATGAGTGCCAACTAATTCCAATGTCCCACCGTAAGATGACCTCACGTGACCTTCAGAGAGACTGGCGAGCGGTGCCTGGGGCGAAATACACAACAAGCATGGTTTTAAAAACAGGCTTCTGTAGGTCATTAGTGAATTTCTAAATAAACAGGTCTAATACAATATCTGATCTGGAATTTCATTTTGGTCAAACACAAACCCAGAAACTAGAGGAACTGTTCATTTTGATGTGGTCTAATTTTTTCCATATATATATATATTTTTTTTATTTTATTTATTTATGGCAAGCCAAACATGAAATATTTTATGAACTTTGATATATATGGAATGAAAGTTTAAATTAAAGTAATATTTATTTATATATATGTATATATCTCCACCGTATTTTTTCTACCTCCACTTGCAGTGCTCTCTAAGAAAGGACCAATTGTCTATGAAGGCCTTAGAAAGGGGCCTAGTGTAGTCTATGAGGAGATCAACCGAAGATCTGTTATCACAAGAACGACTCGAAGAGGTAAGTGATATTTGGAACATCATATTTATGCCAACGACAGTGTGCTCACAAATAAGATATGCGGTATTGTGTAATAGTGCAGTTATTTATTTTACCAGCACTACTGCGACCTGTTAAGAATAGATAAGAAAGCTTATGTCTGTTCAAAATTCAAAGCAAAGGAAAAAAAGAAAAAAAAAGATTTAATCTGTATTTTATTGTTTATAGATAATATGATAAAAGGTATAAAGTTATTAAGAAAATGTGCAGTTATAAGACAGTAAATCTTGATAAGCATCTATTTTGCAGTTAAAGATGATGTTTTATTCCTTTAAAAATAAATCATAAAACAACAGGTGTATGTGTCTCTGGTGAGGAGGAAAGTGAGAGAGAGAGAAGGTTATCAGTATTAACAGTCTGTTTCAAAGTACCTGTTTATATATCCTCAAGCAGGAAGTTTTGTCTCTGAAGTACAACATTCAGGATATGAGGATGTGGATGAGGAGCTTCTCTCAGGTAAAAGGATCAGAACAGTGGCAGTCTAATAATAGCATTGGAACTGACAGCACACAATATTGTGTATTTATTTTCTTTCACATAAATCATCAAGCTCGGTCTTAAAAAAGTTTATGAATAAGAGAGAGAATGAGATAAACGTGTGTATGAGTGTTAGAATGATGTCAGCACCACTAGTGGCCTGAGAAGTGGATGCCTATATCCTAATGATTTCACTTAAAGACTTTCACTTTTAAATGCTGACCATTCTCTTTGTTAAAGTTGGTTATTTTTTATTTAGGCAAAGTGGTAGCAGTACACCATCCAGAGAACTACGATGATGTTGTTACTGCTGAATTGAGACCGAATAGTGTAGCAAGTATGTTCATGTGTCCATTGTTGTATTGCAAAATCAATCAATCATCCATATTACACCAGATAAGCTTTGCACATTGGGACATATTTTATATTTGATTGTAACTGCTGAAAGATGGATATTTTTGAAAAAAGATAATGTGATAAACATGATGCAGGATACGCCCTGCTTGGATTAATTGACTGACCAACCTCTGAAGAGATATCCAGTTGTAGGTCTTTGTTAGGTCACATATATACAATATAGACATGCGTGCTGTTACACAAGCATGACATGCTCTGCCATATTAGGGGTGTGGTTAAAGCGAGTTAGGGCATAATGCTGAGATCTACGCTGTGACTAGAAATTAGCTGATGTTTACATTTTGACAGTTCATTTACCACTGGATGAAATTTAGGCATGTCACAAGCGCATATTATATTGTGAAAATATTGTAAAATTAGATCATAAACCATCAATGTTAAGACTGGTGCTGCTATTTATTTCTATGTTTTGGCAGATGGGAACTTGGAGATTTATGATGAGGTTGTTTCTACTGGAGAAAGCTCTCATATAACAGCAGGTCTGGTTTTCCTAAAACGCTAAATGAATTGTGTATGCACATGATTGTATAAGCATTAATTCAGTAACCACCTTTGTTACACAATCCCATCACAATTTATTTACATACACTACAGTCCCAAAAGTATGGGGACATAAAGCTTTTGAGTTCAGGTTTTTCAGCCACAGCCATTGAGAACATGTGTATACAATCGCATGTAATCTCAGCAGTAGGATGGTTCATACAAAAGAAGAGTGCTGTCAGCTGTTTTTATTATATTATTTTAGAATGTATTTAACACTAATTACTATAATTCTTTTACTTTCAGACTATGATGATGTGATAGATGTGTCTGAAACTGAGCGAGAGACCATCTGACTGAGAGGCTCTTGAGGTTCAGCCCAGAATTTAACACAATATAATATTTGTTCCATGTTATTTTTAATATATGCTCTTTTGCAGCATTTGGTTTGATACATTGTTAGAATGTTTTTGGATGCAGCAAAACAGTCCTCTTAGTCACATTCTAAACACAAGTTCTTTAAGCTTATTAATATGGTCAAAATTGGAACATGTTACATAACTTGTATTATCTTTGACATTAATTGTATTGTCAGATTAAAACATTGCAAATCACTTGCATTTTTTATCTGCTTTCTTTTTTTTTCTTTTTTTCTTTCTAGGGTTTGTTTTTTGTAGATTATCAGCAGTCAACAAGCCTTCTGTTTTTTATAGCAACTTGTTCAGTTCAGGCAGACTTCAGTAGACTAATACATTTGCATATCACTCTTGAAGATTATATTTTACATACTTTAAGTAGTGTATAAAGGGCTGCTGCCTAAAACTGAATGCAAAACATTTGTTGAAACATAGTTACTGAATTTAGGATGAACCCAAAATATGAACATTGCTGGGACTAAATCATTGTATTTTTCATGTATTTTTCTTAAACTGATTAAATAGTGTGACTATAAGAAGTGGACCAAATGATAAAACACCAACAACTGCATACATCTACAATAAAATTTTTATAATAGAGACTGAATCTTTCTTACCTTCACAGAAACAAAACACACTTATGTGGAAAATTGTAGGCCCAAAGTACAGTGTTTTGACTGATTGTGTTGGCCTGATCGGAATTGAGATTTAAACCCTGTAGAGAATATTTTGTTGCACATTAAACACAAACCAAATTTGTTTTCCTGTTTGTAGTCATCTGTGCTGAGTGGAACAGTACTGACTCTTCTTTCTGGAAATGACTATCTGCAAGTTTAGCCACAAAACTTCACTGTTTAGAGAAATCAGAGAGAAAAGCTTGCTCATACTGTTTAATCATTTGTTATTAAGACTATTAAAAGCTTAATGTTTTGCCATATTGGGCTTGGGCCATTGTTTTGAGCTGTAAGTGTACAATTCTGTATTCTTAACCACGATCCTTAGTGCAACTGGCAACTGGCAGCCACTGAATAAGCAATCTAACCAATACATGAGTTAACGGAGTTATGCCTGCTGGTTTTAACATTAAGCAATGGCAGAATAAATAGAAAAATGTCCTGCTCTCAGTGTAAAAACAAGAGTTATAAGGCCCATCTGCTATGCAATACTACCAACTGTACGAGGAATTTGATCAGCTAATTTACTTTGTACAGCCAGCAGTGTAAAAGCCATTAAAATTATTTTATTTATTTATTTTTTCTAGCAGCATTGTTTACTGTAATGGTCTCCTGGCAGGACTTCCAAAAAATAAAAACAACTCAATTTGATAAAAAAAAATGCAGCTGACAGATTTTAAAGTAGGAGTAAAGGATGGGAACACAGCATCTTATTCTTAAATCCTTAAACTGGTTGTCAGGGTCCGGTAAAAGCAGGACGTGAGCAAGTGAGGATTTATTTAAAAGGGACACAATCCAATGAGGTAAGGAAAATGGTGAACAGGAACAACAGAGTGTAATCCAAAATCGTCAGAGAATAGGCAGAAAACTTCATAAACCAAAATACTAAAAAAGAAAAGGCACAGTTACACACTGGCAAATAGAAACGTTACTTCACAAAGAGGATGTCAGAAAAAGCAGTTTATCAAGAACTACCACAGGCGAATCTAATCAGAATTCTGGCAAGGATGATCTGGGTTTGGCTGCCAACTGCGTGCAGGAAGTCGCATGACAGGACTGAGAACTGGAGTCTGTGAGTGATATCGCCCTCTCGATGGGCGTGTGGCACTGGGTACCAGCATGTTACAAAATATTTTACTGACTTTAAGGCATTATTACTGGTCTTATATTAAAGAGCATTTTTAGGTATTAAAATATTGCTGTCACTTTATACTTTAATGTTAATAGAAAATGTGTACTGTTTACACACTATGCTTTCAAAACTTGTGCACACAGGGGAAAATTAACTGAGATAGAATTCCACTGGAAGCAGCACCTTCAGGCTAGCATATAATAAAGACAGTTATTATTCGACTTCTCCAGTTAAAAGGTAACTGCAGCATCATTTAAGGTGGAATGGAAATGTTAATAAGCAACAGCTAAAAAAAGAGAGCAAATCTCAACTTCATCCAACATTCAACAAGTAGATTCTTTTGAAATCGACTCCCCATCACTGCCCTACTTACAAGAATGATTTGATCTGGCAGGGACAGCAAACACACCCTAGAGAATAAGACTGATTTATTTCGTAAAAGTGACTTTCAAGACAGTTTTTAGGAAATATGAATTTATTTTAGGATAGGTATATTCTTTATATATTCTAAATTTCAGTACTGACAGCTAAAAACAAAAATTACATTTTATTTTCTTAGCAGAGATTCTGACAATGTCCATGTCAAATTCAGCGTTTTTAGTGTGTTGGTTGCTCTAGATGAGTGGGTTTTATGAATGACGAATGCAGTTCTAGCATAAGCCATTATGTATGCCAGGTTTCATGGATATTTTGTTTAGCAGTTTATTGACAATTTTTACATTCAGTACATTTAGTAGTATAATAAAAATGAACAAGGACTAACAAGGAACACCTAGAAAAGAGCAGAGCTACAAACTAAGGACAGGTGTGGGGACTGACAAGAAGGCAGAGACAGGAGGAGCAAAAACCAAAACAAACAGGAGCACATGGAACAGGATAACAAAAGGCACCTGGACGAGACAAGAAACAGAAATGTTCAATAAGAGTTTGAGTTTGAACACCAAATCTTCAAACAGTTGGTTAATTGTCTTTACCTTTTTCCTTTAGATAACCTCAATGAGGATCCAGTTTGTGTGCCGAAAAATAAAAAAAAGGAAAAACGTAAAACAGATAAGAAAACAGATGGGTAGAATGGCGTTGTTGTAACGCCTCTTTAGCTTCCCAGGCTGTCAAGGAAAATATGATAGTAGGCCTTCTTTACTTCCCTGGATTGAATACTGTGGTGGTGCTCCTCATGTATCACAGACTCTCTAATCTTTCTATCTATATCTGTGTTTTTCCAGGTAGGACAGTTTTTCCTTGCCTCTGTCGCCCTTGGCTTGCTCACTGGGTGGTCTGACACCAGATTCTTTGTAAGGATGCTTTGTGACCACATCAGTTGTAAAAAGCGCTATATAAATAAATGTTGACTTGAAATGACTTGACTCACAGTCTGTGGCGCTTCCTTTGCCGTATATACATATATATATATCCTGCAACTGGCAAAAGCATGTGTGTAGCTGGCTAGATCCAGACTGAATCAATGAGAAAACCTAATAAATCCAATTTATTCCTGTAACTCTGTGTTTGAATTTCTACATACATGACAGATGTGTCCTTCTGTGCATGCATCCCTGTTTTTTCTTCTATTTGTAATAACATTAAAAATTATTCAAATTCTAAATCTCTCTTTTTTCTTTTGTTATGATCAAGACTGCATCATGGGATAAAGCCAGTCCTTTTCTCATTTTCTAACCATGCTCTTCTCTCTCCTCTACATTAACACTGATCCACTTTACTGTAGCAGCATGAAGCTAAAGTCTGTCCTGTATCTCCATGTTTAGAGCAGTGCAGTAGTTCTGTATGTGATGTGGTAAACCTGTAAGCTGCTGATAAAGATCTGTTTGGCAGCTGGAGCTGTTTTTCCTTTGAAGCTTCTGGTTTAGTGGAGGAACAGGAAGCTGTGTATCGGCAGGTGTATGTAGTAGAGCATGAGAGAGAGAGCTGGGGATGTGGTGGAGGAGTACAGAAAAGAGTAAATTTTTATATACTGGGATAATGTCAGTTTTTGGGTCCATAGTGCAGCACACACAGTTGCACATTGCACAGACCTGCATAACGTGTATATCGTCGCTCTCCAAAGAAAAACATGTATCTCCGTTTTTGTCCATTTTCACTTTCATGCATTATTTAAACACAGCAGCTGTTGTTTACACTGTGTGAATGTTTCATGAAAAATGGACAGACAGAAATGGGCCAGAACATTTTGGAAAAACATCTGGTTCCATTGACTTCCATTCAAATTAAATGAGGTTTTGGCCCTCTCCTGTAAAGCTGACATTTTGGAGATACTTGTTTTTCTTTGGACACCAACAATATACACAACAGGGTAGTGTGAAATGAGTGTACATTAAATATAAACAGACTATAAATGCACAGGGCAGTAAAGGTTGAATTTGGTTCCAAAGCTCATTATAGACCACATTTTATCATGTATGTTGTTAAAAGTGGGCTTTATGCGTGTGGTGTCTGTTTGTGTGTGTGTTTTTGAGAGAGAGAGAGTATGTGTGTGTGTGTGTGTGTGTGGGTTATCAGTGTGTCTCTGCAGGTGCAGCATTAGTGCTGTATTACACTGGAGTGTTTCCTCTCTGAAGTCAGTCTCCTGTATGTTGGTGTGTTTCTCACCACACTGCTGTGAGCGTCTCTCCTCACACACACTCCTCTAGAGACGGAGGTGGAGTTCTGTTCATCAGCGCTGACGCTCTTTTGATATATATGGAGGGAGAGAAAATGCCTCCTCTGATTTGTCACTGAAAATGTTTGATGGTTTCCTCTTCTCTTTCTAATAAGGTAATAGTGAGTGTGATTGGCGGCTGTGGGGAGCTTCTCTCTCTCTCTCTCTCTCTCTCTCTCTCTCTCTCTCTCTCTCTCTCTCTCTCTCTCTCTCACTCTCTCTCTCTGTCTCTCTCAGTATCTTCAGTCTCTCTGGGGTAGAGGAGGTGAACCTTGTTCTGCTGCTGAGTTGAACGGACTGTGTGCAGGTCAGAGGGAGATGGACAGCTGTGTGGTTCTCATTCTTCTGTCCTCCATAATCACTCTCTCCACAGCTGGTAAGTAATTATTGTCAACAAAAAAAATCATTTATAAATCATGATATAAAACATTTTATATCAGAATATTTATTGTATTTTTTAATCATTTAAATTTTTCTGCAGTACAATATCAGTGTATGTGTTCCAGAGTACCAAATCAGCCCCTTTCCATACTTTTACTAGCTCTATTGTTTATTGTTCTAAAATGTATTTGTTTTTTTCTGTCTGTGTTTCTTATTGTCTCTTTCTCATAAATAGAAATTATAAAGCTGGTGGATGGAGGGAGTCGCTGTGCTGGAAGAGTGGATATGTTTTATATAGGACAGTGGGGAACAGTGTGTGATGGCTCCTGGGATATGAAAGCTGCTGCAGTGGTGTGTAGAGAGCTGGGCTGTGGAGAGGCTGTAGATGTACTGAGTGATTCTCACTTTGGATCTGGATCAGGACCAGTGTGGAATTATATAAGGATATGTAATGGATCCGAGTCTACAGTGCGCAAATGTGCAGCAAGGAGTGCGCCACTGGCGGGTCGTGTATGTGATCATTCTACAGCTGCTGGAATGATCTGTGCAGGTAAACAACAGTAAAAAAAATGTTGTTTGATCTTCTTTTGGCCCATGATTAGATTATTTATTACATTCATTTTTACATTTGCAGTGTTTGGACCGTTGCTATTGACTTTGACATTCTGACAGTATATAAATCTCAGTAACATTTTTGGAACAAGTTTCCTCAGTAATCAAGAAACTAAAAATTTTTTATTGGGGGGCTAATTTATTAGAGATAAATTGTTCTTTAGCTCTGGGAAAAGTTACTCTCAAGTTACCTTTAGTACTGGCAAAGAGTTAATAACAAGCACCTCATGACAACATGACATTCTGTTATACCAATCAAAATATACTTTGAGGATGGGGCAACAAGCTATTTTCATATGTATTATGTAAAATATCAACAATACTGCTACATATTTTTGTTTGCATTTGTTATGTCAAATGTCAGTAAAACTAATTTCTCATTTTAAATTGGCATATAATTCTTAGCAAAATTACTGATTGTGGGGCAGGGGGTTAAATGGGAGAGTCATAATAATTGAAGAGACTGGAATCTATGAGGAATTGTATACTAACACACTGATATCAATAATAATGGAAGGTCCCATGTTCATTGTTTTTCTGATTTTAGATGTCAGGCTGGTTGGTGGTTCTCGCTGTTCTGGGAGAGTGGAGGTTCTACATGGAGAGACCTGGTACACGGTGTGTGATGCTGACTTTGACCAGCAGGATGCAGAGGTTGTGTGTCGAGAGCTGGGCTGTGGGCTTCCTGTGGAGGTGCTGAGAGGAGCTGCTTTTGGCAGAGGGGAGGGTCAGGTGTGGTCAGAGGAGTTTCAGTGTAGAGGCAACAAATCTCAGATTCACTCCTGTCCAACATCACCTTCACTCAAACACAACTGCTCCCATGATAATGATGTGGGTCTAGTTTGCGCTGGTAAGGACTGATTTAACTTTATTTTCTTTTATTTTCTTATATGGTTAAACAAACACCCTGTGACATTTAATAAAAAATAGTAGTATATATATATATTTGTTTATTTAAATATACGTTAATTCGTCAGAAAAATAGTTGCACTCAGAAGGAATACACTGACAGGAATGAAACTTGGTGGGTAGCTTTGACATTGTGAGAGATACGAATGGTGATATAAGCAATGGTGTGCCTTATTTGTGTTGGTAGCATGCTTTTAAAGACCATTTACAAGCAATTCAAGCAATTTGAACATGTTTGAGAGGAGTTGCATTGTCGTGCCCCAGGAAGTGGGATGGTCTTATCATGTAATATGGTATTACATGCCATATTGGTTGTGTGGATACTACCATAACTTGCTTATGGTGGCATCTGATAGAAGAAGGTACACCCCACTGACATTAAGTATCTGAGGGACCAACACAAACCACGGAGAGAGAGAGTTGACACATTGTTTGACATGCGCAGAGAGACCCAACAGCTACCATTAAAGACATTCAGTAAGCAGTGATGCCCTCCATGAGTCCTGTTAGTCCCAGCACAATTTTCAGGCAGCTGCATGACACAGGACTACATGACGACTGCCCCTAAAACCACATCACATTCAGCCAAAGACTGCAATGGTGTCGTGCCAGACTGTAATGGACTGTCATTCTCATTCGGTTCAAGTTAATTTCTTGACTATGATTTTTTTTTTTTAAATAGCATGCAACTGTCTGCTTATAAACACAATGGGCTACTGCTCAGTCCTTAGCTTAGCAGAACTTTAGTCTTTTCAAAAGAAATGATTGTTACCAATTCGGCTGGTGTGCTGGTGATGCAGGATAAGGGGTTATGGCACCAGACAATGGAGTGAGCATCAGCTAGTGGACAAATAGAGTGCCGCATTAGTGACAAACGACTCACCACAGTCATAAAGATAGAATAGTCAATATCTCTGCTTTGACCTGGTGTACTCCTGCACACTGAGAGAGGGACAGAATACAGATGGGATACAACTGACATCCAATTCACATCAGTCACCAGTGGCTGGTCCACCTAAATGGAAAAAAGTGGCTGTCTGTTGTCCTGGGGGATTTGAGCCCTTTGCTCACATACATGAGTGATGCATGAATACTCAGCTTAGATTTCCTGGGAAATTATTTTTGCTGCTTGAGACAGCTATTGATGAAGCTGAGAGAGAGAAACAGCTACTATGATGGTCAGCGATGCAGCCAGTCAACAGAGAAACTGGACTTATGATTGGTGGCATCAGGTCTGAGATCTTCAGTAAAATGAGAGAGAGGTGTTTACTCCATAGACATCACTGGAACAGCCCAGTAGCTACATAGTGTACCCCACCCGACCAACCACTTCCATCTGAGCATGGTTGAAGCAACCTTACTTCATGGAGAACCTTGACAAAGTAATTTAGAACGCTTTTCTACCAGAACACAGTTTAAGTGTGGTTATTTACTGGATTAGCTCATTCTCAGCAAGAATATTCCTGATTTATGTATTTATACTTGTAAAGAGGAGAATAATAAAATGACAGACAGTATTGTTTCTTCTAAGTCTTTACTAATTTTGGCGAATGAGAAGAGACACAGTTTAGTTAATGGTTACATAATTGTTTCATTTTTGTGTTTGTCCTAAACCTTTTGATTTAGCAACATTAATTAATATTGCAATAATTGCATTAATTAAGGCAATACTAATTTACACACAATTAGAGTTGTTTCTTTTTGAATCTGTTGTACAGGCAGTGTGAGGATAGTGGATGGTGGCAGTCGCTGTGCTGGGAGAGTGGAGGTTCTTCATAGAGGACAGTGGGGAACAGTGTGTGGTGATAACTGGGATATGAGAGATGCTGCAGTGGTGTGTAGAGAGCTGGGCTGTGGAGAGGCTGTAGATGCACTGAGTGATGCTCACTTTGGACCAGGATCAGGACCAATCTGGATGGATGATGTGGAGTGTAGTGGATCAGAGTCTACACTGAAGAACTGTAGATCAAAAGGATGGGGAAAACATAACTGTGATCATTCCAAAGGTGTTGGAGTCATCTGTTCAAGTAGGCTGCTATAGTTCTGATATCTTTATCATGTGGGGTATATGGGTAAATTATTACTATTTATTAAAGTATTAAAGTATTATTATTATTATTATTATTGTTATTATTATTATTATTATTATTATTATTATTATTATTTATTTATTTTTTATTTTTTTCGGAACACAGTATATAATTTAACCACTAAAATATCTAGTGCATTTTAATTTTAATTATTTGCATTACCATTTTCTCCATCATTAACATAATACCCTGACTACTCTTTATTATTTTTTAGACGTCAGGCTGGTTGGTGGTACACACTGCTCTGGGAGAGTCGAGGTGCTTCATGGAGAGACCTGGTACACGGTGTGTGATGCTGACTTTGACCAGCAGGATGCAGAGGTTGTGTGTCGAGAGCTAGGCTGTGGGCTTCCTGTGGAGGTGCTGGGAGGAGCTGCTTTTGGCAGAGGGGAGGGTCAGGTGTGGTCAGAGGAGCTTCAGTGTAGAGGCAACGAATCTCAGATTAACTCCTGTCCAACATCACCTTCACTCAAACACAACTGCTCCCATGACAGTGATGTGAGTCTGGTGTGTGCTGGTAAGAAATACATCTTTCATAGAAGCTCTTGTATTATTCTGATTGACCCTGTGTTTGGTACTAATTTATCAAACTTTTTGCTGATTTTCCTGCATCACTGTGCATAAATACAGCATCTCTCTGCATCTCTCCTCCCCTTTCATGTTAGTCCCGTTTTTCTTTTGTGTACAGGCAGTGTGAGGTTGGTGGATGGTGACAGTCGTTGTGCTGGGAGAGTGGAGGTTCTTCATAGAGGACAGTGGGGAACAGTGTGTGGTGATAACTGGGATATGAGAGATGCTGCAGTGGTGTGTAGAGAGCTGGGCTGTGGAGAGGCTGTAGATGCACTGAGCGTTACTCACTTTGGACCAGGATCAGGACCAATCTGGATGGATGATGTGGACTGTACTGGATCAGAATCTACACTGAAGAAATGCCAGTCAGCACTATGGGGTAAACTTGCCTGTAACCATTCTAAAGATGCCGGAGTTATCTGCTCAGGTAAGTTACTGTAAACCTAAGTCATTCATACATTTATGGATGACATGTGCAGAGCTAAAAGTCAAGCGAGTTTTATTAAACAATCAGGCAGTTACACAATGCAGCAAAACTTAATCAAACATGAAGGAGAAGGTAAGGTCAAAGTCAGGACACAGGCAAAATTTTAGAGCCAGAAAAGGCAATCAGAGAGGCAACCGAAATAAAAGGGAGATACAGAAAGCGGTTGAATAGCCAAAAGGTCAATGAGAACGAAGCCCAAAGGGGTCAGAGAATAGATCAGTAGTCAGAGAATGAAGGAGGTCAAAGCCTGAGAGAACAAACATAAACATTTGAAAAAATGTTAATTTGAAATTTAGAATTATTCTGCAAAACATACTTTAGCGTCATCACCATCTCACACTACACTACATTCTACCACCAAGAACAGTTTGATTTTGACAGTTTTGTTTTCTCGAATGTATTTTGGTTTCATTAATTTAAATGTTGTTCAGAATTTTTTCAAACAACATTTGCTTACATCACCCTCAGCACTCATATGGTTAATTTAAGTCATATGGTTACAAAAGTAATAAAAACAAAATAACTTTTATTAAATAATAATTTCACAGTATTCTGCTTTGTATATTTTTTTAATAAATATAGGTCAAGAAGGAAGTGAAACAGACTATCCAAATTTTTTGGAAATTAGTTTAGCAAAGTACATCACATATATACTATATAATTATATGGCATACATTATGACTAATAATAACATGCCCAAGTTGTAAAATTGGTCCTAACTCTTTTAATACATAATACCCTCACGCATTACACTTACTGAGTTACTGTCCACCAACACGCTACTTACAGTAGACTAACGCATCATACTTACTGAGTTACTGTCCACCAACACGCTACTTACAGTAGACTAACGCATCATACTTACTGAGTTACTGTCCACCAACACGCTACTTACAGTAGACTAACGCATCATACTTACTGAGTTACTGTCCACCAACACGCTACTTACAGTAGACTAACGCATCATACTTACTGAGTTACTGTCCACCAACACACTACTTACAGTACACTAACACATTACACTTACTGAGTTACTGTACACCAACACACTACTTACAGCACACTAACACATTACACTTACTGAGTTACTGTCCACCAACACGCTACTTACAGCAGACTAACGCATTACACTTACTGAGTTACTGTCCACCAACACGCTACTTACAGTAGACTAACGCATCATACTTACTGAGTTACTGTCCACCAACACACTACTTACAGTACACTAACACATTACACTTACTGAGTTACTGTACACCAACACACTACTTACAGCACACTAACACATTACACTTACTGAGTTACTGTCCACCAACACGCTACTTACAGTAGACTAACGCATTACACTTACTGAGTTACTGTCCACCAACACACTACTTACAGTTCACTAACACATTACACTTACTGAGTCACTGTACACCAACACGCTACTTACAGTACACTAGCACATTACACTTACTGAGTTACTGTACACCAACACGCTACCTACAGTACACTAACGCAGTACACTTACTGAGTCACTGTACACCAACACACTACCTACAGTACACTAACGCATTACACTTACTGAGTCACTGTACACCAACACACTACCTACAGTACACTAACGCATTACACTTACTGAGTTACTGTACACCAACACGCTACTTACAGTACACTAACACATTACACTTACTGAGTTACTGTACACCAACACGCTACTTACAGTACACTAGCACATTACACTTACTGAGTTACTGTACACCAACACGCTACTTACAGCACACTAACACAGTACACTTACTGAGTCACTGTACACCAACACACTACCTACAGTACACTAACGCATTACACTTACTGAGTCACTGTACACCAACACACTACCTACAGTACACTAACGCATTACACTTACTGAGTCACTGTACACCAACACGCTACTTACAGTACACTAACACATTACACTTACTGAGTTACTGTACACCAACACGCTACTTACAGTACACTAACACATTACACTTACTAAGTTACTGTACACCAACACGCTACTTACAGTACACTAACGCATTACACTTACTGAGTTACTGTACACCAACACACTACTTACAGTACACTAACGCATTACACTTACTGAGTTACTGTACACTAACACTACTTACAGTACACTAACGCATTACACTTACTGAGTTACTGTACACCAACACGCTACCTACAGTACACTAACGCAGTACACTTACTGAGTCACTGTACACCAACACACTACCTACAGTACACTAACGCATTACACTTACTGAGTCACTGTACACCAACACGCTACTTACAGTACACTAGCACATTACACTTACTGAGTTACTGTACACCAACACGCTACCTACAGTACACTAACGCAGTACACTTACTGAGTCACTGTACACCAACACACTACCTACAGTACACTAACGCATTACACTTACTGAGTCACTGTACACCAACATACTACTTATAGTACACTAACACATTACACTTATTGAGTCACTGTACACCAACACACTACTTACAGTACACTAGCACATTACACTTACTGATTTACTGTACACCAACACACTACTTACAGCACACTAACACATTACACTTACTGAGTTACTGTACACCAACACACTACTTACAGTTCACTAACACATTACACTTACTGAGTTACTGTGCACCAACACACTACTTACAGTAGACTAACGCATTACACTTACTGAGTTACTGTACACCAACACACTACTTACAGTTCACTAACACATTACACTTACTGAGTTACTGTACACCAACACACTACTTACAGTTCACTAACACATTACACTTACTGAGTTACTGTATACCAGCACACTACTTACAGTACACTAACGCAGTACACTTACTGAGTTACTGTACACCAACACACTACTTACAGTACACTAACACATTACACTTACTGAGTTACTGTACATGAACTCCTGTATGTTTTTCTACTAGTTTTTTGTGAATTTTTTATACATAAGATATTGAAGATCCATTAAAAGACAAATGAGTTGTCATTAATCATCACTGTAACATGCTTCTCCTTTTTTAATGTTTAGAAGTCAGGCTGGTTGGTGATTCTCACTCTTCTGGGAGAGTGGAGGTGCTTCATGGAGGGACCTGGTACACGGTGTGTGATGCTGACTTTGACCAGCAGGATGCAGAGGTTGTGTGTCGAGAGCTGGGCTGTGGGCTTCCTGTGGAGGTGCTGGGAGGAGCTGCTTTTGACAGAGGGGAGAGTCAGGTGTGGTCAGAGGAGCTTCAGTGTAGAGGCAACGAATCTCAGATTCACTCCTGTCCAACATCACCTTCACTCAAACACAACTGCTCCCACGACAGTGATGTGGGTCTGGTGTGTGCTGGTAAGAAATACATTTACAGTTAATCTCAATAAATTATATATAGGTATATTTGCTAAATTAGCATTTTATGATTGATGGTTTCTGTTTTTCTTCTATTTTTTATGTTCTCGCTCCCTATGTGTCACTCTCTCTTTGTTGTACAGACAGTGTGAGGTTGGTGGATGGAGATAATCGCTGTTCTGGTAGAGTTGAGGTCTTTCATAGAGGACAGTGGGGAACAGTGTGTGGTGATAACTGGGATATGAGAGATGCTGCAGTGGTGTGTAGAGAGCTGGGCTGTGGAGAGGCTGTAGATGCATTCAGTGATGCTCACTTTGGACCAGGATCAGGACCAATCTGGATGGATGATGTGGGCTGTAGTGGATCAGAGTCTACACTGAAGAGGTGTTTATCATTAGAATCACATAAACATAACTGTGATCACTCCAAAGGTGCTGGAGTCATCTGCTCAGGTAACCTATACTCAATAAATTAAACCCCCTTACATTTTGCTACATTAGTTATAAGTTATTATCATATATTACAGACTTTGTTCTGTATATTTTGATACAGAAATTAGAGTACTTTTTTCAATGATGAGGACAGCTATAGATATATTGAATCACTACATCTAACTCTAGGTGCTATCTAGGTGCTATGGTGAAAGATTATTTATGAATGCTCCAGTCAAAGCTGGAACTGAATGTCAGGAGATATCATAATCCCTCCTTCACTGTACAAACTGGTTCTTTTAATGACATTGTCGACTTCGCTGCAGCAGTCATCAGTGAATCTGGGCATAATGAATATATTGGGCAGCAATGTGGCTTGAGTTGCACCAGCACAACTGAATATTCCAAAATATTTTTAAGCACCTGGTGCACCTCTAGACCATCTTGTTTAACTGTTGCTGCTTGCCTGCCCCACTGGCATGTGTCTGAAAAATAGAAACTGACCACTCGCAGACTGTGTGACAAGATTGTTCTTACCAGCTATTTCTGAGCAACACTTTCTCCATCAAGCAATGGTTAAAATATTTTAACGTGGTATATGTAATTCAGAGTACAATCTAACCTTGTAAGCAAATGAACATGTTAATGATGGCAAATAATGTCAGAAATCTAGTTGTAGTACTTAACTGAAAGAGTCGGCATTCTAGCTAAAGACATTGTTACCAGGAACATGACCAGGGATGGTATAGGGGAAAGAGTCATCACAGTATTTTAAACATTGTCTTCATAAACTATTCTAGAAATGCACATAGGAATGGATCTTTTGTACTAGTTCTTTCTGTGTTGTATAGAATTTAATGCATTATACAGTACAGTGACAATATTCTATAGACTTAGTAGAATTAGTAATATTTAAACCTCTACATCATAGTGTGATACATCCTTATAATTGATTTGTATTCTCATAATAATATTTTAGGAGTCAGGCTGGTTGGTGGTTCTCACTGTTCTGGGAGAGTGGAGGTGCTTCATGGAGAGACCTGGTACACAGTGTGTGATGCTGACTTTGACCAGCAGGATGCAGAGGTTGTGTGTCGAGAGCTGGGCTGTGGGCTTCCTGTGGAGGTGCTGGGAGGAGCTGTATTTGGCAGAGGGGAGGGTCAGGTGTGGTCAGAGGAGCTTCAGTGTAGAGGCAACGAGTCTCAGATTCACTCCTGTCCAACATCACCTTCACTCAAACACAACTGCTCCCATGACAGTGATGTGGGACTGGTGTGTGCTGGTTAGTGCTTGACTTAATTACTTATTTAATTAATACACACCTCCAATTCCAAAATAGTTGGATACTGTAAATGTAAATAAATGTAAATAAAGGCAGATTGTAATAATTTCCAAATCTTATAGACCGAATTGTTATTCACAGTAGAACATAGAACACATATCAGATGTTGAAAGTGAGACATTTCATGACTTATATTAAACTTGATCTCAAAAAAGTTTGGACAGAGCCATGTCTACCATTGTGTAGCATCAACTCTTTTTTTTTTACAACTATTAACAATCTGTAAATCTCTGGGAAGTGAAGAGACTAATTGATGATCACCAACTGGACAGAAGCATGTTGTCTGGATAGACATATGTTGACCTAAAACCTCTTAAGGGGACGGGGATTGCTCCAGATTCCCTGAATCTTTTGATGATTTTATGTACTGTGGATGGTGGGATATCTAAAGTCTTTGCAAATTTTCATTGAGGAACATTTTTCTAGACATTTTTACACCTCTGCTCATCTGTTTTTATTAGCTCAACTTACTTTCCAGCCCATTGTTACCCTTGTCCAGACTTGCATCGGATGTGTTGCTGCCATCAAGTTCTGACTGTTTAATGAAGTGACAAAATGTCTCACGTTCAGCATCTGATAAGTGTTCCTTGTGAATAAAGTGTGTCTATGAGATTTGCAAATTATTGCATTCTGTTTTTATTTAGATTTATTCACATTTTACAATTACAAATTTACTGGAATTGGGATTGTGTTTTGTTTATGTAGAGTAGAATCATATTTCCCACATTTCATGTTTAAAACAAGTTTTTACTCTTTCACTCTTACAGACAGTGTGAGGTTGGGGGATGGTGGCACTCGCTGTGCTGGGAGAGTGGAGGTTCTTCATAGAGGAGAGTGGGGAACTGTGTGTGGTTTTAGCTGGGATATGAGTAATACTGCAGTGGTGTGTAGACAGTTAAACTGTGGGGGACCATTAGGTCTGGGTGGAGCTGTAGGAGGATCTGGAACAATCTGGATGAGTCATGTGGACTGCAGTGGATCAGAGTCTACACTTAAACACTGTGGATCACTGGGATGGGAAAAACACACCTGTAATCATGTTAACAATATTGAAATTTACTGCTCAGGTAGGTTTCAATCACTTTTAATAGAAATGGTACAGAAAAGCTAAACAGAAGCCTCAACAGCCTGAATTGAGTTGTCAAATTGTTCAGTATTTAATGTGTATACACTTGGTCTTTATTATAGCTTATATAGATTATATATGTGAGAATTGCTTTCAGCATCTCAAAAAGAAATATGCAGGTATATTTTATATTTTCTTCTTGTGAACAACATTAGTCAAATTCAGTCTTTGACTCCTTTCAATCCATATAATCTTAATTAAATTACATCAGGTCACAGAACCTTATTCCACATCTCAGTTGTACTGGTAAGCTGCTTTCTCCTAGTAAGATAAGATATAAGATAATATATATTGCTTACTGACAAGTTGTTTTTTTTTTTTTTGGTATGTTTGTTGCATATTGTGTGTTTTAATGTAGTTACATCACACACAGGTCACAGAAAGTCCAGGCTGTCTGGTGGCCATCATCTGTGCTCTGGGAGAGTGGAGGTTCTTCATGGAGTGTCCTGGTACACAGTCTGTGATGCTGACTTTGACCAGCAGGATGCAGAGGTTGTGTGTCGAGAGCTGGGCTGTGGGCTTCCTGTGGAGGTGCTGGGAGGAGCTGCTTTTGGCAGAGGGGAGGGTCAGGTGTGGTCAGAGGAGCTTCAGTGTAGAGGGGATGAATCTGAGCTTTCCTTTTGCCCAACATCATCTTCACTCAGACTTAGCTGCACTCATGATAGTGATGTGGGGGTCATATGTTCAGGTTAAGTACCATTTCTTAAAATCAGCATAAATGTACAAACTTTTTAAAAGCTCTATTTATTCACTCAATTTGTTTCAGATTCATTAAGTATTCCATGCCTTTATCTCAGTGTTACAAATATTGTTTTTGGTGCAACAGTACTTGCACATAGCACCTACATGCTTACAATATGTACATACAGGCCCATAAATTATTGGCTTCACATTTTACCATATTAATTAATGTACCTGCATGTCTGTTTATCTGCTGTTTAAATATAATCTCTGTGTTCAGGTCACACAGGGGCTCAGCTGGTGAACGGCTCTGACTCCTGTTCTGGTCGTGTAGAGCTTCAGTACCTCAGTGAGTGGGGCACAGTGTGTGATGTAAGCTGGGATATGAGAGCTGCCAGTGTCCTCTGTGGTCAGCTGAAGTGTGGGAGCGCTGTGGCTGTGGTGGGGTCAGACTGGTTTGGGGAGGGGAGTGGTCGGATCTGGGCTGATGTGTTTGATTGTCAGGGGAACGAAACACACCTGTCAAAATGTCCCATTTCATCATGGAGTCGAGCTGCATGCTCTCATAAACAGGATGCTGGAGTCATCTGCAGTGGTGAGTTTGTTGATTTATGTACAGATTGTTTCATATAGAATTATGTAAAAAGTAAAGCTAAAAAAAATTGTGAAATCAATTAATTAATTCATGTGTTTAGGTTCCTCTCTGGCATTACATGAGGGGCGAGTGCTATTGTCTGGAAGGATGGAGTGTGAGGGGGCGGTAGAGGTGCACTTTAGGCAGGACTGGAGGAGAGTTCTGCTGGACTCCTGGAGCGGGTCTGTGGCCTCTGTGGTCTGCAGACAGCTGGGCTGTGGCTCTGTGCTCAACTTCTCCAACTCCTCTCCATCCAGTCCTGAACACAGACACATGTGTGTGACGGGTTTCAATTGTACTGGGAGTGAAGCTCATCTGGGGAACTGCAGCAGCACACAAGCAGTCAACTGCAGCTCCAGAGAACAGCTGTACATCACCTGCTCAGGTAAGTAATAGAGAAAATAATAGAGAATTATCAGTGAGTGGTTAATGTAACCAGATTTCCAGATATTTTCAGGGAAAAAAAAAAACACTTATAGCAGTTTTACACTGATTCTAAAGACTGTGTATTAAATGTTATTATTTCGAGCCAACAGCTTTTTAGCCAAAAAGAAGATAAATTGCATCAGGCTCTGTATAGTGCTTTCTCTATATATATATATGTATGCATTATTAATCTCAAATAAATAAGTGATGTACTTGGGACAGAACTTGAGATTCTCTTTCTCTCTATGACTGTGTATCACTTTACTGTATGTGTAATTTTAGCTCACAGCTC
>JAMWET010005928.1:65000-221422 GCA_024036415.1 Prochilodus magdalenae | reverse complement strand
CACAATTGCCTACCTGTTGCGCTTGACCGCAGTGGTGGAATAAACCGAATTCCGAATTTTTTTTTTTTTATTATTATTTTTTTATGGACCCGCCGGGATTGCATGACGAAATGAAAGACCACCAGTGTTTCCATTTCTCTAAGATGATACATGGAACAACATCTTTTCCAACAGCATCATGTGGATGCAGCACAATGGCAGCTAGCAGCTGCTACTGCAGCTATGCAGAATCTATTGTTATCATCTACACCGTCATACACTGTCAGTAACTGCTTGAGTGAGTCTATTTGTCATGTATCAACAATTTCACATAATGTGATCACTGCACCAAAGACCCCTTGGCATTCTGGGAGGGGTCCCATGTTGGATGGCTAATCCAGCATTGCCTGGCTGCTAACTTGCCATAGCAGTGCTGTGCTAGCTTCAACGGCAACACAGCGTTTGGTTTAACAGCTCTTCTCTCTTCCGGAAATGTTCATTAGTGTCTTCCGTGACCCTCAGTCTTCCCACCATTCTTTCCTGGGCAAATTGGGCAAACTTTCATATTTACAATCCACTAACACAGATCGAAGTGACCTGGCAGAGCCATCGTCATGGCTGCTAGTCTATAAAGGAACAACTGAGTAAACCAATTTGCTACAGCGCCCCCTTGAGGTTGATGCAGGCTATATAATGGCAACATGAGATCATAATGAGTTTATATTCATGGACGCCCCCCTCCACACACACACACTTCCTGAATGTGATGATTTAGCTGTGTGCAGTTTGCACAATGCTAATTGGTACAGCCTAAGCTACATGAGCCTCGCAGCTCCAGCACAGCAAACATGTCTGAAAGGGAAGAGCCTACTGAAAGCATCTTAATCCCCGCTCCAAGAAATATGTTGTAGTCACCCACTAAACACAGCATAGGCTGACCGATGGCTGCCCAGACTCAGCAGACCTCGAGAGAGATGTCCTTCATGTGGCCTGAAGTACAGACGTAAACGCATGTGTTCTCAGAAGAGAGGGAGGAAAAAACAGCATGGCTTTTTTTTGTTTTTTGCAGAGAGCGACTCCAGGCTGGCTGGCCGGTGCCCCGCACTGCGGCCGCCGTTCACCTAGCATACAGTGATGCCAGTGATTTAAAGGCCTGCTAAATGAAAGGGGCATTTTTCTGGGGCGTTAAACATGCAAGCGGGAGCCGTGTTATTTCTGTGCCTCGGCCCCGTGGCTGGAGCTTGTGTCTAGCGGGAGGTTTTGGCTCGTGCTCAAGTATGCCGAGCGGGTGGAAATCATGGCTGGCAGGCCACGGCTCTGTTGCTTGATGACTGGCTTCACCATGCTGTGTCGTTTTCATTAACCCCACAGTGGGTTAGAGTGAAACACGGGCGGGCGGGGGGCCGCAATTTGTCCAAGTGAGGGATGAGAGTGGAGCACAGATAGAATCGGCTGGAGCCCTGGATGCATATCCAGGCACTGGGTGTCTTTAGGCGTTATCCCTGTAGGAGTAGTTCGGAAAGCCCATCGGTCCATACCGTCGGGACATAGAAAAACAGGACAGTGTTCTGGAGGCTTGTTTAGCTGTGCGCTAGAGCTTACTGTAGGCTAATGAGCTTTTTTTTAAAATAAGACGCTATAAAAGCCGCTAATCAGAACAGAGCATTGTAAACGAGTAACAAAAGCAGCCATTGGTTTATTTACCGTACAGTCCATATTTGGGACATATGATGCAAAACAGCTTGTCAAAGCAGTCATTTACTCACAGTGGGAGCCACATTGTTTCGGAATCGTCTATTTGCCATAAATTCTGCCCCTCCGTAAATTTGTTCCGTATTTCCGTCCGTAAAATTTGTCCGTAATATGTTGTAAGTTTGTTCCATATTTCCGTAAATTCCCGTAAATTTGTTCCGTATTTCCGTAAATTTGTTCCATATTTCCGTAAATTCCCGTAAACTTGTTCCGTATTTCCGTAAATTCACGTAAATTTGTTCCGTATTACCGTAAATGTCCGTAAATTTGTTCTGTATTTCTGTAAATGTCCGAAAATTTGTTCCGTATTTCCGTAAATTTGTTCTGTATTTCCGTAAATTTGTTCCCTATTACCGTAAATGTCCGTAAATTTGTTCAGTATTCCTGTAAATGTCCGTAAATTTGTTCCGTATTTCCGTAAATGTCCGTAAATTTGTTCTGTATTTCTGTAAATGTCCGAAAATTTGTTCCGTATTTCCGTAAATTTGTTCTGTATTTCTGTAAATATCCGTAAATTTGTTCCATATTACCGTAAATGTCTGATAAACACGTGTGTCACACATGACTGATCACACTCTCCCCCCAAACAACCCACCTGCCCCCCGCCCAGGGAATCCGATCAAACGCGGGACACGATTTCGAACACGTCACTCACACATGACCACGCCCCCTGTCTTTTGTTTTCATTTCTAAAAGGTGACAACCCTAGAGCCACCATACATTAGCGTTAGCTTAGCCCAGCAGGCTACAGCATAAGCACCACAGAACAGGCTAAGCTACACTACACAATAGAGTTAGTTGCGCCTTTCAAGTAAAGCTTGTGTTACTCAGAGCTGAAACAACTGACAGCATGCTAGCTAAGCTAATGCTAACCCTGATAGCAAGAGGATGGCGGCCCACCGTTAGCCCACTAATGGCAAAGCTTACGGCCCTGTAGTGTTTTGCTTAAGCAGTCACTGACCAAAACTGACCAGTGGGCAGCGCCCTGCGACTACTGATGAAGGACTAGAGGATGATAACCAATCCTGCTCTGGACCCTTTGGCCATGCAGTGGGAAGGAGGCCGGATTTGGGCCCACTGTCCATGAACATGACGCAGTGTTTGACTCGGGCCTCACGTGAAAGCCAAGCTGATACAGAGTGAGACCACCCGGGCATGAATCCTGCCTGTGTACCCTGGTTTTCTGAGCAGGCGTTTCCTCTCCTCCGAGCTGGAACAGTGAGAGTTAGTGTTCCTTTCTTTTTATAGCTCTTCATGCTCTGCGTTTTTGGGCCAAACAGTGCTGGGGTTTTTAACTGGAAGCATATGACTGCTCGCTGCGCCGCCGAGCTTCGCCTGCGTCTCTGTTCTAGCAGGGTTATATAATGTGGCCGAAGGTTTGGCCGCTGCTTGGCACGCGTCCCTCAGCGGAGCCGGCCGCTTTGGCGGAGCTCCAGGCTAAACTGAAAACACTCTGTTCTCCGGGCTCGTACTTGGCACCAGCTGTTCTGCGGGACGCCTCAGCAGCTGACACCTTTGTTTCTCTCTGCCTTCTTTTCCCTCTTTCACTTCGTTTCTCCTTCTTTCTTTCGGCAGAGGGATTCAGTGCTGCGCTCTCATGTTCAGATTTAACTGACTCGGCCTGCCTGTCTGTCTGTCTTTCTGTTTCTCTGTCTGTCTCTCTGTTTGTTTCTCTCCCTGTCTCCCTGTCTGCCTGTCTCTTTGTCTGTCTCTCTGCCTGTCTGTCTCTCTGTCTGTTTCTCTCCCTGTCTGCCTGTCTGTCTCTCTGTCTGTTTCTCTCCCTGTCTGCCTGTCTGTCTCTCTATCTGCCAGTCTGTCTCTCTGTCTGTCTGTCTTTCTGTCTATCTGCCTGTCTGTCTCTCTGTCTGTCTGTCTTTCTGTCTATCTGTCTGTCTGTCTGTCTCTCCGTCTGTCTCTCTGTCTCTCTGTCTGTCTGTTTCTCTGTCTGACTCATCCCTCTTGCTATCTCTCTTTCTCTCCATTCTCCCTCTGTTCTCCTTGTTTCATTCATCCTCTCTCTTTATCTTTCCATTATTCTCTCTGTTTCAGTCTTTCTCTCTCTCTCCCTCTGTCTATTTCATGCCATCATTCTTTCTTTCCTTCATTACACTCTTTGTCTTTCTTTTTATCTCTTTATCCTCCCTCTCTTATGTCCCCATTCATTTTCTTGTTTTTTTCTCTCCCTTTTTACTGTCCCTCCTTTCTCTTCCTCTCTCTGACTCCTGTTTCTATCTACCTCTCTGTGTATCACTTCATCTTTCTCTCTATTACTATCTTTCTTGTGTTCTGTTTCTTTCTTTCTTTCTTTCTTCATCTCTGTTTTTCCCTTTCTCCATTGCAATCTCTCTCTGCCTCTTTTGTTTTCTAAGTCTTTCTTTCTTTTTTACTCTGTTTCTTTCTCTCTCTCTCTGGTGGCTGTTGGGGAAGTTGATCAATGTATTGCAACTGACAGGCACCTGCTCAGTAGTGTTTCTGTGTGTGTGTGTATGTGTGTGTGTGTATGTGTGTGTGTGTGTGTGTGTGTGTGTGTGTGTGTATGTGTATGTATGTGTGTATGTGTGTGTGTGTATGTGTGTGTGTGTGTGTGTGTGTGTGTGTGTGTGTATGTGTATGTATGTGTGTGTGTGTATGTGTGTGTGTGTGTGTGTGTGTGTGTGTGTATGTGTATGTGTATGTGTATGTGTATGTGTGTGTGTGTGTCTGTGTGTGTGTGTGTGTGTGCGTGTGTATGTGTGTCTCCCACCTGTTCCAACTCGCCAGCTTCCCTTTCTGAACTCTCTCTCTCTCTCTGTCTCTCCCCCTCTCTCCCTCTCTCTCTCTTCCGTGGGGGCTCTTGTCCTTGTGTCAACAGATGACGTAAATCCATAACGGCTGCTGTTCTGGCTTAATGACTGTCACCTAAAACCGCTCGCCTTTTGTGAGATTTTGGGTTGAACTGCTTAAGCAGACGACTCGCTGAATGTCCGGGATTTACAGTTGTCAGCCAGTTAATCAGGATGAGGAATTAAGTGACAACTAATAGATAACAATAAACAAACGACAAATGGACAACGGGCTGTGAAAGGTGCCCAGTCCGGTTAACCCACGGATGTGTGGAGTCAGTGTTGTTCACATAAACAAACAAACAAACACACAATAACAATAAATAAGTAAATAAATAAATAGATAGATAGATAGATAGATAGATAGATAGATAGATAGATAGATAGATAGATAGATAGATAGATAGATAAATGATAATTTAAGGATGTAGTTACCTGATGGATAACGTAGTTGAATTTACACTATGATGTTTGGGGGTGGAGTCTGCTCTTCTGACATTTTCCATTTCCAATACACAACAAACACCTTTCCAGTTTAGCCTATAGACTCAAACGCCCAGTGAGGGAATTCCTCTGGTCCAGTGAGATATGAGCGAGGAATGATGAATATACATCACACTGTGTGGAAATGAACACATGCACAACATAAAGCTGCACAATTACAATTAATAATCAACCAATAAATCAGCCTTATTTACATTTAAAGGTGACAGGGTGACCCTCATCTTCAGTGCAGTCGAACATTTACATCTTAAACCCACTGAACAAAAAAAGTTCAAATAGAATTTAATCTGGTTAAACAGGAAGGAAACAGACTACATAAACAATTACAGAAAAACCAAAACTAAATAAAATCAATTCAATAAAATCAAACAAAACAAACGAAGCAGAGAATTAATACATTTCATTACAAATAAACCGGTGTATAAGATTCAGCATAGGAGGATTAATAGGCAAACTTAAAAAGTCAAATAAAAGTCAATATAAAAAAGTTTTATGAAAAAAAGAAAAGAAAAAGTTTTAAAAAAAAATTATGTTATAAATTATAAATTGTATAAATTATAAAAAATAATAAAAATGGAAAGAAATAAACAGTAGGTAGAAATAAAATAAAGATTTGAGATACAATAGAATAAGAACATTAAGAAAAAATAATAATGAGAATATAAATAAAATAAAATAAAAATTATAATTATAAGAATGAGAAATAAAAATAAAATGAAATGATAAGAATAAAAATTGAAATTAAATAATAATAATAAGAACAAAATAATATACAAAATAAAAATAAAAGAAACAGCAATAAAGACTAAAATAAATTAAAAATAATAAAGTAAATTGAAAACTAAATTAAAAATGTAAAAGTAAAATGGTTATAGGGAAGCGTCTGAAGGTAGCTAGAACTGTGTTTAACAGGGTTCAGTGGCGCCAGTGAGTCGCCGTATGCCAGAAACCTTGCAACTGTCCGGAAGAAGGAAAACTCAACATTTATTGGGAGTCGGTGTGTAAAGCTGTTCCGGGTCTTTTCTGTAGGTGCGTTCATCATCACCGCCTTCACCCCGTGTAAAGAGCAGCTGGTGTTTCCAAACTAGGACAGACAATAGAGGTTTCGTCCCAGCAGTGACGAGACATTCCAGACTCCTGATTACATTACGCTTATTCCATGAACTTGACAACACCACACACGCATACACAACCCCCCCCCCCCACACACACAACCCCACACACACACATACAACCCACCCACACACACATACACATACAACCCCCCCAAACACACACACATACAACCACACACACACACACAACCCCACACACAAACATACACATACACATACAACCCCCCCCCCCACACACACACACATACAATCACACACACATACAACAACCCCCCCACACACACATACAACCCCACACACACACACACATACAACCCCCCCACACACAAACATACACATACACATACAACCCCCCCCCCCACACACACACACATACAATCACACACACATACAACAACCCCCCCACACACACATACAACCCCACACACACACACACATACAACCCCCTACACACACACACACACATACAACCCCACACACACATACAACCCCACACACAACACACACAACCACCCCCCACACACACTCACACACAATCCCACACACACATACACACATACAACCCCCCCCACACACAAACATACACATACACATACAACCCCCCCAAACACACACACACACATACAACCCCCCCCCCCCCCACACACACATACAACCACACACACATACAACACCCCCCCCAAACACACATACAACCCCCCCCACACACACACACACATACAACCACACACACATACAACACCCCCCACACACACACATACAACCCCACACACACACACACATACACACACACACACACATACAACCCCACACACAACCACCCCCCCACACACACTCACACACAATCCCACACACACATACACACATACAACCCCCCCACACAAACATACACATACACATACAACCCCCCCAAACACACACACACATACAACCCCCTACACACACACAAACACACACACACATACAACCCCACACACACACAAACACACACACACATACAACCCCACACACACACATACACATACAACCCCCCCCCACACACACACATACAACCACACACACATACAACCCCCCCCCACACAAACATACACATACACATACAACCGCCCCCACACACACACATACACATACAACCCCCCCCAAACACACACACATACAACCACACACACATACAACACCCCCCAAACACACACACATACAACCACACACACATACAACCCCCCCCACACACAAACATACACATACACATACAACCCCCCCCCACACACACACATACAACCACACACACATACAACACCCCCCACACACACACACACACAAACACACACACACACACACACACACAACCCCCCCCCACACACACACACACAAACACACACACACATACAACCACACACACACACACATACACATACAACCCCCCCTACACACACACACACACACACACACACACAAACACACACACACATACAACCCCCCCCCACACACACACATACAACCCCATACACAACCACCCCCCCACACACACTCACACACAATCCCACACACACATACACACATACAACCCCCCCCCACACACACACATACAACCCACCTCCCCCACACACACACACAACCCCACACTATGCACAGCTGTTGTTCCTTCTCCTTTCAGTCTCTCATATTTCACTCAGGTTTTCCTTTTGCTGTTTGTGTTGTCTCATTCTGACATCTATCTCCTCGCTATCCGGAGTTTCCAGCTTCCACCATCACACCTCTTTCCCCGGAATCAGTCTCTACTGTATCTGTACATCAGTTCAGCTGAATGCACTAGGTTCATCTGTGCACACTGTGTACACTGCGAGTATGAGGAACAGTGGGGGGTCTAGATCAGTTTTAGTTACCACTTCTATTTTCCATCCATACGGCGATACAGAATGAGAACAATCTATTCTGGCTGACCCCCAAACTAAAATTCTGACCATTAACAATGAATATAAGAGCTCCTCTATAAAGCTGACAGTCATATGATGGAGGTGAGACCCGTGTTGAGTAATCACTGATGAAGTCGAGCCACAGGAAAGGGAATTCTCTCCAGCAAGCGACTCTGAACATCTGTGATGAAGTCGAACTCCATCGGACAGGATAGTGTGATATGCCCCTTGCCAACAGACCCTGGGTTCCATAGCTAGGCCTTTAGAGGACCACACGCCCAGACCCAGGAATTTGGGTGACTTGGGCACAATTCCAGGCAGTCTTAATGAGGCACTTGCCAACGGGGTAGGCCAGAGGTAGGCCTAGGTAGGCCAGAGAAAAAACAAGGAACTGACTTTATGCCCCGCCTCCAACCACACATGACCTTTTACTGTAGTCTCTAGATAGCCAGAGATAGCAGCGTTCGGTATCTGCTCTGGGCAGCGTTCAGGGCAGCTCTGGTAGGAACTGGGTACGGTTTGGAAGCACGGTGCCTAGCATCAATGTTGCCGAATGTGCTGAAGTGTTTAAGCTGCCCGAGAAGATTCCATATCATTAGAGAACTCTACAGAACCATATAGAGCCTGGCAAGCATCCAGAAGCACTGGCACCGCGGTGTTTACCTTTCCCCAAGTTTGAGAATATCCCAGATTCTTGTGGTGAACCGCAGCGAGCGGCTAAACACCAGCGTGTATTCAGCAACACTGACCAGTTTATGTATGCCAGTGAACATTTGCATTCCGTGTAAAGGGAAGAGCTGAAGGGCTGAAGGGATCCTGGTGTTAGGTGTTTTCTCATTCATGGAAAATGGATCTCGCTCTCGGAATATCAGTTAAGATGCGTAATGTGAAATTCTTGCTGGGCTGTGTAGTAAAGGTGTAGCTCTGTTTGGATTCCTGAGGAAATTATTCATTGCACCATGAAATCTCACTGTTTCCCATGATTCAGTTTGGTTTTAGTTATAGATCAATATCAATATGCATTCCCTGGGACTTCATTAGGAACACTGTACTAATACTGGGCTGGGCTTTCCATGGATTCCTGAGTCCTTTGGAAGGGACCACATCACTCCCATTCCTACATCACTACACTGGATACCAGTCTGCTACAGAGTAGGCTTTAAAGTCCTGCTACTGGTCTATAAAGGTCTCAGTGGCTCAGGACCAGCAGACTTATCCAGCAGCATGAGCCGAGCGGCGCTCTCAGAGTGTTAGGGACAGGTCAGTTAGTCCTGCCTAAGGTAAAGACTAAACATGGAGGTCCAGCGTTTAATGGAATCAGCTGACGGAGGGTATTAGAAAAGCCCCGGCGGCTTGCCTTGCCTTGCCTTGCCTTGCCTTGCCTTGCCTTGCCTTGCCTTGCCTGTTCATACATGGATGCTGATGGGGCGTGTGGCCAAAGTGACGTAATAGATGATACCTAGTTACCTACTTATTTGAGTTACCTCAGGCTTTCTGTCAGCTTGAAGCAGTCTGGCCATTCTCCACTGACACCTGAGTACTCATGTTAATACCATGTCGTCCATGTGCCTCTGGGTAATCAACGTAGTCAAGACTTTAATGACACAGTCAATGATGTAATCCAAATTAGCACTGGCTAACGCCATCATGCTAACACATGCGAACGGTAACTGCTATCAGTCACACTGGAGAAGACAGGAAACACCTTGGACAGACAGACAGACAGACAGACAGACAGACAGTCAGACACATTCACTCACATTAGGGGGCACCTTAGCATCTCCAAGTTCTTGAACTGAGTCAGATAACCTGAGCACCCGGAGGAGACCCACACTGACATGGGGAGGTCCACACAGAAAGGTCACCCCAGCCATGAATCCAACCCAGGCCCTTCCAGGCACTGCACCACCACTGCACCACCATGGCACCCTACAAACACATACCTGATACACCACCATGAATACGATGGAGCATGGTTTCCTGTTTTCAGTGCTGTGTTGTGAGATGGGTTTCTCTTCAGTAACATTCATCACCACCAGCACACCTGATTTAACGAAATGCCTGATCGATTAACTAATACTAACTATAAACATAAACACCGCCCAGATAAATACCTTCACCTGTCATCTTCCTCAGGTGATGTGGAGAGTACCGCGCATCAGTATCTGCCCTGCTACGCCCTGTTTCTCCCCTACTAGATCTCTGACCCCTCCACATCAGTAATGACCACCGGCGGCTGGCCTTTAAGTTTGATCTTGGTGGACGATTAATGATGAAGCACAAGGGCTGCAGTGGAAGATAAGCTCCGCCCCCTTCACTATGGGGGGCAGGGCTATGCATGTATGTGAGCAGATTAAGTGAGAAAGAAGAAGAGAGGGCTAGAGAAAGATAGAAAGACAGAGAGAGAGAGAGAGAGGGAGGGAGAGAGAGGGAGGGAGAGAGAGAGAGAGAGAGGGAGAAAAAAAAGAGAGAGAGAGGAGGGAGAGTGAGGGCTGAGGGGAAGAGAGAGTTATTAATGGGGCTTAATTGCCATGGCTACAGTCCAGGTAGACAGAGGAAAGGCTTTGTGCTCTGGACGTGCACATACGTGTGTGTGTGTGTGTGTGTGTGTGTGTGTGTGTGTGAGTGTGTGTGAGGTTTATGCCCGGAGACCAGAACCCGTTTATACTCTCACGTTGCAGTGGCCGTTCTTCTTTGTGGGGACCTCAACATAAATTTTTTGATTTTAAGGTGGGAGTAAGTGTTAGGCTTAGATTTAGGGTTGGGGTTAAGGTTAGGCTAGTGGTAGTTTCAATAAAGGTCTGAGTAAGTCCCCAGTAAATGAATGGAGTGTCCTTCAAAGAACAGATGCACCCAGAAGGAGGTGTGGGAGTGCGGTGGTGTTGGGAAGGAAGATAAAGGTGACCAGGATCAATAACTGATGATAAATTTAGGCTGATATGATCAATATTTATTGAGCTACACATACAGAAGTCTGTCTCTCAGTATGGCGTCGGGCCGCCGTGTTTGCTAACCCAACACGCCAGACGTCTCGGTATGGAGCTGTAGAGGTTCCTAATGGAGTCCTGTGATAATCCATCCCATGCAGCTTGAACATCCTCACACAGTTCCTGCAGATGGTGCGGTAGGGGTGGAGGTGGAGCGACACCAGGCCTTCTGGACGTGTGACTAGAAACTGTTCATCTTGGTGCTGACCACGGTGCCTCCACACACGGATTCGTTGGGCGTCTCCACCAAGACTAAAGCGGGACTCGTCACTGAAGATGACCCGCTGCCATTCTGAGTCACTCCATGACAGTCTGGCACGACACCACTGCAGTCTTTGGTGACGGTGACGTGGTGTTAAGGACACCGCTTGATGATGCACTGGAGCCATACTTAGCATAACCCCTCCCTAACAGTCAAGGGCAGTCATGGGCTGGAAGTTAGGGAAACAGCGCTGTGACCCGACGCCTGCCAGTTCCAACCTCTGAGTCAGCCACAAGTGACTAAAGGGCTCTTGACCAAGCACTCTAACCCCCTACAGTTTCCTGGGTGCTGTGGATACAGCTGCCCACCCCTTGGGGCAAGTGTGCTCACTGCCTCCTAGGGTGCGGAAGCTTTGCCGCATGGATGGGTACGGAGGTCAGGCTCCTCTGTGTATGCAAGTACAATTGGTCAATGGTTCTGAATTCGAATTTGAACACATTGATATCATAAGAACTAAAGCGCGTTAGCATTAGCTAGGCTACATATCCCGCATTTCCTGTTATGGCACGGAGGGCCTTCTCAATCAGCACCCACTATGCTAACTTCAGCTAGGGTAGCTGCTTTAGATGGAGTTCAATGGGTGACGGTTTAAGCACAATGCTAGTTGGTGACTATAAGTTTCCGTTACCTGTTAGCTACATTAGCTTCACAGCCGCTACATGTCTGGGTTGATCTTGGTTGAGTTTAGTTGAGTTCAGGGCTCGTAGGTCATTGTAGGTCATCCCATGCTAGCAAGTAACGATTAGCATCAATGACAACATGCTATGTGTACATCAGACAACAACACACATTCATCTCTCTGAGATTATTCACTAGCCGGAGGGACAGTTTCTTGGCCGTGTGCAGCTCTTGTTTGTTGGGGACATTTATTTGACCAGATGACTCACTCTTTCCCTTCCGCACGCCGCATTAGTTTCTATGGAGACCAGCATCCATCTGCGGCCAAAAAACAGCTGGATCAGCGAGAGCGGGACAGTGACGCGAGGTGACTCGGAACATACCGCAGACAACCGGCAACGCCACCTGATCATTCGCCACACGCCGTGACCTTTAGCGACATTTCGTCCACCGCTACGCCCTGTCTGAGCACCTGACCTGAGATTGTGGGAGCAGGACGGTCAGGCAGTCGTGCGTATGCAGATAGGGCTGGAGGATCATTGTAAAAGTCAATCAGATGTGGTGTGGTGATTCATTTCCCTTCCACTGGGCAGATAGCGGTACTGAATTCCCCGCTGTTTATGCAACGCTATACCTAACCCTAGCCCTTAGTCAACCTTTCAATCGTCCTGCGCAGACAGGAGACAGGAGCCATGGGTTTCTGGGTTCCGAGCTGCTGAGGTGGAGTGGCCCTCAACCCAAATCCCAACCCAAAACCCAACCCTGACTTCAACCCAAAACCCCACCTTAATATAAAACCCCACCCTTACTCTAAGCTCAAACCAAAACCCCACTCTTACTCTAACCTTAATCTAAAACCCCACCCTTACTCTAACCTCAACCCAAAACCCCACCCTTATTCTAACCTCAACCCAAAACCCCACCCTTACTCTAACCTCAACCCAAAACCCCACCCTTACTCTAAGCTCAACCCAAAACCCCACTCTTACTCTAACCTCAACCTAAAACCCCACTCTTACTCTAACCTTAACCCAAAACCCCACCCTTATTCTAACCTCAACCCAAAACCCCACCCTTACTCTAACCTCAACCCAAAACCCCACCCTTATTCTAACCTCAACCTAAAACCCCACCTTAATCTAAAACCCCACCCTTAATCTAACCTCAACCTAAAACCTCACCCTTACTCTAACCTCAACCCAAAACCTCACCCTTACTCTAACCTCAACCTAAAACCTCACCCTTACTCTAACCTCAACCTAAAACCTCACCCTTACTCTAACCTCAACCTAAAACCTCACCCTTACTCTAACCTCAGCCTAAAACCTCACCCATTGGCAGACGGCTGCACGATGCAGGACTACATGCACGCAGACCGTTACAACAACCGTCCTTAACACCACGTCACCGTCACCAAAGACTGCAGTGGTGTTGTACCAGACTGTCATGGAGTGACTCAGAATGGCAGCGGGTCATCTTCAGTGACGAGTCCCGCTTTAGTCTTGGTGGAGACGCCCAACGAATCCGTGTGTGGAGGCACCGTGGTCAGCACCAAGATGACGGTTCGTTGTCACGCATCACACGTCCAGAAGGCCTAGTGTCATTTCACCTCCACCCCTACTGCACCATCTGCAGGAACGGTGTGAGGATATCCAAGCTGCATGGGATGGATTATCACAGGACACCATTAAGAACCTCCATACCGAGACACCTCGCATTTTGGGTTAGCCAACATGGCGACTCGACAGCATACTGAGAGACAGACTTCTGTATGTGTAGCTCAATAAATATTGATCATATCAGTCTAAATTCATCATCAGTTATGGTTGCTATGGTTGGTAACACTTCCTTCTAGGTGCAGCTAGACATGTAGATAGGAACATCCAGATAAACTGACCCAAATTACCTCCTACATGTTAGCATCAGCTGCTGCGTGAGTCTGTGACTTCCTTCCATATGATTGTAGTGTGTCGGCGGCTGTGAGCAGCTGAACCTTTTGGTTTCTCTTGTGAACCTGAGCTTCGCTGACACAGTAGGAAACTCTGGTGTGCTCTGTTGATGTAATCTGCTTGAAAAACCACCTGTTATCTGGGCGGCTCTGCTTCGCTGGAAAGCTCTATTTTTCGATGTGGCATGCACAATGTGGCACGCGTTATCTTTTTTCGAGCGTTGGCAAATTTCCAGCAGGCTTCTGAGAAATGTTGAGATATGCTGCAGATCCGCGTACAGATAAGCCGAGGAGATTCAAATTCAGGGTTTGAGCACCAACCGTTCAAACGTGTTCGGACCGGCGGCTTAAGGCCGAACACCTGGTTCCCTTGTGGGCTTGATGCTGTCCTGGATCCGCAGACTGGAATCTTGAGCTTCTCAGATTGTAGCACTAATTGCTAGCACGGGACCTTTATCGTACTTAGTGCAGACACGTTCCACACAGCGATGAATACCATGTTGGTGGATGCGATCTCTGATATTTCATAGATAATGCAGATGATGCATTATGATACACATGATGGGGAAGCCGCTAGGATGCCTTGCTGTTGCATTCTGGGTTAATATGTTTTGGGTTTTTGGTGTGTTATGGTTTTAATGAACACTTTATATGCCTAATATTTAGAGGTATGACATCACGCAGTCACACGGCCGTGGTTTGTTATGAGATAACGAATCCATAACCGATCCAGCAAAGGCAGTAGAACACGCTGTTTCACATGTATTGTTGTTCCGGATGCTCAAACCAAATGAAAGCTGAAGCCTACATGCCAGCTCACTGGTCCTTGTTATGCTCTAGGCAGATATTTAATCCGGCCTGTTCTATTCATTTTGATTATGTGGTAACGGTGTTCATGGCCAGGTACAATCTAAGTATGTTTTAATGTACTAGAACTTGAACACCAACATTGTTCCAAAAAAATTGGGGCTCTGTGTAAACGAGTGCAATGATTTGCATATCTTATGTCATATAAAGCATATCTCATAAACATATATCAACACCATCCAGAAACGCAGCCGACTTCTCTGGGCCAAATGGCTTAGCAACACCTAGAATACCATACACCTTAACAGCTACCCGGGGTATCTCAGCAATGCTTTAACAACACCTTAGGAACTACCTGGAATAACATAGCAACCCCATAACAACCACTTGGGATTACACAGCAATGGTTTAGCAACACCTTAGCAACCACCTGATATATATATACTATACCAACCTTATATCAACCCCCTGGGATAATACAGCAACATAGCAACCCCTTAACAACCACCTGGGATTACACAGCAATGGTTTAGCAACACCTTAGCAACCACTTGGGATTACATAGCAATGGTTTAGCAACACTTTAGCAACCACCTGATATACTATACCAACTCCTTACCAACCACCTGGGATAATACCGCAACATAGCAACCCCTTAACAACCACTTGGGATTACACAGCAATGATTTAGCAACAACTTAGCAACCACCTGGGATATCATACCAACCCCCTAACAACCACCTGGGATAATACAGCAATGGTTTAGCAACACCTTAGCAACCGCCTCTGATACCATACCAACCTGTTAACAAACAGCTGGGATTACACAGCAACATAGCAACCCCTTAACAACCATTTGGGATTACACAACAATGGTTTAGCAACACCTTAGCAACCACCTGGGATACCATACCAACCTCCTAACAACCAGCTGACATACTACAGCAATAGTTTAGCAACACCTTAGCAACCACCTGGGATACCATACCAACCCCTTAACAACCAGCTGGGATTACACAGCAATGTCTTAGCAACACCTTAGCAACCACCTGGGATACCATATCACCCCATAACAACCAGCTGGAAATACACAGCAATGTCTTAGCAACACCTTAGCAACCACCTGGGATACCATATCACCCCTTAACAACCAGTTGGAAATACACAGCAATGTCTTAGCAACACCTTAGCAACCACCTGGGATACCATATCACCCCTTAACAACCAGCTGGGATTACACAGCAATGGTTTAGCAACACCTTAGCAACCACCTGGGATACCATATCACCCCTTAACAACCAGCTGGGATTACACAGCAATGGCTTAGCAACACCTTAGCAACCACTTAGGGTTACCATAGCAGTGGCCTAGCAACACATTAGCAGTCATTTATCCTGAGGTTTAATTGGCACGTCTCCATTTGTGATGATACACCATCAAAACATGGTTCTTCAGGGGTTCTTAAGTAAACACAATGTTTATATACGGTACTCATGAAGAAGTAGAACCCAAATAGAACCTATTTGGCACTGCGTCTAAATACTCCATAAACATGCATGTAAATGACGATGTAATGAGTTTAAACAGAATTACAGGAGGACAGAAATATCCGCAGACCTCTCAGAGCCCATCGACTGTAACAGGAGTCGCTACGAACCAGAGCAGAGCTCCTGCAGTCGGGGCTCCTCATTCATCTCCGTCCATCCAAACAACTTTCACCAAAGGCAGCCGCTCTGCTGGCTTCCCCACAAAGGTTCTGGTGAATTAACAGGGGCTTTTGTGCGGCCCGGTCGCTGTCCCTGCGCTCTTAATGAGGATGTTTGTGGTGGGATCTGGGTTTGGTGGCTGTGTTAAAGGACTGACGAAGTCTGCTGGATTTAAGCTCCCAATAATGAGCCCCGGATTATCTCTGGCCTTTTATTTTTATCAGTGAATCTGGTTTAGCCGCTCCGTCTCATATGGGTGTGCAAAAACCTGTTTCCCATTCTGGTGGCCACTTCAAAGGGCCCATATCAGGCATTTTTCTACTATTGTATTTATTTATTTAGCTATTTATTTATATGATTTATTTATTTATTTATATGATTTATTTATTTATTTATTTATTTATTTTTATCAGGTCCATTTATGACTTTGGTGTAAATCTGTGCACCAATAAAGCCAGAATAACCAATTCTCAAAGTCTTATTAATCTATGAAATAGATGTGTTACTGTGTCTTTAAGACTTGTTTATGTAAATTAGCTCTGCTCAGATTGGCTGGACCATGTGGATTTAGCAAACCCTATTTATAATGTTAGCACTAATGCTAAATTGCTATTAGAACATATGGGAATGAATTGGAGTTTGTGACATCACAAAATGAGCTGTTTTTCCTACTGAGGCTTTATGTAAATAAACTCCATTTTGATTGGCTGGCCCATGGGCTTTACAGTTAAAACACTACGAATAATGTCAGTGCTTATGGGCGGGGCTAAATTACTATAGACATACTATATGGAAATATGGGAACGTATTGAAATTTTTGGTGCTGTGTCATTATGCAAATAATCTCTGTTCATATTGGCTGGTTTTAGCAGCCTAGGCTGAAATAGTACTTATAATATCAGCTCTAATGGGCGGAGCTAAACTACTATAGGCTGAGTATGTGGAAATACAGAAACATTGGAATTTGTGACATCACAAAATGGACAGTTTTTGTTTCTATGTCTTTATGTAAATGAGTTCTGTTTGGATTGGCTGGTCTGTGGTAAAACACTATGTATAATGTCAGTGCTAATGGGTGGGGCCAAACTAGTATGAAGTAAGTATATGGAAATATGGAAACCTTTTGGAATTTGTGACATCACAAAACGGGTAGTGTTTGTTACTATGTCTTTATGTAAATGAGCTCTGTTTGGATTGGCTGACCCATATGGTTTTAGCAGTCTGTGCTGCAACACTTTATAATCTCAGTGCTTATGGGCGGGGCTAAATTACTATAGACAGACTATATGGAAATATGGAAATGAATTGGAATTTGTGACATCACCTTAGCAACATCTTAGCAACCACCTGTGATACCATACTAACCCCTTAACAACCAACTGGCATAATACAGCAATGGCTTAGCAGCACCTTAACAACCACCTGGGATACCATACCAACCCCTTAACAACCATCTGAGATAATACAGCAATGGTTTAGCAATTTGTGACATCACAAAAGGGGCTGTTTTTGTTACTATGTCTTTATGTAAATGAGCTCTGTTTGGATTGGCTGGTCTATGGTAAAACACTATGTATAATGTCAGTGCTAATGGGTGGGGCCAAACTAGTATGAAGTAAGTATATGGAAATATGGAAATGTTTTGGAATTTGTGACATCACAAAACGGGTAGTGTTTGTTACTATGTTTGTTACACCTTAGCAACCACCTGGGATACCATACCAACCCCTTAACAACCACCTGAGATAATACAGCAATGGTTTAGCAATTTGTGACATCACAAAAGGGGCTGTTTTTGTTACCATGTCTTTATGTAAATGAGCTCTGTTTGGATTGGCTGACCTGTATTGCTTTAGCATTCTGTGCTGAAACCCTACTTATGATGTTAGTGCTAGTGGGTGGAGCTAAACTACTATAGAATGTATATGAGAAATTATGGTAATGGATTGGAATTTGTGACATCACAAAAAGGGCTGTTTTTGTTACTATGTCTTTATGTAAATGAGCTCTGTTTGGATTGGCTGGCCCATATGGTTTTAGCAGCTACAACACTGTTTATAATCTCAGTGCTTGTGGGCGGGGCTAAATTACTATAGACAGACTATATGGTAATATGGAAATGGAATTGGTGACATCACCAAAGACACTGGTTTTGGTACTGGGTCATTATGTAAATGAGCTCTGTTCAGGTTGTTATGGTGTTATCCATTGCGCTACAGCCATCAGCTGCAACGGAACGTCCGGCATATGACCAACGGGAGCTTTTCCAACTTTCTAATGGCGTTCCAATTAAGCCGACCCCTGGAGAAACTGAATTCCTGTGTTCCTGCTTCGCTTTAACACCACACAGTTGACCTGGCGATGATGACGGCCTCTGCAAAGACACCGACATTCCCATCCATAAATCCCCGTCACATCAGACGAGCTGCCTGCTAATGGCAGGAAGCATTTATGCTCCGACACGCGGCGGAGTAAATCATAGAACTGCGGCGGTACAGTTAGCGTTAATCACAGGCTTTTTCGCCGCCCCTCCATCTCTCCTTTCCTCCATCTCTCCATCTCTGAGCGGAGACAGGTTAGCTCATCTCCCTGACAGCTTTTTAATGGCTACATAAAACAGGCCCGGGTAGATCATGAGCGTTTGGCGGATGGAGGCGCATGCACGGCTGCTCTTGTGATTGATTCCTCCGAGGTCAAGCGAACGCAGAGTCAGAGCTTTTCAATCCGTGAAGAAACTGGAGGGCTCTTAGGCTGATGAAGTTGAGCAATAGAAGACGCATTAAGACTTGTCTGAGACAGCATTACCAATCTAAAGGAATCAAACTCTAGCACTTACGCAGACGCAGTCAATCCGACCACACTACATGTGTTCAGAGTGCAAAGGAATCTTCACCTCCTGCTAAAATGACCTTAAAGCCAGTCGATATTAGCTCACCTTGCATATTTAGGGTGGTAGTACCTTCAGGCTCCTGCAGATGGCGCTGCATGAAGATGACGGGGCTATAAATACCTGCAGGGTGAGTGACGGGATCCATAGATTGAGAAGAGGTGCTACAGTGCAGGGAATGTCTCGTTCCATGTGTGGAAAACGCTCCAGAGCAGATGTTAATGATTGGCTAAAAGGAGGGACTGCATGTGGGCGTGGCTAAAGACCATAGTGTGAAGGAAGTAGCTGAATCTGCAGGTGTATGGAAGCGTACGGTCATACGGGTCTACCAGCAGTGAATAAAATCCCAGTCTACAGGGAATTCTCCTTGGAATTGTGCCAGGGAAGGAAGGCATCCACCAAATCTTACTTCTTGCTCAGCTTTTTGGTAGAGCACATTATGAGCCACAGAATCTTAATGCAGAAGGCTCTGTACTTAGCCTGATTGTACCATCTCTACCAATCGGTATGTTGGGTTAAACACATACAGTCTGTCATTACATGCAGCTTATACCATAGAGGAAGCAGGCTACAAATACATGCATCCACACATGTAGAATTTTCAAAGGTCAACTTATTTTATCAGCATTTTATAGTTTCAGAGTTTCTGATGAACAGAATTATGTAATTTCAAAAAATGAAAAGGAATCTAATAAGGGTAAAATAATTATTGACCAAATGGTCTAGTTGTTTCTTTAGGCTGAAAATGTCTATGCTAAGCTAATATGAATAAAATCTACTATGTGCTTTATTATTATTGTCCCAAACAAATATTAGCATCTTGGTGAGAATGTTAAAAGGTTAAATGAAGACATTTTTGATTCACATGGGGAAAAATTAGCATTTTTTGATCATTAAAATCCCGATATTAATATCCTGATATTCATTTCTTTGTAAGATAAAGATGAATAAATAATTTTTTTAAAAATGGGCAGCATGCTAAGTGAGGAACGAGGAATGAGTAAACGAGTGCGGGTCAGTATGCTAGTGGACTAGTGTTTGTAGAACTGCCCTTAGTGGGTTTGTGGGGTTTTGTGGCCCTCAGGTTCACTGTGCACAGTAGGGTTTGAGCCAAAAATGACTGGGACTCTATGGGAGTAACGAGGGATGAATAAACAACACATAGAGGAGTGTGGGTCAGTACAACTGTGGATTAGTGTTTGGGAACCTGCCACTAGTGAGTAGGCGAAGTTTGGTGGCTTTCGGGTGAAGGAAACAACAGTGCTTTAGATGGGCCTAAAAATGAATGGAACTCTTTGGGAGGAATAAGGGATGAATAAACGACACATAGACGAGTGCGGATCAGTATGACTGTGGATAAGTGTTTGAGAACCTGCCCTTAGTGACCAGATGAAGTTTGGTGGCTCTCTGGCGAAAGACACAGCTGGCTTTAGATGGGCCTAAAAATGAATGGGACTCTATAGGGAGGATCAAGAAATGAATAAACAACACATAGAGGAGTGTGGGTCAGTACGACTGTGCATTAGTGTTTGGGAACCTGCCACTACTGAGTAGGCGAAGTTTGGTGGCTTTCGGGTGAAGGAAACAGCAGAGCTTTAGATGGGCCTAAAAATGAATGGAACTCTATGGGAAGAAAAAGGGATGAATAAACGACACATAGACGAGTGCGGATCAGTATGACTGTGGATAAGTGTTTGAGGTCGCCCTTAGTGACCAGATTAAGTTTGGTGGCTCTCTGGCGAAAGAATCAGCCGGCTTTAGATGGGCCTAAAAATGAATGGGACTCTATAGGGAGGATCAAGAAATGAATAAACAACACATAGAGGAGTGTGGGTCAGTACGACTTTGGATTAGTGTTTGGGAACCTGCCACTAGTGAGTAGGCAAAGTTTGGTGGCTTTCGGGTGAAGGAAACAGCAGAGCTTTAGATGGGCCTAAAAATGAATGGAACTCTATGGGAAGAAAAAGGGATGAATAAACGACACATAGACGAGTGCGGATCAGTATGACTGTGGATAAGTGTTTGAGGACCTGCCCTTAGTGACCAGATGAAGTTTGGTGGCTCTCTGGTGAAGGACACAGCCGGCTTTAGATGGGCCTAAAAATGAATGGCACTCTATGGGAGAAAAAAGGAATGCGAAAAGAAAGACAAACGGACGAGTGTGGGTCAATCCAACACTGAATTTATTTGTACCCGATATGGAGTCTCTAGGTCGAGTGGAAGAATGGTAGATAGGCACGCATTTTTCGATCCTATTCATTCTCTATGGGAAAAATCTGTTAGCATTCCGGATCAGCCACATCAGTATCAGAAATAGATAATGGCTATGTGGGTTCCAGTTACCTCCCCCCAACTTGGGTTGGGTCAACTTTGAGGCTGAGCTTTCAGGGTACCCTGTTTTCTGAAACACTCCTGTGGTTAGCTCCGGCTAGCTCTGCGGCTAACCACCAAGCAGCATGTGTTAGGCTATAAATGTGAGCTGCCAAATCAAAAGAGCATTTCCGGTGGCTCAGCATGCTTCCTGGTCCTTCCTTGCCAGTGCTACACTCTACTTGGACATGAACCCAAGTGGACATTTAAACGGGCTCATGTATATAAAAGACAAATGTAAGTTAGCACATTAGCATTAGCACATTGGTCTTTTCAAAAAGGCCTATTAGCCTACATTACACAAACCTCGGTTCAAAGACGTGTCAACACATGGCCAGCCGGGAGCCATGCTTTAATGTGCAGTTCCTAAATGTTCTATAGGTTTAAAAAAACTGGAGGAAAATTCTGAACGTTCCACGGAATTTCAGTGCACTCTTATCAGCGTAGCCTGGCAGCTGGAGCTGACGCAGTGACCCAGTTCCCTGACCTTCACAACGGTTACGAGAAGTTTAAGGTCGGCTTTGGCCGTGATCAAATATTTGCCGACCTTTGACCCCGTTCGGTCGGCCTGTTTGTAGAGGGCCGCTGCTGTGGGCCGATGACACGTGTGCTGCTGACGAGACCGGCGTCTGATAGATGCCCTGTGGAAGAAGGGCCTTGTGGGATAAGAGCGAGAGGTGAAGGAGGGGGCAAATGACGCCAGATTGGCTGTTCCCACACACGCACATGCACACCGGCACAGACATACACACCCTTCTCTGACCTCCTGCTCTATTGTACCTTAAACTGCTCAGAGATAGCAGAGCGGTCAGGCGGTGTCATTTAGGAGTTCACGAACAGGGAAAGCGAAATTAGCGTTAGCGAAAGTGCATGCGATGGTTTAGGCATCAGGTTCATTCTGCAGAACCACTGACCAGCTGCTGAATATGAGTATCACTGAACTAGGTTTAATGTTCCAGCTGGGGTTAAGGCTGTAGCTTGGGTTAGGGTTCCAGTTTGGGTTAGGGCTGTAGCTTGGGTTAGGGTTCCAGCTTGGACTAGGGCTGAAGTTTGGGTTAGGGTTCCAGTTTGGGTTAGGGCTGTAGCTTGGGATAGGATTCCAGCTTGGACTAGGGCTGAAGTTTGGGTTAGGGTTCCAGTTTGGGTTAGGGTTCCAGTTTGGGTTAGGGCTGAAGCTTGGGTTAGGGTTCCAGTTTGGGTTAGGGCTGAAGCTTGGGTTAGGGTTCCAGTTTGGACTAGGGCTGAAGCTTGGGTTAGGGTTCCAGTTTGGGTTAGGGCTGAAGTTTGGGATAGGATTCCAGCTTGGACTAGGGCTGAAGTTTGGGTTAGGGTTCCAGTTTGGGTTAGGGTTCCAGTTTGGGTTAGGGCTGAAGCTTGGGTTAGGGGTCCAGTTTGGGTTAGGGTTCCAGTTTGGGTTAGGGCTGAAGCTTGGGTTAGGGTTCCAGTTTGGGTTAGGGCTGAAGCTTGGGTTAGGGTTCCAGTTTGGGTTAGGGCTGAAGCTTGGGTTAGGGTTCCAGTTTGGGTTAGGGCTGAAGCTTGGGTTAGGGTTCCAGTTTGGGTTAGGGCTGGAGCTTGGGTTAGGGGTCCAGTTTGGGTTAGGGCTGAAGCTTGGGTTAGGGTTCCAGTTTGGGTTAGGGCTGGAGCTTGGGTTAGGGTTCCAGTTTGGGTTAGGGCTGAAGCTTGGGTTAGGGTTCCAGTTTGGGTTAGGGCTGAAGCTTGGGTTAGGGTTCCAGTTTGGACTAGGGCTGAAGCTTGGGTTAGGGTTCCAGTTTGGGTTAGGGCTGAAGCTTGGGTTAGGGTTCCAGTTTGGGTTAGGGCTGAAGCTTGGGTTAGGGTTGGGACTGAGATTAGGACAGGGTCTAGAGTTAGGGCTTTAACTAGGTTTTAAAAAAAGAGCTAGGGTCAGGGTTGGAACTGGTGTTAGGATTCAAGACAGGTTTAGGACTGAAGCTAGGGTTAATGCTGGAGTTTAGGTTAGGGTTCCAGCTAGGGCTAGAGATGGGGCTGATATTAGGGCAGGAGATAGGGTTAGGGCTCCAGCCAGGTTTAGAGCTAGGACCAAGGTTAGGACTGGAGCTAGTATTAGGGTTCAAACTACAGTTAGGGCCTGAGCTTGGGTTAAGGTTCCAGCTAGGGTAAGGTATGGGGCTTGGTTTAGGGATAGGGTTTAGATCAGGACAGGAGCTAGGGTTAGGCCTCCAGATAGGCTTAGAGCTAGGACCAAGGTTAGGACTGGAGCTAGTATTAGGGTTCAAGATAGAGTTAGGGCCTGAGCTTGGGTTAAGGTTCCAGCTAAGGTTAGGTAAGGGGCTTGGTTTAGGGCTGGAGCTTGGGTTAAGGTTCCAGTTAGGGTAAGGTATGGGGCTTGGTTTAGGGCCTGAGCTTGGGTTAAGTTTCCAGCTAGGGTTAGGTAAGGGGCTTGGTTTAGGGCTGGAGCTTGGGTTAAGGTTCCAGCTAGGGTTAGGTATGGGGCTTGGTTTAGGGCTGGGGTTTAGATTAGGACAGGAGCTAGGGTTAGGACAGGCTGGTCATTTCCCATTCCTGGCCATTGAAGAACATGGTATCAAAGCACACAGAGAAACAGATGGACCACAGCCTGTACGTGCTCCTATATGGCTCTAATGGTACACGTGTTGCTGTGTGTGCAGTCCTCCAGTGAGTCTAGCTGCATGGTCTGAGTGGATTATCTGGATGATGCTGTGCTGAACACCATGCTCTGGGATTGCTGCTGCAAGCCTCCGCTGTGCTAGTGATACTGGCCCTGTGGTTTGTAAGAACCACATCAGCTGTCTCAGAATACATCCCAGCCTGAACCCTCAGCGCTCAGCGTGGCCAATCTCAGCCTACACGAGGAAACGAAAGGGTAGCTGGGTTCATGAACGTGACCAAGCAGTCGGAAAAACTGGGTAGCCTAAATTTTCAGGTGACCGGATCACCTGACATGCTTTATTCAGGCTAGCCATTACCGGGGATTACTCAGATTATGAGGGATTACGTACTCAGGAGTGATGATTGTGATGTCCGGTTGCCAAAGGCGAGCTTTGGAGTGATTCCATAGAGGAACCGATTTTTGGTGCTCACTAGGGGCTGCACAGGGGTCTACTGTTTGGCCGACTCGCCGCGGCCCACGTGGTTAGGACATATGGATTTCGAGGACCCTGTCCCTGATTGGCCTGCTGATCAACAGCACCTCATAGACCAGATGTTGAACGTCGTGATCTCCAGTTTCCCAAAGTTGGTTACTCTTGGTTACAGCACTGTGCACCTCTCTGGATCTCCAGACCTCTACCAGGGCAAGTGTATCGATCAGGCCGCCTAGAGTGTGCCTAAGTCGGATACAAACCTAGGAGATTCCGGGGTCCGTATCTACGACCCGCCGAAGGCTAGTAATGAGATCCAGGGCTTATTGGAAAGGGCACATGATACTTTACTGACCTGTGGAGTTGCCATGGATATTTAAAGTAGGATTTCTAAGGTTGCTGACTGCAATGCATTCCTGTCTCAAGTGGTTTAATTCATGATGTCAGCTTTCAGTCGACGTCAATACAAACCTGAGGTCCCGAGTGCCTACGGAGGACAGTTTGATGGGCTGATGACTAATGAAGCGTTCGATGTGTTACAGTGCACATCCGGAAGCGTCACACTGAGGCGGGGGGATTAAGCGCTAATCTTGGGCACCTGTGTCTGGTGTACAGAGACCCCACACTATCTTAATGATCCACTAGGTGACATCACTGAATCTGCCTTAATCCTCTTACACGTGTACTCCGCTGAACACACCTGCTGCAGAGCAGTCACAATACAGCATCAGAAACAAACAAGCAAGTACAGTTTATATATATATACATATACTGTATATATATATATATATATATATATATATATATATATATATATATATATATATATATATGTATCTCTCTCTCTCTCTCTCTCTCTCTCTCTCTATATATATATATATATATATATATGTATAGACAGAGAGAGAGAGAGATATACATATATATGTATGTATATATACATATACATACATACATATATATATATATATATACAGTATATGTACATGTATATGTATATGTATATGTATGTATGTATGTATATGTATATGTACATACATATATATGTATAGCTCTCTCTCTCTCTCTCTCTCTCTCTCTCTCTCTCTATATATATATATATATATATATATAAACTGTATTGCTTGTTTGTTTCTGATGCTGTATTGTGACTAAATATATATATATAGAGAGAGAGCTATACATATATATGTGTATATGTGGGTTAGGGTTATGTATATGTGGGTGTAGGTAAGTACACGCATACCCTGAGTGAGTACATGCAGTGTGGTGACTGCTGTAGGTGAAAGGAAACAATAGGGTTTGAGTGGGAGTGAAAATGAATGGGACTCTATGGGAGAAACAAGACCAACATTAAATTTGAATTCTGCTCTGGGATGGGAAACAGCGCCTGTCCGTCAAGCAGTCTGGGAAGTACAGTACAGTAGACAGGCATATACTTTTCATTATAATGGGAAAACATTCTGAATATTTCTGAATTCTAAAGTTTTTCCAAAATCCCTACACTGGATCAAAGAGCTGTATACAAGCACACCATTCCTGATCGAACCGAACATTCCAGAGTTGGAATGATGTCCCAAAGACTGTGGAATGAGTTAGAGGACAGAGAATGTACCAATAAGAGTCGGAGATGCTAGCTTCCTTCAGACAGTGATGATATACATAAAGCCCTCTCACAAAAAAATGATATACTTCATGGCATTCATTATTACATTACCTATTACAACCTTCAGCTGAGAGGAGCGAGTAGCAGCCTCCATGCACTCCAGAGGCTATAAAGACGTGGGGCAATAATAAATGCCAGTAAGTTTAAAGTTCTCTAAAGTTTAATGGAGGAATTAGGCCTTAAATAAACATGCTATTATGATTAATGTTGAGAATAATGGAGTGTAGCTGTGTTAGTAACTCCTCTCCACATTTACTGACAGCCGGCTCAGTGCCCGTCTTCGGCCTGATGGTTGAGAATCTCCTCCCTAAAGAAGCAGTGGTTCTCGGTCTGGTCCTGTGGGCTCCCCAGATGGCCCACAGTTTTGCTCAGTGCCTGCGTGTTACATACTACTGCGTTCACACTAGCGCAGGCGACTGTATGTTATTTCCTATAGGGGGAACAGGATGCAGACATGGAGGAGGAGCTCATAACCGCTGTTTCCTCTTCCCCCAGTTTATATGATGCGTCTTTGCACATATACATGTGCAGAAAATGAAGTGTGGACGAAAGTAACAGATATCGTTACTGTGTTTAGTCGCTTCATAGGTTAGCCAACATGCTAACCGGCCAATGAAGCTAGCTGCGAATGCGTTTGTGTTCTATACACATTTGATTACCAATAAAATGATGTGCTTTTAAAACTAGCTAGCTTTCCTGAAGCTTCTACACAGACCAGGGGGCTCGAACACATCCACAAGACACAAACCTGGGGTGACGCCAGTGACGTGTCCCTTGCTACTGTGAAGTGGCTCACTGAATAGGCCCCCATACAGAAGTGGCTCACTGCTCTGTTAGCCAACATGCTAACTCTGCTCGAAAGAACGTTTTACGGTTCCCTAATCCTTTTAGGTTTTTCCTAGAACGATTCCAAGACCTTTATCTACAAGAGTGTGCATGACAGGAAGGAATACCATGGGACAATAAGACAATCTAACGAGAGAGATATATCTATTAGCATCTAATGCTTTATCCACACACCGATTACCCGTAGCGCTAACGGTGCTTGGCCCCCTATTGGACTCCTCTCTCTAAATGGATGTAGAAGCATCTGGTATTTTTACAATCACCCCAATCAGACAATTAGGGCTGAATGTGTTGAATGCACATTGCTATACATCTTCTTTTATAGTGCGTCTGCTGTCGCTCCATGGCAAGTGGGGAACAAAGCTTTACTAGGCCAGCTTTATTGTGCCTTTATGCTTTGGGACATGTTACGTTTATGGCCGCACAATACCGTCATTCCTCTTTTACGGCCGCTTGTCTGTAAGGAGACATGCGAGACGATGATGAACGACCTTCTTTCCATTTGCCCTTACCTCATCCGCCATATGGTGTATGCTATTGTAAAGCAGAGATAAACAAAACAGCATGACCTTCCAGGGTGATGAGTTCGGATTTTCAGGATTGGAAAAGATGCAGGCGGATATGAATATTGTCTTCCTTCAGTCACTGATACTCTGAGGGACATCGAACATCACACCCTGCTGGGTCCCTGGCCTCCAGATACTGGTCCAGCGACTCCTGACACTTTCATGCATAACTGTGCATTGATGAAATTCGATCAGCCAAACGTATTCACTCACCCATCCACATAACTGAGTTCAGGTGTTCCGGTCACTTCAATGGCCTAAAGGTGTCTAAAACCAAGCACCTGGACATGCAGACTGCTCCTACAGACGCTAGTGAGAGAATGGGTCGCTCTCAGGAGCTTATGGTGATGGGATGGCACCTGTACAAGTCCAGTCGTGAAATTTCCTCCCCACTAAATATTCCACAGTCCACTGTCAGTGGGATTAGAACACAGTGGGAGAGATTGGGGCGACAGCCACTCAGCCACAAAGTGCTAGACCACGTAAAATGACAGAAGCATAGTGCGTAGAGGTCGCAGTGTCAATCGCTACAGACCTCCAAACTTCATGTGGCCTTCAGATCAGCTCAGGAACAGTGTGGAGAGCTTCATGGAATGGGTTTCCATGGCCGAGCAGCTGCATCCAAGCCTTACATCACCAAGCGCAGTGCAGAGCGTGGAACGCAGTGGTGTAAAGCTCCGCCCCAGGACTCTAGAGCAGTGGAGGCGTGTTCTCTGGAGTGACCAATCACGCTTCTCCGTCTGGTAATCTGATGGACGAGTCTGGGTTTGGTGGTACCAGGAGAACGGTACTTGTCTGACTGCATTGTGCCGAGTGTGAAGTTTGGTGGAGGTGGGATTATGGTGTGGGGGGTGGTGTTCAGGAGTTGGGCTCCGCCCCTTAGTTCCAGTGAGAGGAACTCTTAATGCTTCAGCAGACCAAGAAACTCTGGACCATTCCATGCTCCCAACTTTGTGGGGACAGTTTGAGGACGGCCCCTTCCTGTTCCACCATGACTGCGCACCAGTGTGGGGTAACTGGACTGGTCTGCAGGGTCCTGACCTCAACCCGACCTCAACACCTTTAAAGAGGAGACTGCAAGCCAGGCCTTCTCGTCCAACATCCAGAAGAGTTGAAGCTGTTATATCTGTAAGGGGTGGGCCGACATAATTTAAAACCCTATGGATTAAGAATAGGATGTCACTCAAATTCATGTGTGTGTGAAGGCAGACATTTTATTCAATATTGACATATACAGTGTAGATTAAAATATAATTTTTACAGGTCTTATGTAATAGTTATCTGGACATACTACCAACCATAACTGCCCTATATGATTTGACTCACTACTACAGTGACGCACAATGATCTCCTTTTCAGGTACAATGTGTAATTTCCAGATGGGAAGGGGGCAGGGCTAGCTGGTTAGCATGCTAACTTTAGTAGATATCTCATCATCATAACACGCAGACGTGTTTGACCAAACATCAAAGATAAAACCTTATTAAATCGCATTCAACATTTAACATTAAAGTGGTAGTAACTTCAGGCTCCTGCAGATGGCGCTGCACGAGGATGACTGGGCTAAAAATACCTGCGGGGTGTGAGTGAGGGGATCCATAGATTGGGAAGAGGTCCTACAGTGCAGGGATTGTCTCGTTCCCTGTGTGGAAAATGGCTTCAGAGCAGATGTTAGTGATTGGCTAACAGGAGAGACTGCATGTGGGCGTGGCCAAAGACCATAGTGTGAAGGAAGTAGCTGAATCTGCAGGTGTATGGAAGCGTACGGTCATACGGGTCTACCAGCAGTGGGAAAATCCCAGTCTACAGGAAATTCTCCTCGGAATTGTGCCAGGGAAGGCCTCCACCAAATCTGGCCCAATTCTTAGATCCAAGAGTGTCTGAACATGGATGTGGCCTACATGCAGAAGCTTGTCCAGTCCATGCTCAACCCAGTCCCAGCTGTTATTGGTGCTCATATTACACACGTGCTACACCTATTAGCTATATTCCCACATCCACAGTTACAGTTCCTCTTTAGAACTCACCAGGCTGCTTTCGTTACTGGGACTGTAATGCTGACCTATGTAAATGAGCTCTTTGCTGGTTGGCCTTGTACTGCACCATCACTGTTGGAATCCAGCCAATGGTAACCCAACAAGAGAAGGGCACACATGCTTAACTTTGACTGGAAGTTAATGTAACCAGACGTTTTCTATTGCCCCAGTCATCAGAAATGTCTAGCACATTGTAAAGGCCATCCATGATATGTAAATGCAGTCCTCTGTGACATCACAAAAACACTGTATTCAAACCGGGCTGAACCGAATGCTACAATGCTAAACGTATGTAAACCATGCCTACCTCTGATGCCCGACTTCTGTTTAAACAAAGCAATAGGAAGTCATTTCCTTCATGGAACAGCCTGGCATTCCACTGTAGACAAAGGCCAACCACGCTTACACCAAATCTCATTGTGTCCAAATTTTCAGAGGCTACTATTCCCCCCGCCCCCCAAAGTTGTCCCAGTCCTGAAATTAGAGACAGCTCTAGAACACAGAGATGGCCATATGGGCCTGGGTAAGGTGGCACGTGAAGCGATGGAGATGCCATTTGGGATGGGCGAGAGGCAGATGGCCCGGGCCTCACCAGGCAGCGAGAGCGGCCATCTTGAATGACATTCACACTCGCTGCGGAAGCCATTGTCACGATGAGAAGCTCACTAAAGCAATGCGGCTCACGTGCACATTATAACGCTGAAGGAGGACAGCTGCTTCTCGCCGAGCGGCGAGCCAGTGTGGTGTTATATCACTGTGTGTTTAAAGCTTTTATTTAATTAGGCCCTTTAACGTACCCAGCTCTTCCCAGTTCCTTAAAGAACCCATATCTCACATGTTCTGTTGTATTTCATCTTTATATTTAGGTTTATCTATAATGGTTGTAAAACTTTATGTTGCAAAAATACTCATATTAAATGAGCTTTATCTTTAAATGTGTTCAGGTTGTCTGCCTGAGAACCAAAACACTCCTTAGAACCTCCACTTAAATGAGGAATAAGCTGAATGGTGTGATATATAATAGAAATGAGTTGGTTCTTGTGTCATCAGACAAGCAGTGCATTCAGAACAGATTGGCTTTACTGCATAGCTTTCATTATCATTTAGCATTTCATTAATAATATAATATTTAATAATATTTAATTTTTTTAATAACATGTATTTAATAGGAAAGTGAGGAAATCTCAGTTGTTCTACAGTATAAGCCATTTAGCCGAACCGATTGGTACAGTTGTGCCATATAAGGTCCCCTTATTGTACTTATTGAATATTCGTATATCAATATAGTGGCAGAGTAATGCCACTGAAATGCTCTTATCATGCCAGTAGCTCATTAACCGCCTGCTTATTATGGTATTTCCATGCATTTATTATATTTATACATGATAATCACATACACAGTATCATAGAAGCCTGTTGTTATGCCTTTATCAAGCTTAATAAAGCCAATGGCTGTCTATTAAATCATCAACCAGTAACCTCAATATTTTAAATTAATACATAATATTAGTCTATCAACTAATATTGGATATGATGATTATTGGATATGATGATTATTGGATATGATGATTATTGTTATCCATAGGTTTACTTTTCGTCTTCTTCTTCTTCTTCGTAGTTGTGGGTTATCATAGCAACCCCCAGCAACCACCTAGCAACTACCTGGGATACCAGAGCAGCCACCTAGCACCCCCTCCAACAACCACCTAACATCCCCATAGCAACAACCTGCTAACCTTAGCAATCACCAAGCATTCCCCCAACAACCATCTAAGATACTCTAGCAATCACCTAGCATCCCCATATCGATCGCCTGGGATACCTTAGTTATCGCTTAGCACCCCCATAGTGACCCCCTGGAATATTTTAGCAATCACCTAGAATCCCCGACTAACAAACACCCAAGATACCATAGCAACCGCCTAGCCTCCCCATAGCAACCACATGGGCTGCCCTAGCAATCACCTAGCATCCCCATTAGCGACCACCAGGAATACCTTAGCAATCACCTACCATTCCACCTAACAACCATCTAGGATACCCCAGCAATCACCTAGCATCCCCATAGCAACCACATTGAGTACCATATCAATCACCTAGCATTCCCCATAGCTATCACCTGGAAAACCTTAGCCATTACCTAGCATTCCCCCTAACAACCACCTTAGATACCCTAGCATTTCTCTAGCATCCCCATCGCAACCACATGGAGTACCATATCAATCACCTAGCATCCCCCACTAACAAACACCTAAGATACCATAGCAACCGCCTAGCCTTCCCATAGCAACCACATGGAGTATCTTAGCAATCATCTAACATCCCCATAGCGACCCCCTGGAATACCATAGCAATCACCTAGCATTCCCCTTAACAACCACCTAAGATACCCCAGCAACCGCCTAGCCTTTCCATAGCAACCACATGGAGTACCATATCAATCACCTAGCATCCCCCACTAACAAACACCTAAGATACCATAGCAACCGCCTAGCCTTCCCATAGCAACCACATGGAGTATCTTAGCAATCATCTAACATCCCCATAGCGACCCCCTGGAATACCATAGCAATCACCTAGCATTCCCCTTAACAACCACCTAAGATACCCCAGCAACCGCCTAGCCTTTCCATAGCAACCACATGGAGTACCATATCAATCACCTAGCATCCCCCACTAACAAACACCTAAGATACCATAGCAACCGCCTAGCTTTCCCATAGCAACCACATGGAGTACCTTAGCAATCATCTAACATCCCCATAGCGACCCCCTGGAATACCATAGCAATCACCTAGCATTCGCCCTAACAACCACCTAAGATACCCTAGCAATTATCTAGCATCCCCATAGCAACCACATGGAGTACCATATCAATCACCTAGCATCCCCATAGCGATCACCTGGAATACCTTAGCAATCACCTAGCATCCCCCCAACAACCACATGAGATGGAGTTATGAAGTCAGTGTGCAGCAGTGTAGCGTAGCGTAGGTGAGGTGGGTGGTGTAGGTGGTGTGGGTGGTCACCTACAGCTTTTCCTGCTATGTGAAAAGTGAAATCCCTCGCTGTTCAGCACCAGCAGAAATTCTGTGAGTCCAAAAACATTCCCTGGGCGGTAAACCCCTGTGGCTCTGTGGCCCTGTGCCAGGCGGAAGCTCAGCGGTATGGGTTGCGACGCGGGGTAATTGTCGGTCAGCCGTCTTTTCACCCGAGCCTCACACCTGGCCTTGAGCTCCATTAGTTAATAACCTCAGTTTAAATCTCCTTTAAGCTCTCCAGGCTTTCCCAGTGCAGAGCGAGGCCTCTACCTACTGCAGTCCAGGCCGGAGCGTACTGCTCTACCAGGCAGTCACACGGCAGGCCTATGGACATGCATGCAAATGGTTTCTTCACCCTTCCAAACGTTAATCTTTGGAACATCATTGGAAGAGGGATTTGATGTGAGAGTTTTTATACATAATAACGATGATGGTAAAATAATAATTATATAAATATGAAATTAATGAACCTTGGTGGGTAGGCTTGGCATCGTAGAATTCAAGTTTCCCACTCGGCCACATATGTGAGCAGTGATGTCCTCCATGAGTCATCCTGTTAGTGCAGCACCATTGGAAGACGGCTGCACCACCCAGGACTACATGCACACAGACCGTTACCACGACTGTCCTTAACACCACGTCACCGTCCCCAAAGACTGCAGTGGTGTCACCAGACTGTCATGGAGTGACTCAGAATGGCAGCGGGTCATCTTCAGTGACGAGTCCCGCTTTAGTCTTGGTGGAGACGCCCAACGAACCCGTGTGTGGAGGCACCGTGGTCAGCATCAAGATGAACGATGTGTTGTCACACGTCCAGAAGACCTGGTGTCCCTCCACCTCCACCCCTACCGCACCATCTGCAGGAACTGTGTGAGGATGTTCAAGCTGCATGTGATGGATTATCAGGACACCATTAGGAACCTCTACAGCTCCATACCGAGAAGTCTGGCGTGTTGGGTTAGCAAACACGGCGGCCCGACGCCATACTGAGAGACAGACTTCTGTATGTGTAGCTCAATTTATCATCAGTTATTGATCCTGGTCACCTTTAACCTCCTTCCCAACAGCACCGCACTCCCGCACCTCCTTCTGGGTGCAGCTATATATATATATTGGTGTCTGTAGGTTAAAGGAAACTATATGAATTTGAATAGGGGGCTGAAAACGAATGGGACTCTAGGGGAAGAACGAGTGATGTGGTAAAAAGAACAAACAGCCAAACTAATTCCTGCTCAGGGGAATTCAGTTTTCTATTCCATTTACTCATAATGGGAAAGAATTCCGAAAACCATAAGTTGGATTGAAAAAATTCCTGATCAGACGGAACATTTTGGGGTTGGACTAGTGTGGATAACCTGAGGAGTGCGGGAATAGTTAGTGGACCAAGAAAATGTGCGTCAAGAAGACGAGGAAAAATATACGGTCAGATAACAACTACTAGTAATCCTCCACTTCCGTAAACTCAATCCAGCCTTCCGAATCCCAATGTGGCAATTCTGGAATCAGTTAAAGCTGGAATGAAAACCAACAGCTTCACAGCTAATATGGAATACAATCCGTTTGGCTTGTAGAAACTTCCGGCTTGCGGTTTATACCTTGCAGTTCTCCGACTCTCAGATTGAAGTCATCCCGAGTTCTCCTGGCCAAGGCTCTGACACGTGTGGACGTCTCAGGACGTATAGTATAGACGGATACATTGAGCCCATTGATGGATTTCAGCCTCGGAATAGTCCTATATGCTCCAACATCTGCTACCGCACATCATGGCACTGGAGCTTTGCAGTAACAGATGGCGGAAGCCCCGGCAAAGCACGTTAGCGTACTCCGTATTGTTTAGGCAATTTCACACTTAATGCGCTGCGGGTGCCGGTGCCAAGTCGGGGGAAAGTGATTTAAGGGGAATTTAATTTCCTCACTTCTCTGAATGACGGGTGCTGAATCACTCACTGTTCTGTAAATCCGTACAGCTCAGTCGGATTTATCTGCTGATAAAATCCAGAGAAAAGAGACGGATGCCAGTTGCGGCTTCCCAAAACTATATTAATCTTGTGAATCACATTGCCTAATCAGAACAAGCAGCGTATTCCCCGTTTCGGTAACGTTTGTCTGAAGCCAGCAGTGTTTATAGTACTAACAATAACAGCCCTAAATCAGCATCATGTGACCGTTTCCCAACCAGGATTTAGAGCTTACACACTTTCTTCCAGGGTTCCTTAGTAAAGGATGGTTCTATATAGAACCAGGAACGGCACGTTTATTCTTTAGGTATGACAAGGTGGAGCGGGGTGTTCAGATTGGTGGAAAGATAGTTGGATGGTTCAGTGTAGTATAGAAGCATTTTTGAAATAGTTCTACCATAGTACATCGTCGCTGTCCAAAGAAAACAAGTATCTCCAAAACGGCAACTTTACAGGAGAGGCCGAAAACCTCATTCAATTTTAATGGAAGTCAATGGAACCAGACGTCTTACCAAGCACTGTTGGGCCATTTCAGTTGGTCCATTCATCATGCAATTCTCACACAGTGTAAACGAGAGCTGCTGTTTTCAAATGATGCATAAAAGTCAAAATGGCCAAAAATGTTTTTCATTGGACAGTGACGATATATATATCGTCGCTGTCTAAATAGAAAAAACAGGTATCTCCAAAACGGCAACTTTATAGGAGAGGCCAAAACCTCATTTAATTTAAATGGAAGTCAATGGAATCAGACGTCTTACCAAGCAGTTTTGGGGCATTTCTGTTGGTACATTCTTCATGAAATTTATACACAGTGTAAACAGCAGCTCATGTGATCAGATAAGGCAAAAAAGTAAAAATCAACAAAAATGGAGATACATGTTTTTCATTGGACAGCGACAAAATACATATTAATGAATGCATGAATAATACAGAATAATCATATTAACTGACTGTACATGCTATCTTGGCAAGTAAAACCTTATTACTAGTTGATATAGCTTCAGTTTAGTATCTTCAAATCTTTAGTAAAGAAAATGGGATGATGGTAAAGCAACACGTTTTGCATTGTAACAGGTTTCTTTATGTATGAAAGGGTGGAGGGTGGTCTTCCTAATGGTAGAAAGTGAGCTAGATGGAAAGATAATTAGACGGTTCCATAGATATCTAATTTTATATATAAAATTCATATATAAAATTACAGTTATCTGTCAATACAGTCAGACAATCGACTCAAAAAGGCAAAAAAAAGAGAGAAAAAATTAAAATCTTTTTTTAAATCTTTTAAAAAAAAAATTTGAATCTTAAAATGACCTTAAAATGATTTTAAAATTAGACACATAAATTATTTAACCTAGATATCGGATCATTTTACATGCTAAGATATTTTTTGCATTGTAGCAACTCTATTGTCCAACTTGTCCCATCATGGGGCTGGTGGACACATTAATGTTACGGGGATGGTTGCTCAGTCAAAAACAATATCTGGAAATTAATAATCTTAAAATGAGTTGACGACATTCTTAGAATGATTGTTTCAAGCTATAATATAATTCTATATATAATAAATATATAATTTAATGTAAATTTCATGATATTCCACTAATATGGGTTAGTTAATAACCGGGAACACTGGTGAATGGGCCAATCTGGTAAATAGGTCAATCATTTTTATGGTCCGTTTGTGACGGCCCCCACTACCAGCCCCCTTTCCAACAAACCCTGTTCTCCTCTCAGTCTGGTCAGATAGACGTCTTATGGCCACTTGAAAGGACGTGTGCACTAGCCAGCTTTACCGGACGCTCTTTGTATGTGACCTTGCTAAAGCCCACGCCAGAGCCTCTGTTTGGGGGTCACAGTGACCAGGAACAAACAACTTCAAAGTGGGAGGATCATGAAGTAAACACGGGAAGGGTCGGAGGTTATTAGCCCTCATTATCCCACCATGGTCTGCATCGATTCTTCATTAGCTAATGTTTGCTGTTTAAAGTGGAGGTTAGAGTGGCTCTCCTGGATCAGCTCCAAGGGCACGGTTCATCTGAAAGATTAGAGACGTGACGGGGCCAATAGCAGGTCCAGCCCCCAGTAGCGCCTGGCTGCACACCTCCAGCGAGAGGCCCGTCTCTTGCAGCTCCAGCAGGAGAACCCTCTGACGTCATCTTGGGTCTCTTATGAGAGGTGGAAGCTTTAAAAGCCCAACACGGCACGCCAGTGTCCATGCCTCGTCATTAAACGGCAAAGTAAGCTTGAAATTCTGCCATCTTACGAGGACGTTGTCTTTTGCGAGAGTAGCTGCGAGAGCTAGCACACACGACTTTTAGCTGTACATACGCTGCTTACGGTTTGTTAGCTCTCTGTTTGTTAGCTAACTGTTGACTGTCGTCTTTAGCGCTGTCACATAATACAACATCAGACAGGTAGTTAGCAAGGTGGCTAGCAAGCTAACCTAGCTAGGCTATCGTCTTAGGTATTAGAAATGAAACCAGTTTACTTGTACTTACACGCCTTTAGCTTCAGCGTCCAAGTGTGCACACCTCCACTTCCCAGGACTCCTCTGGCGATCATGTGACATTCCTCTCACAGCCGACTGCCAATCCCGGATCGGCCTCACCTGTATTCTGATTGCTGCACCTGTATCACTTCCGCTATATGCTGTGCTGTTTGCTAGTCTCATCGCGAAGTACCGTCTCCGAGCCTTTTCTTCGATTGTTGTCCTCTTGTTTCTAACTCTACTGCCTTGACTCAGACTTAGATTTTTGGTTTTACCTTCGTAGCTCCCAATGCCGTTTCCCTGACCCCCGCGCCTGTCTCTCCGTTTCGGTGTTTGGTTTGCCCTTTTTTTTAAAAAACATTTCTAAGCCTCAACCGCTCGCGATCCCGTTTGCAATGGACCCTGACTTACGGAATGTAACGTGCTAGAGCTATTATTAGAAATCCCATAATTTCTTTTTTTCAAAATGAGATTTCTATATGCATACAAACTGTAATGTATTGCAGCTAGGCCATATTTGACTGTGTAACAGCAGCTAAAGTAACCTCTTAGCTAATACCTGGGTAAGCCTGCCTCCTAAGCACACCAAAAATCTACATTTAGACATTTTTAGATCACAAGGCATTGGCTCCAGCATCATAAGTGATGTTAAAATTAAATAACAATCTCTCATACAATGACATTTAACTGAATTTAAATTTTTTTTGTAATTTTATAGCATTCCTACTGTTGTGTGTAGCATCACTTGCAGCTATTCATGTTTCCAGTATGTGAGTTTCCCTGCAAGCCTCTGGATAAGGTGGATATTGTCGAGGTCCAAAGAAAAACAAGCATCTCCAAAATGGCAAATTTACAGGAGAGGCCAAAAACCTGAATACATTTGAATGTAAGTCAGTGGAACCGGACGTATTTCCAAGCATGTTTTGGATATTTCTGGTGATCCGTTCTTCATAAAATGTCCACCCAATGTAAACAGCAGCTCATTTGATCAAATAATGCTAAAAAATAAAAATCGGCCAAATTGGAGGTTTTTATTGGACAGTGACGATATGCTACATGTGTTGCACTTCGCGAACCAATCCAAATAGAGCACTGACACTGACTGGTGTTTGAGTTGATTCCTTGTAGAGGTCATCATCACACAGGGTGAGTCTAAAACATTCATTTGCATGCAGTGCAAGCACATTTGGGCCATTTCTATTGGTCGAATCCTCATAATATATCCCCACATTGTAAAGGACAACTGTGGAGCTCCTATTATGCATGTTATGTGTACACAGTGATGATATGTTATTCTATTTCCACTTAGAAAATGAAATTGAGAACTGACAGATGGTGTCCAAGCATTTGCCTACAACACTATTTCACTGCGGTTTCCCCAGGGTATAAATGAGAGATCACACATACGTTAAAACCCACCCTAGTCTACCATGTACATGGGTAAAATTACTCTCAACACTCTCAACTCAAATAAGACAAATAGTTATTAACGTGCACAGATTAGGGAATGGACAGTACCCAGTAAAAATGACCAATAGGTTTTATTAAAACTTGGATAATGACCCTAAACACACATCAAAATCCATCCTATAATGTCCATAGGAACACACAAACAGCTTTGCAACGACCTCTTCAGTGACCAGATTTGAAACCCCTTGAAAACCTGTGGTGTGTGTTGAAGATGGTAGCCCACAGCGAAGCAAGGACCCACAAGTTTCTGGGTCAGAACACAGCTTTATAATTTTAAGCTAAGGTCCTCCACCTTTTTCTGCACCATCAGTTAATCAGTTGCACTCTTTGTTGGAGAGCCAAGGATTGGGGTTTAATACCTCCAGGCAAATACACTGTGTGGTGGTCCTACAACCAGACACTGCTGCGTGCTGGCCCTCACCACAGTCCTTAGCCATTTCTGGTTCTCTGGGAGGTCTGACTCTATGCCATTCCCCTCTACATTTACATTTAAGGCATTTAGCAGACTTGCAACCGTGCTTAGTGTTCCATTGGATAATATTCCAGCTAGTACAGGAAGGTTAGAGCCTAAAACTCACCATGAGCTCAGACACTGCTCGAACAAGGGCCAGTGCTGATACCAAAAGAGATCAATACCCAGACATATATAAAGCAAAAAGAGCACTACCTGGCAACCCCAGCCCAGCGCTCATACCTATAGAGAAGAAAAGGTCAATATAAGCAATATAAGGTCAACATAAGTGCAACACAAGTACATGCACTCTAGGACCCTGGCAGATGCTATTCCACTTCTGACACCAATGTAGCATAGACGAAGATGTGGGAAACATGTGGCTTGAAGTTCTGCTAAAGGGCTGGGAGGCAGGGCATGGCAGGTCATCAGTAGCTTCACACATTCAGCTTAAGACGGACATTATACACCCACTATATCTTTCCCCCAGACCATCCCAAAATTCCATAGCAAACATACACACATTTCCATTAATAACAACACCAACCATTTCTACAGACATGATGACAAGATGGGACACTCAGGGGACCAGATTTGTCCCCCAGGATGGGACACTCAGCATGGGACACTCAGGATGGGACACTCAGGGGACACTCAGGATGGGACACTCAGGAACAGCCTCAGCTAGAGGTAGAACAGTGGAACTGCATTCTCTGGAGTAATGGAGCTGCTCCCAGTACCTTTGGGATGAGTCGTAGTCTAACATCATTTGCTGATCTGCCCTCGTAGCTGAAGGTGTCCTCGCTTCCACCTGTATCGTCGTCCTCCAGCCAGGCACTGCTTCCTGCTGAGCCTCTCCACAGTCCGCAGCTGGGCTCGGTCCTCTGCGCTGCCCGTCCCTGTGTTTGGAATATCTCACCATTTCTCTCCAGGCCACTGGTTGGTGCTATCCCACTTCTGACACCAATGTAGCGTAGAGGAAGACACGGAAAACATGTAGCTTGAACTTTTGTTGGGAAGTGGGGCAGATCATCAATAGCCACACCATTACGTCTTAAGGGAGACACTAGACACCCACAGCCCAACACGGAATACCACACTTAACATACTAACTACTAACAAGAAGTTAGCTCTAATGTGCGTTAGGGATGGGTTGGAGCGATCCAGAAGCGATCATCCAACATCAGCACCAGACCTCACTAATGCTATCGTGGCTAAATGCAATCAAATCCTAACAGCAAAAATTCACTCTCTCCCACCTTTCTCTCTCTCTCTCTCTCTCTCTCTCTCTCTCTCTCTCTCTCTCTCTATTTCTTTCTCTTTCTCTCTCTCTCTTTCTCTTTCTCTTTTTCTCTCTCTCTCTCTCTCTCTCTCTCTCTTTTTCTCTCTCTGTTTCTCTCTCTCTGTTTCTCTCTCTCTCTGTTTCTCTCTCTCCCTCTCTCTCCCTCTCTCTCTCTCTCTCTCTCTCTTTTTTCTCTCTCTCTCTCTCTCTCTCTCTCTCTCTCTCTCTCTCTCTCTCTCTCTCTCTCTCTCTCTCTCTCTCTATTTCTTTCTCTTTCTCTCTCTCTCTTTTTCTCTCTGTCTGTCTCTCTCTCTCTCTCTGTCTCTCTCTTCCTCTCTTTTTCTCTCTCTGTTTCTCTCTCTCTCCCTCTCTCTCTCTCTCTCTCTCTCTCTCTCTCTTTTTTTTTCTCTCTCTCTCTCTCTCTCTCTCTCTCTCTCTCTCTCTCTCTCTCTCTCTCTCTCTCTCTTTTTCTGTCTCACCTCTCTCTATTTGCCTTATTGAACTGGCCATCTTTGTATTTAGTTTTGGACCCCAGTAGTCTGTCAACACTAGAGCAACCCCAGAGTAGAGCAGAGCCTCCAGAGCAGCGGGAGGAGACGAGAACCTTCCTCACGACCGCCTGCATGCGTACGTACAGTCCAGCAGTCCTGCATGTGCGGTCAGTAGCGCAGAATACGCTTGTGTCTCACAGCGCCGCAACTTTGGTTGGCAGCAAAGTACGTCTGTGTGCATTTGAGTGAATAACCTATGTGTTACAGTTTTCCACGATTGCAGAATGCTTCATGGAAATTGGGCTTATCCGTGGAATTTGGCTCCATCTCTGGAATATTGACTTTGTTGCAGAACCTCTCAGAATTCCCCCAAAGTGCAGAGTGTTCCACTGCACGTGACCCCAGTCCTCAATGGCATTACTGTGACTGCTCCCTCTGGACAAACAGGAGCAGAAACAACATTTTTGTAAATGTCTTATTTAAAAATAAACACTTTAAAACTTTCTCTGGACGTTCAACCCGCTTTGGACGAAATGCACAGACATTCAGACATTCAGTTTTGGGTCTTTCAATGGTGTGTTTTTTAATAATGCAAGAAAAAGCATTATGGGTGCCCCTATATATGAAGTGTGCTTAGTAGCTGTGTAGTTACACATTAGTAATATGTAATAACAATGTAACGACTGTTGTAGTCAAAGTTGCAGCTGGAACTCAGTAGAACAGGTTATTATTTGTTATATATACTGTACTAAGATACACTTGTGTAATAACATGGGTAAAACTGGAGTTGATATAGAGGATGAGTCAAAAGTTTGGGCACACCCTTTCTATATGGTGGATGCTTACTGAACTAACACATATGGAATTATGGAGAACAAAAAAAGTGTTATAAACAAACAAGACCATGTTTTATACTTCCGATTCTTCAGCAAAGCCATCTTTGATCTTTTAAGGTCTCACTAATATCAATCTACAAGGTAGAAAATAATATAGAGAAAGAAGGAACGTTTAATGAGAAGGTGTGCCCAAACTTTTGACTGATACTGTGTATGTGTACATGCAGAAGCTTCACCGCTGTAATCCATCTGTTACCACTCGTACATAGCCAGTGCTTCCATCGTTGCATACATTGTTATTGTGTAACCATACAGTTATTAAAACAATTAGTATAAATGGGGAACAGATTTTCCACCTGCACATGCATATACATGGCCATAAGCTTAGTGATCACTTCATAGTGTCTAAATACAATATCAAACACTTCCTGTCACCATAAACAGAATAAGCAAACTAAACTAGAAAGTAAAGCCCATGAAAGCCATTGCTATAGTATTCCAGGTGGCTGCTAAGGTTTTGCTTGAGTTACCATAGTGTTATTAGGCCAGTGCTATGGGGTCCCACATGCTCACTAAGGCCGTACTCACACTCTACCTGGAGGCCTTGTGTCATGCACGACTGCCAAACCCCAAACCCCAAGCCCTCCACCCCCACATAACAGTAGGAGTGCATTAGGAACTTTCTAAAGCTTTTATTTTTCGTTATATGAAGCCTTTTAAATTGGCACTGCGTATGAAAAGTGGTATACCAATAAACGTTCGGCCTTGCCTTGCGTAATGTTCTGGGACTGAGCGTGCGGAACAACGGAAGAGCTACTAGGGCTTGCTCGTGGAGTTCTGTGCTACACTCGACACAGTCTTTAACATGCTAACACGTGGGAGTGTTCACGGGCTTGAGGAGCATAGTGCTCTGATGCAGAGGCGTCGCCTAGACTTCATCTTCAGGGTCAATCGCTACAGGGACCGCAGCCAATACTTCATGTGGCCTATCATATGCAGCTCAGGAACAGTGTGCAGACAGCTTAGACACAACGTGGTGTCCATGGCCGAGCGGGGTCAGCTGCAGCCAAGCCTCAAGGTCATCTACCTCCAAACTTCATGTGCAGATCAGCGGAACAGTGTGGAAAAAGCTTCCATGGCTGAGCAGCTGCATGCCTTACAGCACCGAGTCCAGTGCAGAGCATGGAATGCAGTGGTGTACGCTCTAGAGCAGTGGAGACGTGCTCTCTGGAGTAACCAATCACGCTTCTCCGTCTGGCACCGAGTTTAGCGTTTGCCAGAACGGACTGCACTGTGTCGAGTGTAAAGTTGGTGGAGGGGGATTATAGTGTTGGGGTGGTGTTCAGGAGTCGGGCTCCACCCCTTAGTGCCAGTGAGAGGAACTCTCAATGCTTCAGCAGACCAAGAGACTCTGGACCATTCCATGCTCCCAACTTTGTGGGGACAGTTTGGGGACGGCCACTTCCTGTTACACCATGACCGCACACCAGTGCACAGAGCAAGCTCCATAAAGACATGGATGAGCGAACCTGGTGTGGAGGAACTGGACTGGCCTGCACAGAGTCCTGACCTCCACCCGGTAGAACACCTTTGGGATGGATTAGAGTGGAGACTGAGAGCCAGGCCTTCTCGTCCAACATCAGTGTCTGACCTCAGTACTGTGCTTCTGGAGGAATGGTGAAAATTCCTATGACCACATTCCTAACCCTTGTGGAAAGCCTTACCAGAGGAGGGTGGGCTGACATCATATTACACCCTATGGATTAAGAATCGGACGCCACTCATTTTTAGCAATGTAGTGTATATATATATATATATATATATATATATATATATATATATATATATATATATATATATATCATGGCATTGTCACCACCAGAGGTAACCGTGACGTATTACGGTTTACCCGCTTTACCGCCATAACCTGACCACCTCGTCAGCACACGAACAGGGTTAATAAGCCAGGTGGGCGTGTGAGTACAGCGTACAGCCGAATGGTGTCTCCGGCCGGGAGTCTGAAGTCCAGAAGATCTTTGGTGTCCCGCTTTTTCACAGGCATTAAAGCCTAGAGCTCATAAACAGAGATAGACGATCATGTGCGCTGATTCACCACCTTATCAGCTGTAATGGTGCTGGACTTCAGACTGCAGGGTCTGTTTGATGTGCCGGCCTCTTTCCTGCCTTTGGTGTGCTGGCTTCCGAGCAGAAGTGTTACTGCAGCAGGGGTTGTGTTTCATGTTTGAAGGAGTTATTAATGAACTGTGTAATGTTTAAATGGAGCTGTAAAAGTAGGCGTGTGCGTTATAGACATAGTGAGATTACATGAATATGAAAGAGTACTGTGCAAAAGTCAGAGGCCACACTTCATTGATTTAAACTGGAAGCACACAGTAACATATCGTCACTGTCCAAAGAAAAACAGGTATCTCCAAAACGTCGACTTTACAGGAGAGGCCAAAAACCTCATTTTATTTGAATGGAAGTCAATGGAACCAGAACCACGTCAACTGGGCGGCCCTAATCTAGGGTAACGCCTCCATAAGCATTTCCTAACCAATCACAAGGCTGATGTCTCTTGACCCTCCCACTCAAAACAACGTCATCAGAGAAATTTAGGAAGCTAAGGCTAGTCAGCATAAGCAAAAGCTAGCAAGCTGGATTAGCTGTCTGTAGCTGCCTGATGCCCCCTCATTCCTTGATGAATGGTGGGCTGGTATAGACCATGTATGTAGGTTATGGTACAATCTTCATTAAGTGATGAATATTCTCCTAGTATGAATCAATGAGCTTATATATCACAGTGGCACCTAAGCAACAAGTGGGATACCATAGCAACCACTGGGAACCACTTAACAACAGCGTTACACACCACCTGGAATACGATAGCAACCCCCTAACTATCACATAACAACTCCCCAACAATCACCTGGGGCACCAAAGCAACCACCGAGCAACACCCTAACAAACCACTTGGGATACCACAGGAACCACCCACCAATCAACTAGCAACCCCCTAACAGACCACCTGGGTTGAGACACAGCAAGCCCCAAACAAATCACCTGGGATACCATAGCAATTGCCTACCCACCACCTAACAACGCCCTAATAGCCTATCCTGGGATAGCATAGCAAATGCAAAGCAACCCCCTTACACACTACCTGGAGTACCATAGCAACCACTTAACAACCATCTAGCAATTCCCTAATAAACCACCTGAGATGCCTTAGCAACCACCTAGCAAACAACACGTAGGTAACCAAAGCAACACTTAGGTGACCGTTTGAGATACCATAGCAACAACCCAGCAACACCAGAACAACCACCCGGGATACCTTAGCAACTGCTTAGTAACATCCTAGCTAGCATTCTTGAAGAGCACACTCAGTCTGCACTCTCTTCAGGAACTGCACGGCTCTAGCTTTCCCTCACCAGCTGTTTAGGCTGGACATACATACCCAACTGGGTCCCTGACTCTGTGTGTGTGTGGGTGTCTGTGTGTGCATGTGTGCAGCTGTGTGTGGGTGTCAGGGTGTAAAGACAGCTTCCTGCTGAGACACACAGCAGATTTACACCAATCTGGGGCAGCATTCTGCAGAACATGCATGATTTCAAGTGCGTGTCTCTCTCTGTGTGTCTCTGTGTCTGTGTCTCTGTGTGTGTGTGTCTCTGTGTGTGTGTCTGTGTGTGTCTCTCTCTCTCTGTGTCTCTGTGTGTGTCTCTCTCTGTGTGTCTCTCAGTGTGTCTCTGTGTGTGTGTCTCTGTGTGTGTGTCTCTCTGTGTGTGTGTCTCTGTGTGTGTGTCTCTCTGTGTGTGTCTCTGTGTGTGTGTCTCTGTGTGTGTCTCTGTGTGTGTCTCTCTGTGTGTGTCTCTCTCTCTCTGTCTCTCTGTGTGTCTCTGTGTGTGTCTCTCTCTCTGTGTCTCTGTGTGTGTCTCTCTCTCTCTCTGTGTCTCTCTGTGTGTGTCTCTGTGTGTGTCTCTCTGTGTGTCTCTGTGTGTGTCTCTCTCTCTGTGTCTCTGTGTGTGTCTCTCTCTCTGTGTCTCTCTGTGTGTCTCTGTGTGTGTCTCTGTGTGTGTGTCTCTGTGTGTGTCTCTGCGTGTGTCACTCTCTATGTGTCTCTGTGTGTGTCTCTTTTTGTGTGTCTCTCTGTGTGTGTCTCTCTGTGTGTGTGTCTGTGTGTGTGTGTGTGTGTGTCTCTCTCTGTGTGTGTCTCTGTGTGTCTCTGTGTGTGTGTCTCTGTGTGTGTCTCTGTGTGTGTCTCTCTCTGTGTGTCTCTGTGTGTGTCTCTCTGTGTGTGTCTCTGTGTGTGTCTCTCTGTGTGTCTCTAAGTGTGTCTCTCTGTGTGTCTCTGTGTGTGTGTCTCTGTGTGTCTCTGTGTGTGTCTCTCTGTGTGTCTCTGTGTGTGTCTCTCTGTGTGTGTCTCTCTCTCTGTGTCTCTGTGTGTGTCTCTGTGTGTGTCTCTCTGTGTGTGTCCCTCTCTATGTGTCTCTGTGTGTGTCTCTTTTTGTGTGTCTCTGTGTGTCTCTCTGTGTGTGTCTCTCTGTGTGTGTGTCTGTGTGTGTGTGTGTGTGTGTGTGTCTCTCTCTGTGTGTGTCTCTGTGTGTCTCTGTGTGTGTGTCTCTCTGTGTGTCTCTGTGTGTGTCTCTCTGTGTGTGTCTCTCTGTGTGTGTCTCTCTGTGTGTCTCTAAGTGTGTCTCTCTGTGTGTGTCTCTGTGTGTGTGTCTCTGTGTCTGTGTGTGTCTCTGTGTGTGTCTCTCTGTGTGTCTCTGTGTGTGTGTCTCTGTGTGTGTGTCTCTGTGTGTCTCTGTGTGTGTCTCTCTCTGTGTGTCTCTGTGTGTGTCTCTCTGTGTGTGTGTCTCTCTGTGTCTCTGTGTGTGTTTCTATGTGTGTCTCTGTGTGTGTCTCTGTGTGTTCACCTCAAGGTCTCAGAGCAGCCGCTCTCACAATGACATCACTGTTAGAATAGCCACTATACCTTTGAAGGGACAGACTGTGTGTACCAGTTTATGCTACACTGTGGGGACCAGGACCTGTCTATACACTGATGTTGTGGGGAGCTTTCCTGGTTGAACCGTAGGGTGAGGACGTGTGTTCAGGTCAGGGTTAGGCTGGCAGTAGTCATGGTTAAGTTTGGGGCAAGTCTACAGGAAGTGAATGCATGTCTAGGTAGAAAGTAAGTTTGTGTGAGTAGGGTGGTGACATCAGTCTGTCAGCTGTTTTGATTTCCTGTTGAACACGATGTACAGCAAACAGACAGACTGGCGTAAATAGCACTGGGTTACACATTAACCGCGTGCCTTGCGGTAGAACAGTCGTATCACGGCTTGTGTACATACACATGTGTCAAGAGTAGAGTGGCTTATGTGCATACACGTTCAGTAATCAGGCATTTGTTCATCAGCCTTGCAGGTCACTGAACACTTCCAATAGATCATCACTGTAGGCCTCTAGCAGCAGCTATTGATGTTCAGGTTGTTACATTCAAGGTTATCAGTCATTCTCTGTTCAGTACTGCCGGTATCATAATGGTAAATGGTGCACCAATCGTCCACCTTACCTCCAAGGGTTCTCCTGCAGTGCTCACACGTGAAATGAGGTGCCCACAGTTGGTCTTGCTCCACCTCAGGCATGGCGAAGTATGCTCTGTAGGCCTCGGACATCTTAGAAGATGCTTCCTCCCAGTGCTTTTCCACTCTGGTCCTCATAAGCTGGTCCACAGACCTGGAAGAAGGCATCGGCCTGATGCATCAGCATCTGGATGCCTCTGAATTTGATGTAGCCTACGTAGCTGTGTAGTACAGGCGTGTTAAAACCTAGGCCTAGGCAGTTCGAGAAAGTTCTAGAACATTCTGGAGAGTTCTCACAGAACCTACGTGAAGTCTACTTCGACAGGAATGAAACTTGGTGGGTGGGTTTGACATTGTGAGACATGCTAACGTTTCAAGTTTCACGCTCAGCTGTGCATGTGATGTAAGCAAAGACCCGGCCTTATCGCTGGACCTTACTGACCCAACAGCCACCATTACAGACAATTACCCTCCATGAGGCATCCTGTTAGTGCAGCACCATTGGTAGATGGCTGCACCACGTAGGCCTACATGCACACAGACCGTTACCACGACTGTCCTTAACACCACGTCACCGTCACCAAAGACTGCAGTGGTGTCGTACCAGACTGTCATGGAGTGACTCAGAATGGCAGCGGGTCATCTTCAGTGACGAGTCCTGCTTTAGTCTTGGTGGAGACGACCAACGAATCCGTGGGTGGAGGCACCGTGGTCAGCACACATGACATGTTCAGAAGGCCTGGTGTCCCTCCACCTCCACCCCTACCGCACCATCTGCAGGAACTGTGTGAGGATATTCAAGCTCCATGGGATGGATTATCACAGGACACCTTTAGGAACCTCTACAGCTCCATACCGAGACGTCTGGCATGTTGGGGTAGCGGACATGGCGGTTTAAAGCCATACACTCAATAAATACATCTCAATAAAGATAATGCTTGTTGTATTATGGTAACCTTATTAAACCATATGGGTATATACAAATTTTATAGCACACAATATAAGCAATCACATTGCAACCAATCAGAGTCGAGCTCATCTAGGGATAGGTTTGTTCTAGAAAGGGACGTGGCCGTTTAAATGGTGGGTAATTGCATTTAAGTTTAAGACCAATGATCCAATGCGCACAATTTTCCAATCCAGATGTAGACGATCAGATTTCGGGAAACACAAAAATGTCAAGAAGTCAATAGTCACCCAAATCGTTCACCAGCTCAACCACATACAGCTTATCATTAAGGTACTACAGACTTGTTGATGTGGTTTAGGCAACAGTAAGGCTTAATGTGAACCAGCAAGTGGTTAAAACCATGTGGCTGAACACTGACTCACGTGCATGCACGTCATGCAGGCATATGGGCGACTCATGTTGGTTTGTTTTATTGCTGTTAATCTGGAATTTCGAAAAGTGAAAATCAGCCTTAACATCGGAACCATCTTTCTCATCTACACGCATAACAGGAAACTACACAGTGTTAATGTTCATGGAGATTCTGACATTCACCAGGGTTTTAGATTTGGGGATTAGTTAGTGTGCTGTAAGTAGCGTGTCGGTGTACAGTAACTCAGTAAGTGTAATGTGTTAGTGTGCAGTAAGTAGCGTGTTGGTGTACAGTAACTCAGTAAGTGTAATGTGTTAGTGTACTGTAAGTAGCGTGTTGGTGTACAGTAACTCAGTAAGTGTAATGCGTTAGTGTGCTGTAAGTAGTGTGTCGGTGTACAGTAACTCAGTAAGTGTAATGCGTTAGTGTGCTGTAAGTAGTGTGTTGGTGTACAGTAACTCAGTAAGTGTAATGCGTTAGTGTGCTGTAAGTAGCGTGTTGGTGTACAGTAACTCAGTAAGTGTAATGCGTTAGTGTGCTGTAAGTAGTGTGTTGGTGTACAGTAACTCAGTAAGTGTAATGCGTTAGTGTGCTGTAAGTAGTGTGTTTCCTCCTGTGCATCTTAAAGGCCACGTTACAGAGAAGTGGAGAAAAGAGAAATGATGTAGCAGCATGGCCACCGATACTGCCCTGTCATGACCTCTCATGAGTGGTGACCTTGCAATATTGCCTTTCAGTCTCTGGCACTTGTTTCCTGCTTTCTAAGAAGACAGTTCAGTTTCCTGATAAGCCTGAACAGAGGACCGGGGCTATTTATACACCACATACATTACTTCAGAAACACTGAGGGGTTCTACAGTATTTCCTTCTTAGTGTTCCTTCCTCCTGAGCGCTCTTTACTTCAGAATTTCCTTAATGGCTCCTTCGCAGGTAGATTTAGGGACCTTAAAATGCTGCACATTCCTGAAACCCTGTATTTTTGTTGGTCTTCTGTTGTTGACAGAATTTGAGAATAGTTCTTGTCTGGTATTGTGTGATGAATGGACCAAAAGCTAACACCCAAAATAACGCCCTAACAACACACGGTAACAACACAACACACCATAACACCAACCACAGAAACCTAACAACACACGGTAACAACACAACACACCATAACACCAACCACAGAAACGTAACAACACACAGTAACAACACCACACACAGTAACAACACACCGTAACAGCACAACACACCATAACACCAACCACAAAAACATAACACACGTTAACAACACCACCCACAGTAACAACACACAGTAACAACACAACAAACGGTAACAACACCACCCACAGTAACAACACACCGTAACAGCCAACACACCATAACATCAACCAAAGAAACGTAACAACACACAGTAACAACACCACCAACAGTAACAACACAGGGTAACAACACAACACACCATAATACCAACCACAGAAACGTAACAACACACAGTAACAACACCACCCACAGTAACAACACACCGTAACAGCACAACACACCGTAACACAAACCACAAAAACATAACAATACACAGTAACAACACCACCCACAGTAACAACACACCGTAACAGCACAACACACCGTAACACCAACCACAAAAACATAACAACACACGTTAGCAACACCACCCACAGTAACAACACACAGTAACAACACACGGTAACAACACCACCCACAGTAACAGCACACCGTAACAGCACAACACACCGTAACACCAACCACAAAAACATAACAACACACGTCAACAACACCACCCACAGTAACAACACACAGTAACAACACATGGTAACAACAGCACCCACAGTAACAGCACACCGTAACAGCACAACATACCTTAACACCAACCACAAAAACATAACAACACACGTCAACAACACCACCCACAGTAACAACACACCGTAACAGCACAACATACCTTAACACCAACCACAAAAACATAACAACACACGTTAACAACACCACCCACAGTAACAACACACAGTAACAACACATGGTAACAACAGCACCCACAGTAACAGCACACCGTAACAGCACAACATACCTTAACACCAACCACAAAAACATAACAACACACGTTAACAACACCACCCACAGTAACAACACACAGTAACAACACATGGTAACAACAGCACCCACAGTAACAGCACACCGTAACAGCACAACATACCTTAACACCAACCACAAAAACATAACAACACACGTTAACAACACCACCCACAGTAACAACACAACACACGGTAACAACACCACCCACAGTAACAGCACAGCGCAACACAACACACAGTAACAACACACAGTAACAACACTATGTCCCATAACATATCTTACCTCATATTCACGCCCCATCCAAACCACTGAATCCAGGTGTTCCAGTCGCTTCCATGGCCACAGGTGTATAAAACCAAACACCTAGACATGCAGACTGCTCCTACAGACGTCAGTGAGAGACTGGGTCGCTCTCAGGAGCTCAGTGAACTCCAGCGTGGTGCCGTGATAGGATGCCACCTGTGCTACAAGTCCAGTCGTGAAATTTCCTCCCTACTAAATATTCCACAGTCCACTGTCAGTGGGATTATGGGAGTGATCGGGAACGGCAGCAGTTAAGCCACAAAGTGCTAGACCACATACAATCACACAGCGGGGTCAGCGGATGCTGAGGGGCATAGGTCACAGAGGTCACCAACTTTCTATCCATCACTACAGACCTCCAAACTTCATGTGTCCTTCAGATCAGCTCAGGAACAGTGTGTAGAGCTTCATGGAATGGGTTTCCATGGCGAGCAGCTGCATCCCACCCTCACATCACCAAGCGCAGTGCAGAGCGTGGAACGCAGTGGTGTAAAGCTCCGCCCCTGGACTCTAGAGCAGTGAAGACGTTTTCCTCGGAGTGACCAATCACGCTTCTCCGTCTGGCAATCTGATAAACGAGTCTGGGTTTTGACGGTTGCTAGGAGAACGGTACTTATCTGACTGCATTGTGCCAAGTGTAAAGTTTGGTGTTGGGGTGATTATGGTGTTGTTCAGGAGTTGGGCTCGGGCCCTTAGTTCCAGTGAGAGAACAGTTAGGGGACGTCCCCTTCCTGTTCCAACATGACCGCACACCAGTGCTCAGAGCAAGCTCCATAAAGACATGGATGAGCGAGTCTGGTGTGGAGGAACTGGACCGGTTAGACCTCGACCTGATAGAACACCTCTGGGATGGATTAGAGCGGAGACTGAGAGCCAGGCCTTCTCGTCCAACATCAGTGTCTGACCTCACCAATACGCCAATATGCTCCCATCAGCACATTCCTAAACCTGGACAGCGTTCACAGCAGAGTTGGAGCTGTTGTAGGTGTAAAGGGTGGGCCGGCATCATATTAAACCCTACGGGTTAAGAACGAGATGTCACTCAAGTTCATACGCGTGTGAAGGTGGGGGGGTGAATACTTTTGGCAGTACAGTGTACATGCACACGAACATAAAGGCACGTACATATGCAGACTGTGTGTTTCTTGAATGTCACTATGAGTAACCCTATTCATCACTGACCCGGGCGTGTCAGCGTTATATCAGATTAACAACACACATTAACAACACCACCCACAGTAACAGCACACCGTAACAGCACAACACACTGTAACACCAACCACAAAAACATAACAACACACATTAACAACACCACCCACAGTAACAACACACAGTAACAACGCAACACAACACATGGTAACAACAGCACTCACAGTAACAGCACACCGTAACAGCACAACATACCTTAACACCAACCACAAAAACATAACACACGTTAACAACACCACCCACAGTAACAACACACAGTAACAACACATGGTAACAGCCCCACCCACAGTAACAGCACACCGTAACAGGCACATACATATGCAGACTGTGTGTTTCTTGAATGTCACTATGAGTAACCCTATTCATCACTGACCCGGGCGTGTCAGCGTTATATCAGATTCAGCTTCGTCCTCTCTTCTCTGGAAACGATCCTCTTCCACACCAGCCCACAAAGCCTCCCTACGAGGCTCCAGTTCGAGGGCGCTCTGAGGAACGGGGCAGGCTGCTGTTATTCAAAGCAGCGCTACCATTACAGAGGCAAGGCTGCATTTACAGAGGCCGTAATTACATTGTCACCCGGCTCGGAGCCCGAGAGACAGACAGAGAGAGATATTTCAGGGGAAAGTGAGCACTCTGAGGTGCGTCTCTCCACTCCGACACTAGGACATTCATCTTCCTCTCCTCCTCGCTCTTCATCCCTCCTTCTTTCCTCCTGTTCTCTCACATACCATGCTCGAGTGAGGCGGCAGCACAGTGTGGGATGGCACACTCCACTTTACTGATGGCTAACCCACAGAACACACACACACACACACACACACACGCGCACACGCACACACACATGCACACACATGCACACACACGCACGCACGCACACACACACACACGCACACACACACACACTACACACGCACACACACACCAGCTGCCGCCAGAAAACCACAGACACAATCATTTGCTGATAGCATTTAGAGTACTGATTGTGAAGAAAAGATTGAGAGGACCAAAATGAGTTATGGCATTTTGTGACAAAAGGAAGTGACTTTATTATATGTGTGTGTGTTTGTGTGTGTGTTTGTGTGTGTGTGTGTGTGTGTGTGTGTGTGTGTGCATGTGTGTGGGTGTGTGTGTGTGTGCATGTGTGTGTGTGTGGGGATGTGTATATGTGGGTGTGTTTTTGCGTGTGTGTGTATGTGCGTGTGTGCGTGTGCTTGTATGTGCATATGTGTGTGTGTATGTGTGCTAGCATGTGTGTGTGTGCATGTGTGTGTGGGTTTGTGTATATGTGATGTGGGTGTGTTTTTGGGTGTGTGTGTGCATGTGTGTGTGTATGTGTGTGTGTGGGGATGTGTATATGTGGGTGTGTTTTTGCATGTGTTTGTGTGTGTGTGCGTGTGCTTGTGTGTGCATATGTGTGTGTGTGTGTATGTGTGCGTGTGTGTGCGTGTGTGTGTGTGGGTATGTGTATATGTGGGTGTGTTTTTGCGTGTGTTTTTGTGCGTGTGTGTGTGTGCATGCATGTGTAGTGTGTGTGTGCATGTGTGTCTGTGTGTGTGCATGTGTGTGTCTGGGGATGTGTGTGCGTGTGCATGTGCATGTGTGTGTGTGTGCTTGTGTGTGCATATGTGTGTGTGTGTATGTGTGTGTGTGTGTGTGTGTGTGTGTGTGTGTGTGTGCGCGTGTGTGTGTGTGTGTGTGTGTGTGTGCATGTGTGTGTGTGTGTGTGTGTGTGTGTGTGTGTGTGTGTGTGTGTGTGTGACGTGGAGTTTAAACACTAGGTCACCAAACACTGCAGTGGTGTCGTACCAGACTGTCATGGAGTGACTCAGAATGGCAGCGGGTCATCTTCAGTGACGAGTCCCGCTTTAGTCCTGGTGGAGACGCCCAACGAAATCACCAAGCACCAAGATGAGCGGTTTGTTGTCACACGTCACACGTCCAGAAGGCCTGGTGTCACTCCACCTCCACCCCTACCGCACCATCTGCAGGAACTGTGTGAGGATGTTCAAGCTGCATGGGATGGATTATCACAGGACTCCATTAGGAACCTCTACAGCTCCATACCGAGACGTTCGGCGTGTTGGGTTAGCAAACACGGCGGCCCGACGCCATACTGAGAGACAGACTTCTGTATGTGTAGCTCAATAAATATTGATCATATCAGTCTAAATTTATCATCAGTTTTAATGTGATACTGGTGACTATGTTAGGTATACTTCCTTGTATCTACACCGACTGGGAATTTATCAGCTCCACTGACCATACAGGACACTCTGTAGGTGTTGAGGTCCAGACTGTAGTCCATCTGGTTCTCTGTATACTGTATTACCCTGTCCTTCAATGGTCAGGACTCCCAAAGGACCACCACAGAGCAGGTATGATGTGGGTGGTGAATCATTCTCAGCACTGAAGGATCAGACACAGCAGTTAAGTTTTGAAGCGCTGCCTCCAGGACGCTGCTGGCTGGATAGTTTTGGTTGCTGGACTTTCTTGGGTCTCCATGACACTGAGGTGTCTAAGAACACGAGGTTTAACACGAGAGAGACAAAACTAAAGCTCAGTGGTGCAGCAGTGAACCGTTTAACCTTCTGGCTCCTTCTATATGTTCACTCCGCTCTGTCGCTGTGAGCATGTGAAGATCATACACAGGAAGATGTTTAGCTGCGGTGGCTTACTGAACTCACTGACCTTTCTGGGTGTGAGATTGCACGTGCCGTGCTGCGGCTTTGGCCACGGCTTGTCGTTTGTAACTCCACATTATTGCCTTCGGTTTACGGTGTCTTGTGACAACTATAGGCTTGGCTTTGTAGAAGAATGGCCGAGCAGCAATCAGCCTGGAAATGATAGCATTGCTCAGTTGTTTCAGGGGGAGGAAAGAATCCTGTGGCGTCTTGAAAGGTACAGGGGTGTCAAAGCATGTCAAAGCATCCGAACATACAAGCATCCTGTGTGACACATGCACACGGCTAGCTACACTATGTTTTCATGACTGACATGACCAGCTCGGTTCAAGACTCGGATCGCACGTGACTGCAATGGATGAATTTACATAAGAGAATAAAGGGAGTATGGAGTTCAAGACCTATTAGGGGTCGTATGTTACTGTAAGCCCTATTTGAGTTTAAATTAAAATTAAAATTAAAACTTGAACAATTCAAAAATGTTGAAATTAGGGTTAGAATTAGAATTTAAAAGTCATGGTTTCAAATTCAAATTCAAATTCAAATTCAAATTCAAATTAAAATTAAAATTAAAATTAAAATTAAAATTAAAACCTAAAAAAGTAAAAGTTGAAATTAGAGTTAGAATTAGAATTAATCAGTCACGGTTCAAAATTAGAAATTGAAGTTGAAATTAGAGATAGAATTAGAATTAAAAAGTCATGGTTCAAAATTAAAATTAAAAGTTGAAGTTCGAATTAAAATTACAATTAGAATTAAAAACTCCAAATTAAAATCTCATGATTCACATTCTCCAATCATGTACAACTCGTTGTTCTGAATGGACCATTTACTACACTAGAGAACCCTCGAAGGACCATCTCTCAGAAGCATATACAGCACATTCTCCACTCAGAGGAACCATATCACCATGCAACGATGGATGGAATTGTTCTATGTACAACTGGTGGTTCTAAATAGACCATCTACTATGCTAGAGAACCCTTGAAGAACCCTCTTTCCTAAGAGTGAATGCACTGAGCATGTCCATGCATTGTTGTAACATGTGTCAGCTCCTGCCATACTGCTGGTACATGAACATACACATAGGGCTGGCGTGGTGATAGACAGTGGGTGGAATTCATAAGTCGGTTATGTATAAACACAACAGTTCTCAAAACTGAACTCAAAACATTTCAGGGAACAGGCTGTTTTCCTTCCAGTCACCCCGAACAGCTAAATCTGGTCTTCCTATTACAAGGAAATTCCTCTGATGGGAACTCTGAGGTCACTTCTTACAGTGGTCAGGGTCAGGGGTCACTTCCATGTCGAGTTCCACTTATAGAGGGCAGGAGTTCATCTGGCATTCTGCTGAACACTTTATTTACACAGGCCGTATGAAAGACGCTTCGCTGTTGTTGTTTAGGGTTTATGGACCAAAGTGGACAGTTCAAACAGGTGATGTTCGACTTTAATAATGTACCATCGAAAAATATCTGCACCCAGAAGGAGGTGTGGGAGTGCGGGTGTGTTGGGAAGGAAGATAAAGGTGACCAGGATCAATAACTGATGATAAATTTAGACTGATATGATCAATATTTATTGAGCTACACATACAGAAGTCTGTCTCTCAGTATGGCGTCGGGCCGCCATGTTTGCTAACCCAACACGCCAGACGTCTCGGTATGGAGCTGTAGAGGTTCCTAATGGTGTCCTGTGATAATCCATCCCATGCTGCTTGAATATACTCACACAGTTCCTGCAGATGGTGCGGTAGGGGTGGAGGTGGAGGGACACCAGGCCTTCTGGACGTGTGACAACAAACCGTTCATCTTGGTGCTGACCACGGTGCCTCCACACACGGATTCGTTGGGCGTCTCCACCAAGACTAAAGCGGGACTCGTCACTGAAGATGACCCGCTGCCATTCTGAGTCACTCCATGACAGTCTGGTACGACACCACTGCAGTCTTTGGTGACGGTGACGTGGTGTTAAGGACAGTCGTGGTAACGGTCTGTGTGCATGTAGTCCTGCGTGGTGCAGCCGTCTGCCAATGGTGCTGCACTAACAGGATGACTCATGGAGGACACCACTGATTGCTGGATGTCTGTAATGATGGCTGTTGGGTCAGTCAGGTACAGAGATAAGGCCCGTCCTTACCCACATCACATGCATGGCTGAGCATGGGACTTGAATCATTAGCATCTCTCACGATGTCAAACCTGCCCACCAAGTTTCCTTCCTGTCGGCTGATTCCTTCTGGGCCCAGCTAATTGCGCTACTGTGCTTTTGATGATGAGTGTATCTGGTGAAGCCTTTTCCGATGAGATTCCATTTAGTGGGATTGATTATGCTGTGGATTTTCCCAAACAGCCTCAAATTGTCACTCTTGAGTCTTTTGCAAAATGTGTTGATTGACCACATGACGTTTGACCACACGACACAACAACTCCAATCGTAGTTCCATTTGGCCAAGTTATACTGTAGCTCCAGGTTCAGGAGCTGCATTTTCTGGATTGGCCTTTCAGGAAAAGCTTCTTCGGTGGGACTCTTCTCAGAAGCTTCCGGTCATGGCTCCTTTTCTCCAGCTACAGGAAACTGCACTGCCTTTAAAATGGAACATCCCTCAGGTTTGAGCGAGTGCACAATACCAGGCGATTAAAAGGTAAATCCCATATACCGTTTTCTTCCGGGTGAACAGAAGATGCCACCTCCAGCAGGCACGGGGTATTTACCCTCTCTGGGCCGGAGAGTACGGGTGCTGTACTCGCTCTGCACATGTCAGCGATTGGAGGCAGCGACAGAAGAGGAGAACAGCAGGGCGGACAACAAAACGGCTCAGCCTGTTCTCTCCCTTCGTTCGCATCATCCAAAACTCACTCTCACCCGCTCCCTCTCTTCTCAGAGAGACACATGGGCGGCCGGACGAGCCAAAATTCGGAGGAACAGGAGAGGTGTGAAAAAAAAAAAACTGCCCCCCCCTCTACCACACATACGCAGAGCTCCATTTCTCTTTGGGTATTTGGGAAAAATAAAAAGCAGCCTGGAAAAGCAGACATAGCTGTATTCCCGTCCCATTCTATGCAGCCTTCCTCTTCCTCTTCTTCTTCTTTCCCTTTGTACAAATTTACTATCCTAGTCCCACGGTTTCTGAGATATCAACACCATTCCTTCGCCAGCTTGTTCCGTCTGATCAGGAATGGTGGGCTTCTATACAGCTTTCAAATCAAATCAGCATTTATTTTTATAGCGATTGTTGATATTTGAGCTCAATGGGACCAGTTTAATGTTACGTCACAGCAGCAAAGAAGGCAGCGCTGCACGGATACGACAGGATGTTGCACCAGTCCTGTTTCAGTGGTGTAAAACCGAATACTGGAAACGAATCTTCCCAGATCAATAACTTCTTAACTCACTGCGGTGCAGTTTTTTCAGTATTGGTGCATTTGCACCAGCCACACGCGTATGTGCAGGTTTAACGAAGAAATAATCACTTTATAAAGAGGTTTTCCTACAGACACACTAAACAAACAAGAACCCAAACAAGAACCAGCTGGACTTACGGTTCTCCCATTAGTACGTGTTCCACCTGCTCGAGAGAGCCACTATAATCACCGGTATTACCGACTTTTCTAGTTGTTTATTTCACTCTAAAGCATCTAACTAGGCTAATCAGTCAGCTAGCTAGCAAATTTCCTTTAACTTGCTAGCTGCTATTGGCTGATATACTACTCTACTCTGTGGACACGCTCACACACACACAAGTGCCCGAAAACGAAAAGCTATTCGTTTTCTCTGTCGAGTGTTAATATGAGAAAAAACACTTGTTCTGTGGCTGGTAGTGCTACTAGCGTTAGCTTCTTATAGCTGGCCTCGTGTTGTAGTAATGCTCTCCGCAGAGTTGTAACTGTAGGGCTAGTGTAAATGTAGGGGTTAGGGTTTAGTGTAAATGTAGGGGTTAGGGTTTAGTGTAAATGTAGGGGTTAGGGGTTTAGTGTAAATGTAGGGGTTAGGGTTTAGTGTAAATGTAGGGGTTAGGGTTTAGTGTAAATGTAGGGATTAGAGAGTTAAGTGTAAGTGTAGGGGTTAGGGTTTAGTGTAAATGTAGGGGTTAGGGTTTAGTGTAAATGTAGGGGTTAGGGTTTAGTGTAAGTGTAGGGGTTAGGGTTTAGTGTAAATGTAGGGGTTAGGGGGTTTAGTGTAAATGTAGGGGTTAGGGTTTAGTGTAAGTGTAGGGGTTAGGGTTCAGTGTAAATGTAGGGGTTAGGGTTTAGTGTAAATGTAGGGGTTAGGGGTTTAGTGTAAATGTAGGGGTTAGGGTTTAGTGTAAGTGTAGGGGTTAGGGTTTAGTGTAAATGTAGGGATTAGAGAGTTAAGTGTAAGTGTAGGGTTAGGGTTTAGTGTAAATGTAGGGATTAGAGAGTTAAGTGTAAGTGTAGGGGTTAGGGTTTAGTGTAAATGTAGGGGTTAGGGTTTAGTGTAAATGTAGGAGTAAGGGTTTAGTGTAAATGTAGGGGTTAGGGTTTAGTGTAAATGTAGGAGTAAGGGTTTAGTGTAAATGTAGGGGTTAGGGGGTTTAGTGTGAATGTAGGGGTTAGGGGTGTAGTGTAAATGTAGGAGTTAGAAGTTTAGTGTAAATATAGGGGTTAGGGTTTAGTGTAAATGTAGGGGTTAGGGGTTTAGTGTAAATATTGGGGTCAGGTTTTAGTGTAAATATAGGGGTTAGGGGGTTTAGTGTAAATGTAGGGGTTAGGGTTTAGTGTAAATGTAGGGGTTAGGGTTTAGTGTAAGTGTAGGGGTTAGGGTTTAGTGTAAATGTAGGGGTTAGGGTTTAGTGTAAGTGTAGGGATTAGAGAGTTAAGTGTAAGTGTAGGGGTTAGGGTTTAGTGTAAATGTAGGGGTTAGGGTTTAGTGTAAATGTAGGGATTAGAGAGTTAAGTGTAAGTGTAGGGATTAGGGTTTAGTGTAAATGTAGGGGTTAGGGTTTAGTGTAAATGTAGGGATTAGAGAGTTAAGTGTAAGTGTAGGGATTAGGGTTTAGTGTAAATGTAGAGGTTAGGGGGTTTAGTGTAAATGTAGGGGTTAGGGTTTAGTGTAAATGTAGGGATTAGAGAGTTAAGTGTAAGTGTAGGGGTTAGGGTTTAGTGTAAATGTAGGGGTTAGGGTTTAGTGTAAGTGTAGGGATTAGAGAGTTAAGTGTAAATGTAGGAGTTAGGGTTTAGTGTAAATGTAGGGGTTAGGGTTTAGTGTAAATGTAGGGGTTAGGGTTTAGTGTAAATGTAGGGATTAGAGAGTTAAGTGTAAGTGTAGGGGTTAGGGTTTAGTGTAAATGTAGGGGTTAGGGTTTAGTGTAAATGTAGGGATTAGAGAGTTAAGTGTAAGTGTAGGGATTAGGGTTTAGTGTAAATGTAGGGGTTAGGGTTTAGTGTAAATGTAGGGATTAGAGAGTTAAGTGTAAGTGTAGGGATTAGGGTTTAGTGTAAATGTAGAGGTTAGGGGGTTTAGTGTAAATGTAGGGGTTAGGGTTTAGTGTAAATGTAGGGATTAGAGAGTTAAGTGTAAGTGTAGGGGTTAGGGTTTAGTGTAAATGTAGGGGTTAGGGTTTAGTGTAAGTGTAGGGATTAGAGAGTTAAGTGTAAATGTAGGAGTTAGGGTTTAGTGTAAATGTAGGGGTTAGGGTTTAGTGTAAATGTAGGGATTAGAGAGTTAAGTGTAAGTGTAGGGGTTAGGGGTTTAGTGTAAATGTAGGGATTAGAGAGTTAAGTGTAAGTGTAGGGGTTAGGGGTTTAGTGTAAATGTAGGGGTTAGGGTTTAGTGTAAATGTAGGGGTTAGGGGTTAGTGTAAATGTAGGGGTTAGGGTTTAGTGTAAATGTAGGGGTTTAGGGTTTAGTGTAAATGTAGGGGTTAGGGTTTAGTGTAAATGTAGGGGTTAGGGTTTAGTGTAAATGTAGGGGTTAGGGTTTAGTGTAAGTGTAGGGGTTAGGGTTTAGTGTAAATGTAGGGGTTAGGGGTTTAGTGTAAATGTAGGGGTTAGGGTTTAGTGTAAGTGTAGGGGTTAGGGTTTAGTGTAAATGTAGGGGTTAGGGTTTAGTGTAAATGTAGGGGTTAGGGTTTAGTGTAAGTGTAGGGGTTAGGGTTTAGTGTAAATGTAGGGGTTAGGGTTTAGTGTAAATGTAGGGATTAGAGAGTTAAGTGTAAGTGTAGGGGTTAGGGTTTAGTGTAAATGTAGGGGTTAGGGTTTAGTGTAAGTGTTGGGGTTAAGAGTAGTTTATATGTAGATGTTAGGGATTAGTGTTGGTGTTAGGGATTGGGACAGTGACCTGTAAATAATGATTTTGTATATGTGTTGTTTATTGCTATCTCTGGTAATGTCATGGTTTTAAATCGATCAAATCATAGTCCTTGTAAATCTCTGATATCTGAACACTTCACTGTTGTTTATTAGTCTTATTAATGAACTAATTCAATAGAACAGTCCGTATACAATATGTCATAATTGCTCATGCCAGTTTTCCCACATAGACTTATGTGGGGCTACTATTTTGCTAACTCTGAGATGAAACCCACAACTTCCTGTCAAGATTCTGAGTACTCAAAGTTCTCACATGGTTGTTGCACTTTTATCCGTTTTGGTCTCCTGTTTCTCGTCTTGTGTTGCTCATCCCATAGACATCATTCCATCCCTATAGGTCAGAACCAGAGGACAGAACTGCATATAGACTATAAGACTGCCTGTCTTCCTCCGTTCTGCTCTTCTCTACTTTTTGTTTCCTTTCTTCCTTTCCACAGAAAAGTATTCATTTTGGACTTTGAAGCTGGAGCCACCAAACTTTTCCTACTGACATAAAGCACATGACTGCATCTCATTCGGATCAAACTCATCCATCCAGTCCTGATATCCTTTCGCTCATGCTACCATCATTCCATGGAAATTCACTTATTTCTGCATAAATTAAGTACATCCGTTCATCTCTCTGACCTTGAGCACATTTCATACTGATAAGCACAGTAAGAGTCAAACCTCCCTACAGTTTCAGGCCAGTCGCCTGACTTTCCGTGCTCTGAGATTTTGGAAAAGCTGAACTCTAAAAGAAGAATTTTCTGTTTGGTCACATGGTGTTACAACATCGAGCCAGAGCACAGCTCCAAGTAAAGAGCACACAGTGACAAAACCGCACAGGCTTAATGTCAATCTGAAATAACTACCGCATGACCACAGGTGGAGCTATCACACTGAACGTGAGCTTTAAAATGAAGGGCTGGAGAAGGTGTGAAGGAGATTAAGAGTTTTAGTAGGTTTAGTGTAAATGTAGGGGTTAGAGTTTAGTGTAAATGTAGGGGTTAGGGTTCTGTGTAAATGTAAGGGTTAGGGTTTAGTGTAAATGTAGGGGTTAGGGTTAAGTGTAAATGTAGGGCTTAGGGTTTAGTGTAAGTGTAGGGGTTATGGTTCTGTGTAAATGTAGGGGTTAGGGGTTTAGTGTAAATGTAGGGGTTAGGGTTTAGTGTAAATGTAGGGGTTAGGGTTTAGTGTAAATGTACGGGTTAAGGTTCAATGTAATTGTAGCGGTTAGGGTTCAGTGTAAATGTAGGGGTTAGGGTTTAGTGTAAATGTAGGGGTTAAGGTTCAATGTAATTGTAGCGGTTAGGGTTCAGTGTAAACGTAGGGGTTAGGGTTAAGTGTAAATGTAGGGCTTAGGGTTTAGTGTAAATGTAGGGGTTATGGTTCTGTGTAATTGTAGCGGTTAGGGTTCAGTGTAAATGTAGGGGTTAGGGTTAAGTGTAAATGTAGGGCTTAGGGTTTAGTGTAAATGTAGGGGTTATGGTTCTGTGTAAATGTAGGGGTTAGGGTGTAGTGTAAATGTAGGGGTTAGGGTTCAGTGTAAATGTAGGTGTTTGAGAAAGTGTGAAGTATATTGTTCTACCTAGGAAAGGCAGCAGTCAGTGTCATATTAACAAAGAAAAAGAAACTGTGAGTGCTTTAAAGAAGGTGCTAGAGCCTCAGATGTGGGAAATTCCACAGAAATCTGACTCAACTATGCTAAACCAAAGTGGAATAAGTGGTCTTCAAGCTTTCATTCGTACCCTCAGCTCAACAACAACATCAAGCCTGGGACTTTTCTTTCATCTGACACATTTCATCTTAGAACCGGCTCTAAATTCACAACACCTCTGGCACTTATCCAGCACGTCATCTCTACACTCTTAGAACTAAGGTTCCACAAAGTGTTCTCTGAGTGACCTCAAAGACCTTTCCACTTCCAGTTCTTTAAACATCCAAGATGTCCAAGTGTGCAGAACCTTTCACATTCACTCAAATGAGGTACTACAAAGGGTTCTTTGAGTGATGTTCATTTCCTTAAAGCCATGTAAAGCTTCTCTATCAGTTTGAGGGTATTTCCCTAGAACCTTTTGAAAGGTTTTTAGGGAACCAAAAGCATTTCTTCTATGGTATATCACATAGAATCATTTTAGAACATTTATTTCACAAGATCACCTCATGTAAGGCCTCTTCAATAACTGAAGGGTTTTATCTAGAACCTTCACATTTTGTGGAGGTTCTTTAAAAAAAGGTTCTTCACATTCACACATTTTTTAATATTATATACAAAGGATTATTGCATTGAAATGTTTTAAGGGAACCATAAGTGAACCTTCTATTGTACCAGATAAAGAAAGCTATTAGCACCTCTGTTTTATAAGGGTGTAGAACCTCCACATCATTTTAAGGTGACATGAAGAACCTTTACATAATTTAAGGTATCTTTGCCCATTTAAAAGTTCTTTCTTGAAACTCTACTTTCCACTGTTGTACCACACAAGGAACCCTTTTCAGCACCTTAAATTTTATGAGAATGTAGAACCTCCACAAAATACAATGGTGACATGAAGAACCTTTACCTAAACCCAAAGCTTCTGTACCAATTTAAGGTTCTTCACATTATGTGGCGGCTCTTTAGCCTTCAAAAGTGTTCCTCACATTCATACTTTTTTGTATTTTAAGGAACCTTCACATCATGTAAAGCTTCTTATTAGAAACTAGGACGTTCTTCCATTTCAAAAGCATTCTCCACATAAATGATAATCATGAATGAGATGTGAGAATGTGAAGAACCTTCACATAAAGAAACTTCACATGATACTAAGGAAACCTTTTAGCACCTCTATTTTATAAGAATGTAGAACCTCCACATCATTTAAAGGTGACATAAAAAACCTTACATCATTTAAGATCTCTTTGCCCATTTAAGAGTTCATTCTAGAACCTGTCCTTTATGTGGAGGTTCTTTACCCTCAGAAGTGTTCTGTACCTTCATACCTTTTTTGAATTTTAAGGAAAAGGTTCTTTAAAATATTATTGAAATGTTTTATAAAGGGGAACCAGAAGTGGGTCTTTGACGGCTTTGCACAGAGGACCCCTTTAGTACCTTTCATTTTATAAAAGTCTAGACCCTCCACCTAATCTAAAGGGGATTTAAAACACCTTGACATAAGGCCAAGGGTTTTATTCTAGAAACTTTACATTATGTGGAGGTTCTTTAACTTTTTAAAAAAGGTTCTTCCCTTCTACATATGATATTTACAAAATAATACTGAAATGTTTTTTTTTTTAAAACAGTAACAGTAAAGAACCTCCACATAATGTCAATGTTCTATGACAAGTTTCTTAACCTACATCCAAATAAGGAACCATTTAGGAACCTTCATGTCTTTTCAACTGTAGATCTGAGAAAGCTGCTGCTGCTCTAATATACTTACGAGTGGTCCCTATATCCTATATAGGCCATACTCGTGAAGACACACTTTGTAGAACCTTAACAGAATGTAAAGGGTTTTATTCTATCCTGTAATCTTTAAAAAGGTTCTTCACAAAGGTTCTTTAAAATATTATTGAAATGTTTTATGAAGGGGAAACAGAAGTGGGTCTTTGATGGCTTTGCACAGAGGACCCCTTAAGCACCTTTCATTTTATAAAAGTGTAGAACCTCCACTTAATCCAAAGGGGATTTAAAAAACCTTGACATAATGCCAAGGGTTTTATTCTAGAAACTTTACATTATGTGGAGGTTCTTTAAAAAAAGGTTAAAGGTCAAAAAGGTTCTTCCCTTCTACATATGATATTTACAAGACCAGTACTGAAATGTTTTTAAAAAAACATTGTAACAATAAAGAACCTCCACATAATGTCAAAGTTTCTTAACCTACATCCAAATAAGGAACCATTTAGGAACCTTCATGTCTTTTAGACTGTAGATCTGAGAAGGCTGATGCTGCTGCTCTAATATACTGACGAGTGGTCCCTATATCCTATATAGGCCATACTCGTGAAGACACACTTTAGAACTGTAGAGCTATTTTAAGAGACACAAGACCATTCAGAGTTATATGGGCGCTCTAGATTCTTAGAAATGACACTGAGGAAGACACAAACCACCGCTCTACAAGGTTCTATATTGAGGCTCGAGTGCCGAGATGAAAGGTGCGCGTAGTCAAGTGAAGGAGGCGGAGCAGACGTTCACTGAAATAGCACTTTTTCATCTAAACGCTGGCTTCCCATGCTTTGTAGCATGCTGTCACTCATCGCTAAAAACAACCACGGGAAGTCTTTGTCACCCGGCTTTGTGTTTGTTTCTTTGAAGCCCCTCGAGTGGTGACGCTGTTCTACGGTGAAGCGGTTTAATGAAAAGTGAAACTACAACCTGACTGATTAGGAGCGCTGTTTAGTGGCCGGGTGGTGCTTGGCAAGGGTCATTCGTCACACGATGATCTTCCTAGAATCTCTACTGTGGTTCTTCTATGGTATCGTGCGGAGAACCATATTTATAGGAGTGTAGAACTTCCACAGAATCTGATAAAGGTGATATGAAGAACCTTGACACAATGTAAAGGGTTTTATTCCATCCTGGAACCTTCACAAAGGTTCTTCACAAAGGTTCTTCACAAAGGTTCTTCAAAATATTATTGAAATGTTTTATGAAGGGGAACCAGAAGTGGGTCTTCGATGGCTTTGCACAGAGAACCCTTTAGCACCTTTCATTATATAAAAGATTAGAACCTCCACCTAATCTAAAGGGGATAATGCAAAAGGTTTTATTCTAGAAACATTATGTGGAGGTTCTATAACTTTCAAAAAGGTTCTTTCCTTTTACATGTCATATTTACAAAACAGTACTGAAATGTTTTAAAAGGGGTGGTGTTGCACAGAGAACCCCTTTTAGTACCTTTCATTTTATAAAAGTGTAGAACGTCCACCTAATCTAAAGGAGATTTAAAAAACCTTGACATAATGCGAATAGTTTTATTCTAGAAACATTATGTGGAGGTTCTATGGTTCTATAACTTTCAAAAAGGTTCTTCCCTTTTACATGTCATATTTACAAAACAGTACTGAAATGTTTTTAAAAGGGGGTGGTATTGCACAGAGAACCCCATTTTAGCACATTTGATTTTATAAAAGTGTAGAACCTCCACCTAATCTAAAGGAGATTTAAAAAACCTTGACATAATGCAAAGGGTTTTATTCTAGAAACATTATGTGGAGGTTCTTTAACTTTCAAAAAGGTTCTTCCCTTTTACATGTCATATTTACAAAACAGTACTGAAATGCTTTTAAAAGGGGGTGGTATTGCACAGAGAACCCCTTTTAGCACCTTTCATTTTATAGAAGTGTAGAACCTTCACATAATACGTAGGTGACATGAAAGGCCTTCATATAATGTTTAAAGGTTTTATCCTAGAACTGTCACATTACACATCACATTTAAAAAACGTTAGTGAAATGTTTTAGAGGAAACAAAAGGTGGTTCTTATATGGTATTGTGCAAGGAACCCTTTTGATCATCTTGTATTTTATGAATGTGGAACCTTAACATCATGTAAGGCTGACACAAAGTACCTTCACATAATGGAAAGGTGACATGATGAACTTTTAAATACCGCAAAGCTTCTTTAAAACCATTACCTTCTTTAGAACCTCAACATTATGTGGAGGTTCTTTAACTTTCGAAAAGGTTCTTCACTTTCACATGTCACATTTACAAAACGTTATTGAAATGTTTTCTGGAACCCAATGGTGGCTCTTCTATGGCCATTTAAAGCACCTTTTTGAGAACCTTTACGTTATGTGGAGGTTCTGTAACTTTCGAAAAGGTTCTTCACTTTCACATGTCACATTTACAAAACGTTATTGAAATGTTTTATGGAACCCAATGGTGGCTCTTCTATGGCGATTTAAAGCACCTTTACGTTATGTGGAGGTTCTTTAACTTTGGAAAAGGTTCTTTACTTTTACACATCACATTTACAAAACGCTATTGAAATGTTTTAGAGGGAACCCAAAGTGGTTCTTCTATTGGTATTGTGCAGTGAACCCTTTTTAGCACCTTGTTGTGTAGAACCTTACCATGTTATTAAGGCTGACACTAGGAACCATCCCATAATGAAGAATTGCTACACCACAGGGGTTCTTTCAGAACCGTTACTTTATGTGGAGGTTCCTTGACCTTCAAAAGGTTCTTCACTTTCACACATCACATTTACAAAACATTTCCCGGCATGGGTCTTCAAAGAATTACGTTCTGGGTAGTGGATCATCCTCCACACAGCAGTGACACTGAGGTGGTGGTGTAATAGTGTGTGTTGTGCTCCAGCAGTGCTGCTGGAGTCCACTGTGTCCACTCACTGTCCACTCTATTAGACACTCCTACCTTGCTGGTCCACCTTGTAGATGGACAGTCAGAGACGATAGCTCATCTGCTGCTGCACAGTGCAGTGTTGGTCATCCTCTAGTCCTTCATCAGTGGACACAGGACGCTATCCACAGGACGCTGCCCCACAGAACACTGCCCACAGGACGCTGCCCACAGGATGATGCCCACAGGACACTGCCCACAGGACGCTATCCACAGGATGCTGCCCACAGGATGATGCCCACAGGACACTGCCCACAGGACGCTATCCACAGGATGATGCCCCACAGGACACTGCCCACAGGACGCTGCCCACAGGATGCTGCCCACAGGACGCTGCCCACAGGATGATGCCCACAGGATGCTCCCCATAGGATGCTGCCCATAGGATGATGCCCCACAGGATGCTGCCCAAAGGATGATGCCCACAGGATGATGCCCCACAGGACGCTGCCCACAGGATGATGCCCCACAGGGCGCTGCCCACAGGACGCTACTTTGAACTGTGACCTGAGGGACCAATTCTGAGGGACCTGAAAAACTGAGGGACCAATTCTTCGTCCCTGAGGAGGCCTCAAATGGTTCTGTTGTTCCTAGAACCGTTAAGTAACCTTCATTATGGAGAGGTTATTTTTCTTTTGTTGTTTATTAGCTGTCAGTCTATCTTCCCCACAAAACCCCCACATACCCCGCCCCCCTCCACCCAGGCTCTTTCAGTTTCACCAAGCATCTGCATAAACAGGTAAACATCCACATGCCTCTCCCACCAGCGCTGATGAGAAACACCAAACCCTGCCTATAAGGGGAAAACAAAATGGGTTGAGAGAGAGAGAGAGAGAGAGAGAAACCACCGTACCAGGATGTGGGGTGGGTTTTGTCTTTCCTCTCCTTTTATTCTGCGCTCTTTTATTTGGTTTTTATCTGCTTTCTATTCCCCCATTGCCCTCGTTCTGCCTCTCAGATCCGTCTCCTGTACGGCGATGTGAGATTCCGGGCGGGACCACCTTTTGGTGCATATCCAGTAGAATTCTCCTTTTCCAGAATACCACCGGAGGACAAAACAGGGGACAACTGTATCTACACATGTGTCTTTGATATGCAAATCAGCAGCACCGAACAGAAAGGATGCTTAGTTAACAAACTCCGGCGCGTCCCCCCCAGCCCACCCACTGCGCTGTGACAGGTCAGAGGCTGAGTGACGCTCAGAAACCTGACAGCGGTTTTCCACGTGCATAACGCCGACCTCAATATAGAACACATACTCACGGGCACACCTACACACGTCACGCGGAGGAGTCGAGCTCTTTCATGAGGTTTTGACTCCTGTGCAGTTACCGCCACCAGACTCTGGTGCAGCGTGTCTCTGTTCTTGGCCATATCATCACCTAGAATCTTGGTTCCCATCTCATGTGTTTCCTCCTCATGTTCTTAGGGAGGTTCTTGCTCTGAACAGTGGTGGTCGGAACCATTCCTGAAGGTTTACGTTCCCAATACTGTCTGAACACATCTGATCTAGAACCTCAGACTAGCTAGTTAGCTGGATCTGGTGTGAGCAGATCAGAGTTCTCCTGAAAGGTTGGTGCAGGTTGGTTGGAGCTTTGGTTTCTTCCTTGCGCCCATATGAAGGTTCTCCTAGTCCTGATTCCCCTTAGTGATTGTTCTTAATGCTTGAAGGGAGGTTCTCCCTTTGAGTCTTGGTTCCTCTCAGTCTTTCTTCTTTATTCCTTTTAGACAGATTTTCTTTTCCTGTCTAGGTTCTTCTCAGTTCTTGTTCCTTTTCTGTAGAGTTTTGGTTCCATTATGTGTTTCATCTTCGTGCTGTGAAGAAGGTTCTGCTACTGAGTCTTGGTTCTTCTTGGAGCTTGATCCTTCTGCCCTTAAAGAAGTTTTGGTTCCGTTTAGTGTTGTATCTTCATACTGTCAGGGAGGTTCCTCTGCTGAGTCTTGGTTCTTCCCGGTGCTTGTTTCTTATGCTCTTAAGAAAGTACTCTTTAGAGTTTTGGTTCCTCTTGGTGTTTTATCTTCATACTGTCCGTGAGGTTCTTCTTTTGAGTCTTGGTTCCTCATGCAGCTTGATCCTTCTGCCCTCAAAGAAGTTCTCTTTAGAGTTTTAGTTCCTCTTAGTGTTTTATCCTTATTGTCAGGGAGGTTCCTCTGCTGAGTCTTGGTTCTTCCCGGTGCTTGTTTCTCATGCTTTTAAGAAAGTTCTCTTTAGAGTTTTGGTTCCTCTTAGTGTTTTATCTTCATATTGTCAGAGAGGTTCCTCTGCTGAGTCTTGGTTCCTCCCGGTAATTGTTTCTTATGCTCTTAAGAAAGTTCTCTTTAGAGTTTTGGTTCCTCTTGGTGTTTTATCTTCATACTGTCCGTGAGGTTCTTCTTTTGAGTCTTGGTTCCTCTCAGTCTTCCTTTTTTATGCATTTAGACAGATTTTCTTTTCCTGTCTAGGTTCTTCTCAGTTCTTGTTCCTTTCCTGTAGAGTTTTGGTTCCACTATGTGTTTCGTCTTCATGCTGTCAGGAAGGTTCTGCTGCTGAGTCTTGGTTCTTCTTGGAGCTTGATCCTTCTGCCCTTAAGAAAGTTTTCTTTAGAGTTTTGGTTCCTCTTAGTGTTTTATCTTCATACTGTCAGGGAGGTTCTTCTACTCAGTCTTGGTTCCTCTCAGTCTTTCTTCTTTATGCCTTTAGACAGATTTTCCTTTTCCAGTCTAGGTTCTTCTCAGTTCTTGTTCCGTTTCTGTAGAGTGTTTCATCTCAATGCTGTTAGAAAGGGTCTCCTACTGAGTCTTGGTTCCTCTCAGTGCATGATCCTTATGCTCTTAAGAAAGTTCTCTTTAGAGTCTTGGTACCTCTTTGTGTTTCTCTTTGTCTTTTGTTCCTCTCAGTGTTATTTCTTCATGCCCTTAAGGAGGTTATTATTTTGGGTTTCTTCTTCCTTCTGCTCTTAGTAATGTTGACTTTGGAGTTTTGGTTCCTTTCAGTGACTCAGGTTCTTCTACTGAGTCTCAGTTTCTCTCAGTGTTTCTTCCTTGTGAACCTAGGGAGGTTCTTCTTTTGGATATCGGTTGCTCACTGTGGTTTTGAGTTTTAGTTCCTCTTTCTTCATGCTCTTGGGGAAGATCTTCTGTTGAGTCTTGGTTCCTCTCAGCATTTCTTCTTCATGCTCTTAGGGAAGATCTTCTGTTGGGTCTTGGTTCCTTTCAGCATTTCTTCTTTGCGCTTTTAGGAAAGATCTTCTGTTGAGTCTTGGTTCCTCTCAGTATCCCATCTTCATGCTTTTAAGGAAGATCTTCTGTTGAGTCTTAGTTCCTCTCAGCATTTCGTCTTCATGCTCTTAGGGAAAATCCTCTGTTGAGTCTTGGTTCCTCTCACCATTTTGTCTTCATGCTCTTAGGGAAGATCTTCTGTTGAGTCTTGGTTCTGCTCAGCATTTCTTCCTCATGCTCTTAGGGAAGATCTTCTGTTGAGTCCTGGCTCTTCTCATCTTCATGCTCTTAGGGAAGATCTTCTGTTGAGTCCTGGTTCTTCTCATCTTCATGCTCTTAGGGAAGATCTTCTGTTGAGTCCTGGTTCCTCTCGGCATTTCGTCTTCATGCTCTTAGGGAAGATCTTCTGTTAAGTCCTGGTTCCTCTCAGCATTTCTTCCTCATGCTCTTAGAGAAGATCTTCTGTTGAGTCTTGGTTCCTCTCGGCATTTCGTCTTCATGCTCTTAGCGAAGATCTTCTGTTGAGTCTTGGTTCCTCTCAGCATTTCTTCCTAATGCTCTTAGGGAAGATCTTTTGTTGAGTCTTGGTTCCTCTCAGTATTCCATCCTCATGCTCCTAGGAAAGCTTCCTGGGTTTCTCTCCGAGTTTCTTCCTCGTGGTCTTATGGAATTTTCCCCTGCCACTGCCTCCCTCATTTAGGGACCGGGCCTGGATTTCTGGGAAGATGTTTGGGATTGAATCAAACTGAATGTGTAACAAGAGAACAGCAAATATAATTTCTCCTTCAAAATATTTCAACGTCTTTTAAAACTGCATGGTAACTGGCACTCCGCCCAGAACCGTGGTTCTGTATAGCTTCATAGCTGTTTGTGAAAATGATGTTTATAAGGCATGGGCAGGAACCTCATTGGACCTGAAGTGAAACCTGAATGCAGACCTCAGTTGTAGTGATGTAACATGCTACCATCTCAGCAACAGTGCTTGTGAGTCATGGCCTATAGTCGAGTTTCCAGTGAAGTGTTATGCTCCTTCAAGTCTGTAGGATGAAGGTGTATCGAACATAATCCTGCGCCTTCTTTAATCCGTGGGAGTGTTGTGGGATTAGAAAGAAGTCTGTCTGTGATTAAACTTGCAGGATGACCAATAAATTATTACCTTCTTTTCTTTATTCCGTTTTTCAGACTAACCTATTTAGCTCTGGTACGTGTGCAGGATTGGAAGAAGTGGTTTCTAAAATGGTTCAATTGCTCTAAAGGTTCTTCAAACTTTATTGGTCTGTAAAGACGGTTAACTCTATGGAGAACCTGGTGATCTGCTGCTGTAGCTCTTACGGTGCATGTATGTCCACATTGGACAAAGTGGAATGACGTTTCCTCTATGAAGTTGCATAAAGGTTCATTTACGGTTCTATTCAAAGTGGTTTGGTAAAGTCTTATTGTTTTAATCACCAGAGTAGCCATAAAACCAAGGTACCAAATACAAGGCCTCCTGCTGGGTCCTGGACCCCCTAATTATCCTCTAGGACCCCCTGAATGTCTCAAAATCAAAGTTCCTGAGGGTTCCTGAAAATAAACTCATGCTGTCAGTTAGGGAAAGGTAGATACTGAAACACAAACTCAATGAGAGGTCCAAGGTTCTTTGGTGTTCTCAACTAACTAGAGCTGCACTGTTCTCAACTAGAGCTCAACTAGCTAGAGCTGCAGCACTGGGCTGCCATGAGATGGCGCTACAGCAAATTGTTTCACCCATAGCCCTTTTCCACCAACAAGGAACTGGTTCCGTTGGCACTGCAGTTTGGCACATCTCCACCAAAAACAAAACAGAAAAGTTCTCAGCTGGACCCAAAGAGTAGTAGGTTCTTCAGCACACACCGTGTTGACATCTCCGGGCAACGATGGCAACACCAGTGGTCTGCTGGAGAACCTATTCTACGTCTCCATATCTCCATTAGCTGGTCCGTGCTTGCTTTTTGGATACAAACAAACACCTGAAATAACAGCCCAAATGCTAGCAGGTAATCTATACGCTCCGCCATCTTGGTACTACTGTTTACTACCGCTGTGCAGCGCCCTCTGTTGACACTTGTCCTTAATATAAGCTGGTGCAAAAGTAGACTGTTCCTGGTTCACTGGACATCGCCAAGGTTCTATGAGCCTGTATGGAACCAGTTCAGCTACCAGATGGTCCTTCATAGCCTAGCACCTGCAACTATGACTGGGACACCTCTAAAAACTCCACCATACGCTGTAGCGTCATTGCATATCTGAAAGCTAGCACAGTTCACCAAGCATTTGGTGGAACTATTACTCATTTCCCAAACTGAAGACTGAAGAGGAGACAATGAGTAAGCTCTCAGTAAACATGTGGATGACCTACCACACCAGAAAAGAGCACTTTCAAAAAAAGAGCTGCTAAACCAAAACACTTTCTTCACATTGAACCATCAGCACTACTACGGAGAGTGAGGTAGCAGCCAGACAACACGGCCACCCCGCCCCCAGGGTATTTCGCATAATGGTTAGGAGTGTATTTAAAGAGGCTGCTTGCAGTCAATGTAATGCAGTGTTCAGTCATCAGCCACTTTGTTGGAAACCCCCATTGTGCAGCTCTACAACGTAAATATAGCCTACTAGCTCATCTGTTGAGGCATAGCTCGTGCTAGGCAGCCTGTAGCCCTTTATCAATGGCCAGCTTCTGAATAGCAGCCACTCTGAAGCGTGCAGAAACGCTATTGGTAAAGCCTATACAGCCATAGCAGCTCTAGACATTACCATGCCAATGGCACCCCATGGCTTCCTGTCTTGCTATTTTAATATCTATGTTATGAAAAGATTCAGCTATGCAGTTTTGAATGCAGTTGATCGTTAAGATTCAGGTAACGTACTCATGAAAGTCATTGAGGTCCCCATACATGTCCAGACGTTTGCGATATGTTCAGTCCTAAGTAGACTTCAGTTAGCTTCTGGAACTGGGAGAACTCTCCAGAAGTTTATAAAACTGTCCGGAACTTTCTAGAACCTTGGAGAATTCGTTTCGAACTTTCTGGGACTGTCCAGTAATCTACATAGCAGTGTAAATACAGGTGTGTTCAAACCGCCATTCCAGCTGATGCTCCAGCCGAGTAAGTGGATACAGAGCTACAGGTAATTAAGAGGCATTAAGAGGCTGCAGGAGCCGGCAGATCCATTCTGATCCACCTGTGGACCAATATATCAAGACCAGAGTGGAGAGGTACTGGGTGAAAGCATCTGCTGTGATGTGCTGGGCCTACAGAGCATACTTCAGCATGCCTGTCTGGGATCGAGACAAACCATGGGCACCTCATTTCATGTGCGAGCCCTGCAGGAAAACTCTTGAGGATGAGGTGGACGGTGGTCGCTTGCATAGATCAAGTTCTGAGGATTTGTTGGAGGTTAAAAGCTGTTGTTAAGACCTTTGTCACAATTTATGATGATCTAGATTGACATGTTTTAAGTTACAGTATATCATCGCTGTCCAAAGAAAAACAGGTATCTCCAAAATGGCAACTTTACAGGAGAGGCCAAAAACCTCATTCAATTTGAATGGAAGTCAATGGAACCGGAAGTCTTTCCAAGCAGTTTTGGGCCATTTCTGTTTGTGCATTCATCATGAAAGTTCCTTACAGTGTAAACAGCAGCTCATGTGATCAAATGAGGCATTAAAATAAAAATCAACAAAAATGGAGATACATGTTTTTCATTGGACAGCGACGATATATTCACTGCAGTGTGTTAACACCTCACTCATTAATAAGTAACATATGCAATATGGAATATAACAAAATCTCGTTACCAAATGTTGTGCATCCATAGACAAACTGACAGCTATAGCAGCAACAGAAAGATGGACAGTCTATAGTTACCTGTATAGTGGACAGGTGAGACAGGGGGACCTGGTGAAGTGACCAGTGAGTGTAAACACAAGGTAAGAGTTTCGGCTAAACACAGAACAAGGATCTGTACACCCGAGCGCCAATAGGATCGGCGCAACTACCGGACTCAGACACTGGTAATGTAATTAAAGTGTCTAATCCGAAGGAAGCGCTGGATTTATAGAGCGAGAGAGAGAGAGAGAAAGAGAGAGGCGTAAGGGAGTGACAGAAAGGAAACAGAGCGTGATTCCTTCTGGAGTTCCCACATACGGGCGGATCCATAGACGCCCCAGGAGCAGGTAGCGGCCTGCTGGGCTGGCAGCGGAGAAGGATTCAGGAATCTCGTGCAACGCTCTCTTTCCAAAAGCAGCCACACACACAGCAGTAGCAGCTGCTGCCCAGACAGAGCGCCTTCCAAGCGGGTCACGGCGAGGTCAACGAGATCAAGACGTTACCTGAAGGCAGAGCTGGGAAACCTGTCTGAGGCTGACGCTTTTCTGTCAGTGACCGCATTTATCTTCGTTTCAGGCCACTCCAGGAGGAGATAGAAAAACAACGTCCGTGCTGAAAGAGCCGTAACGAAGTCTTCTCCAAAGTATGTTTCGACAAGTCCCCCCCCAAACCAGACCACCCCACCCCACCCCCCACAGATTTTTCCACCGCAGCCACTTCAAAAGGCTCTCCATTCCTGATGAAGTGGGGATATTAGGCGTTCTTGCCCGATTGAAGACAGCCGTTTCGAGGCCTACATCAGAGTGGGGTGAGATTAAATCGCTCACTCACTAAACCAGCCACCGCTGAGACACACATGCAGCACGGCCGGGCTTTGCTCCATCAGATAATGAGATTAAGTGAGTGATAGTCTGTCCTGCCAGAGTAATTGACGATTAGCTGATAAAGATTAGGGCTTAATGGGCCAGTGCTATTTTTACTGCACTACCGAGGACCGGGCCACAGCTACTGTTAGTATGGGCTTCTCTGGAGGGGGCAGTAAGGCCCTGAGAGTTGCCCTCACACAGAGGCCTCCAATGATTGTACTCCTACAGTGGTGTTGTTTCCCTCAAGCAATAGTTAACACACAACCTTCAGTGTACTACTGCCCTTAAAGGTCTGACCATGGCCGGTTGTGTAGCTTCAGTGGGTTTTTAGAGGTACGCTAACGCTAGGGGATAGGTATACTGTAAATTCATTGGGGAACTCGAGGAGAGGTCATTGTTTTGCTGCTTGGGCCATAATTAAGGTTGTTTGGTGTTCTCAACTAACTTGGGCTGCCTCAAGGTGGCGCTATAGCAAACTGCTTCACCCATAGCCCTTTCCCACCAACAAGGAACCAGTTCCGTTCTGGTTTTGTGCATCTCCACCCAAAAAAAACCAAACAAAAAAACCAAACCAGAGTTCGTTCTCAGCTAGACCCATAGAGTAGTAGGTTCTTCAGCACAAACCGTAACAACATCTCTGGGCATGTCAGTTGTTGACGTGAGAGCAACGATGGAGACACCAGTGGTCTGCTGGAGAACCTCTTCTACGTCTTCTTGTCTCCAGTAGTAGATCCATGCTTGCTTTCTGGATACAAACAAACATCTGGAATAGCAGCCCAAACGCTCCGAGGTAATCTATACACTCCGCCATCTTGGTTTTACTGCTTACTACCACTGGGCCGTGCCCTCTGTTGACGTTGATGGCGCATCCTTTGATGTCCCTTGGTTCCAGTAAAAGCTGGTACAAATGTAGACTAGTTCCCAGGATAGCACCAAGGTTCTGTAAAGCCTGAACAGAACCAGTTCAGCTACTAGATGGTCCTTCATAGCCTAGCACCGGTAACTATGACCGGGACACCTCTAAAACTCCACACTGTGCTGTAGCTTCAATGCAAATCTGAAAAAAGCACAGTTTATCAAGAGTTTGGTGGAAAGCGTGAACTATTACTCATTTCCCCAACAGAAGACAGAAGAGGAGACAATGAGTAAGCTCTCAGTAAACATGTGGATGACCTGTATATTTACATATTCCTACGTCCTCAACATCTCTGAATAGAAAAATAAGTCTGGTAATAATAGACTGCTATGGAAAACAGTCTATGGTTATGTGTGGACAGGGTCGCTATACCTGCTTAGCTAGCCAGCTAGCTGAACCCACCTAGCTGCTTTGTGTTAGCATTGTAAGAAGGCCTATTTTAGAATGGCTGAGATTTGGTAATAATAGACTACAATGGAATATAGTTTATGTCTATGTGTGGACAGGGTCTCTGTACCTACATAGCTAGCTAGCTAGCTGAACCCACCTAGCCACTTTGTGTTAGCATTGTAAGAAGGCCTAGTTTCATTTTGAGGCCCAGTTTAGAATGACTGAGAGCTGGTAATAATACACTACAATGGACTATACTACATGGTTATGTGTGGACAGGGTGACTATAACCTGCTTGGGAAAGCTAGCTAGCTGAACCCACCTAGCCGCTTTGTGTTAGCATTGTAAGATGGCCTATTTTAGAATGGCTGAGGTCTGGTAATAATAGACTACAATAGAATATAGTTTATGGTTATGTGTGGACAGGGTCACTATAACCTGCTGGTGGGCCCCGGGGTTACAGGTGGCCCTATGGGTGTATTTAATCAATCAATAAGTATCATTGTTGCCTACTGAAGTGGCTTTGCTGCTTGCCAGGCCGCCATTGTAAATACAGATTTGTTCCTAATGACTTGCCTGGTTAAACTAAAGGTTAAATAAAAAATAAATAAATAAATAAATAAAAACGGTGTTATCAGTGGAATGATGCAGGTTGTTATCAGACATGGAGGTTGGACATTTTTGGAATTGATCAGATTGAATGGCTGGAACTCACTGTTGCATGCAACATCCGAAACATTGTGTGGTGTCTCAGTGTCGCAATACAAAGATGCTAGTAAGTAAAACGCTTCTTATGGAAAAGCTAGCTCGCTAAACCTGTTAGCATTGTAATAAGGCCTAGTCTAGATTGGCTGAGATCTGGAAATAATAGACTGCTATGGACTATACTATATGGTTATGTGTGGACAGGGTCACTATAACCTGCTTGTGGGCCCTGGGCCTACTGGTGGGCCTATGGGTGTAGTTGAACATAATGTCCATAAACTTCACACCTATGTTTTTAATGAAGGCACATGGACCAGCCTGTCTGTGAACCCAACACTTCCACAAAACTCATTTATTCATTCCTACACTCTTTGTCTGAACTGCTTATGCATCTGGGTCATGATGGGCTGCTGGTGCCCAGTGCTTATTGGGCGGAAGGCCTGAAAGTTCATCTTATTAAAATATTATTTTGCCATTTGATTGTATAAACCTGTGATCGGTCTCGGTAGGCCCAGTTGATGGAGGGGAGAAACACAATCTCAAATTCAGCCTTAGTTCACCCCTGAACGCGAGCACCACCCCAGTGACGGTGTTTGTGCTCAGGAAAGTACAGCTTAGAGCTTTTTCGCTACTGTCCCACCAAAGAAAACAGTTCCAGCGCCGTAGAGTAGGAATTACCTGTGACCTGCTGCCACTGGTGATCTTGATAGAGCACGGAGGGAAAGACACCCTGTTATTAGATATGGATCTTTTTCATGCAAACATTATTTTTATTATGGTTAGACTTTAGGTATTTCAGTTTGGAGGTCAAACAAGCACAGGTGGCATGACAGCTGTTCACGACCGGATGTATTATTCAGTGATCAGTAAGCAGTGCAGTTTTTGGCAGCTTCTCTTTGCTTTGCTGGTCTGTTGCTTTGATACAGTCTGGCATTGTAGTTCCAGCTGCTTAGATATAAAAATAAATAAATAAAAATTGGCACATCTCTGTCCGTCTGTCCGTCTGATCTTGTTCATGTCAAACAACGCCCCCTCTGGTTGTTCCTTGTTATAGCACTGCTTCTTCTGCTCCCACCTGGCTCCCCCCACTCCCACACCTGTTAGCTATCGGTACTCAGTAGGACTTGTATTAAGACCCCTTTGTTTGCCCTGTATGTTTTTGTGAAGTCTCTGTTGTCTCCTTGGTAGTTCTGGTCGGTTTTCTCGTTGCTGTTTCTAGGTTGTAGTCCCTTTGTTTGTTCTGTGTAGCCGTGTTTCCTTTAAGTCCTTGTTCTTTTTGTTTTGTAGTAGTGTTTGTGTTCATCTTGAGTTTCTTTACCCTCGTTTTGTTTCTGCTGTAGTATCTCTATTTATGGACATGTCTTTAGTAATACCCATCTGTGTTTTGACCCCTGTTACCCGGACTAAATCAAATAAGTCCACTATGCAATTGCAACCTGCCTCAACCACCTCCTCGTTACAAAAATAAATAAATAAATAAATAATAAACATTTATTTATATATATATATAAATTATCAAAAAAAAAAAAAAAAAAAAAAAAATATATATATATATATATATATATATATATATATATATATTTTTTTTTTTTTTTTTTTTTTTTTGATAATTTTAATTTTAAATGGCAATAAAGAAATAAAACTACTAACCACATCTTTATTTTTATTAACAGCTAGTTAAAAAAAATATTTAAAATAATTATTAAAATGATTTAGGAAAAAGTAAAACTAAGTAAAGGATTAATTTGAAATTAAATTGTAAGTAAACAAAATAATTGTCATTTCGATTAATAACTAGTTTTTAAATGATTATTAAAAATGTGGGCTTAAATTTCTTATAAACATGTAATTCTTATTAGATCTTTATAAATGCACTTATTACAGATGAGTGTTACCTGTAACTCTATAAGCTTATGTCTAGTATTATAAGTTACTATGTAGCCTTATAACACTTCATGCATGCATTCCGATACTCAAGCCTGGAGAGAATTATTACATTCAGCTGACGTGTATTTATTAGCGTATAAGTGTGAAATGTCATCCGATTTGTGAAGCTAATGTGAGGATGCTGGTGTTTGACCTCATGTGGAGACGCTGCAGTGGTGTGCTGGGAATTAGCTACACAATCTTTCTCCATAACCGAGTTGTGCATGAATAATATTTGCCTCTGCTTTTCTAAAAGCAATTGCAATGGATGCATTAGTGCTTGGGACATGGACAGGTCAAGCTGTATATCGGTATTCATGGACGTTGGGCTGCTTTGTCATGATGCTAGCACATAGCAAACAGGCTGCAAATGCTGTTATATAGCCCATCCTGTACAGTCCACGTCCACAGAGTGTAGGGCAGCTGTGAAAGAGTGTGTGCTCTCTCTTCTTTCACCGAATTATTAGAGCGCACCCTGAATTCGCAACATACAATACGGCTTGCATAAGAACTCTACGCTCTCAAAGCGGTTACTTTCTCTTTTCCTTTCCATTTCCTGCATGCCGGCGAAGCGCCGCGCTCTCATTGGTCGCCAGGCGCCTTGTTTAGTTTCAAACCTCGGTGAGGCCGTGCTGTCAAACCCGGCAACCCCTGTGTCCTTAAGCTGCTGTTACAGTTTGGTTAGCAGTGACTGAAACCGATACTACTAAGATGAGTGTTGCGGTATGCGTCGCGCTATGTGTCCTGAGTGTGAACACGCCCACATCAATTCAGAACTAGAGTGTCTGAATGAATCAGACTTATATATATATATATATATACATAAGTATAGAGAGAGAGGCCTAGATGTGTATATCAGCCCCTCCCCCACACACACACATTTTATTCAGAAGACCACGTGGGACAGCTGTCCACATCCTTTCTTGCCTTTTTAGTCTAGTATGAGGTGTTAAATTGTCTAGCATAAAGTGAGAAGCTGGTTCGAGATTCTGAGCTTATATGGTCTCAGTAATGAAGTCTATATCGACTGTATGGTCTTGTTCCTCTCTCTGATGCAACACTATCACTAAAAACTTTTATATCTCATTTTAAAAAAATAGATTTAACGACGAACGAGATCATCAATAATATTAAACAAGAAGAACCAATTAACAAGTAGCTCAATTATTAACTTAGTACTACAGTTATAAGCAGCAGTGGACAGTTAGTAGTGTGTCAGTAAGTGTGATGTGTTAGTGTGCTGTAAGTAGTGTGTTGGTGTACAGTAACTCAGTAAGTGTGATGTGTTAGTGTACTGTAAGTAGCGTGTTGGTGTACAGTAACTCAGTAAGTGTAATGTGTTAGTGTACTGTAAGTAGTGTGTCGGTGTACAGTAACTCTGTAAGTGTAATGCGTTAGTGTGCTGTAAGTAGCGTGTTGGTGTACAGTAACTCAGTAAGTGTAATGTGTTAGTGTGCTGTAAGTAGTGTGTTGGTGTACGGTAACTCAGTAAGTGTAATGTGTTAGTGTGCTGTAAGTAGTGTGTCGGTGTACAGTAACTCAGTAAGTGTAATGTGTTAGTGTACTGTAAGTAGTGTGTTGGTGTACAGTAACTCAGTAAGTGTAATGTGTTAGTGTGCTGTAAGTAGCGTGTCGGTGTACAGTAACTCAGTAAGTGTAATGCGTTAGTGTGCTGTAAGTAGTGTGTTGGTGTACAGTAACTCAGTAAGTGTAATGTGTTAGTGTGCTGTAAGTAGTGTGTCGGTGTACAGTAACTCAGTAAGTGTAATGCTTTAGTGTGCTGTAAGTAGCGTGTTGGTGTACAGTAACTCAGTAAGTGTAATGCTTTAGTGTACTGTAAGTAGTGTGTTGGTGTACAGTAACTCAGTAAGTGTAATGTGTTAGTGTGCTGTAAGTAGTGTGTCGGTGTACAGTAACTCAGTAAGTGTAATGCTTTAGTGTACTGTAAGTAGCGTGTCGGTGTACGGTAACTCAGTGAGTGGTTAGGTGTAATGTAAGTGTGTAGTGTGGTGCTTGTAAGTAGTGTGTCGGTGTACAGTAACTCAGTAAGTGTAATGCGTTAGTGTACTGTAAGTAGTTGTGTGTTGGTGTACAGTAACTCAGTTAAGTGTAATGCGTTAGTGTACTGTAAGTAGTGTGTCGGTGTAACAGTAACTCAGTAAGTGTAATGTGTTTTAGGTTGTACAGTAATAAAACTCAGTAGTGTACTGTAAGTGTTGCTGTAGTGTGTTGGTGTACGGTAAAACTGCTCAGTAAGTGTGTATGTGTTAGTGTGCTGTAAGTAGTGTGTCGGTGTACGGTAAACTCGTAGGAGTGGTGGTTGGTGTACAGTAAGTACGTTGTAATGTGTTAGTGTGCTGTAAGTAGTGTGTTGGTGTACAGTAACTCAGTAAGTGTAATGCGTTAGTGTACTGTAAGTAGCGTGTCGGTGTACGGTAACTCAGTAAGTGTAATGTGTTAGTGTGCTGTAAGTAGTGTGTCGGTGTACAGTAACTCAGTAAGTGTAATGTGTTAGTGTGCTGTAAGTAGTGTGTTGGTGTACAGTAACTCAGTAAGTGTAATGCGTTAGTGTGCTGTAAGTAGTGTGTTGGTGTACAGTAACTCAGTAAGTGTAATGCGTTAGTGTACTGTAAGTAGTGTGTTGGTGTACAGTAACTCAATAAGTTTAATGTGTTAGTGTACTGTAAGTAGCATGTTCAGTGTTCTGTGCTGATGATGATGTGAATAGACGTCAGGGTCAGACTAATGAATGAGCTTCTATTAAAGACTGGTGGACTGAGAGACACGAGAGTCTCTTCACCTACACTGAGCTGATGAAGAGTCCTGTTCTAGAAATGATAATAGGACATTAGAGCCCTAATAAACCATACTCCTGTTACTCTCCATACTTCAGTACATCTGAAGGTACATACTTTAGTACTGTTACTCCAGTGGAGGTCTAAACGGAGGGATCTGTACAGACACTGGAGGAGTACTGTACCTCGGGGATCTCTACTTTAACTCAGCTACATGGGTTTGTGTATGATAAGAAGTGAACTGAGTCAGACAGCTCCTGCCCTTCAGGCCGTTTATCTGGCTAGTTTTTATGAATGAACTTCTCAATTGCAGTTCTCTATTGAAGGAGGAACCGAGAGGCTTTAGGTTTGGCTAAAATATCCGTTACAGAAAAAGGAAGACCTGAGTAGTATCCTGTCTGAAGGCTCGTACTTGACCTTTAGAAGTTCTTACTGACGCTGTGTTAGGAGTGTTCGCATGTAGTGTATAGTTAACTGTTGCTCATGTGTCAATTGACATTAATTTATTCACACAGCATTTTAATTCCTTCTCCTCGTCAGCGTTTCTACAGTGTTGGTGCTCAGGACTCAATTTTCCACCAATCTAAATCTAAATCAAATCAACATTTATTTTTATAGCACTTTTTACACTAGATGTCACAAAGCAGCTTCACAAAGAATCTGGTTTTCAAGCCCCCAGTGAGCAAGCCGAGGGCCACAGTGGCCAGGACAACTCCCTTAGTTAGGAAGGAAGAAACCTCAAGAGGAACCAAGACTCAAAGGGGAACCCATCCTCCTCGGGTCAACACCAGATACAAGACAGCACAAGAGAGGAGAGTATAGTGTCTGATTAGTCTGTAATTATGTTGGTGGGTCATAAGATGGGTCAGCAGGACGCAGGCCAAGCCTCCACAGTGCAGGTCAGCCAGGAGCTCCGAGACGGCTAAAGAACAATTTATTAAAGCACAGAACCCTTTAGAACCTTTAATCGTGCAAAGGGTTCTTTGAGTGTTCATGGTGCATCATATGGATGTATTACCGACTGTAGTCTGTCTGTTTCTCCATATACTTTATTAGCCTGTTCTTTAAGGGTCATGACCCCTACAGGACTCAGCTGCAAAGAACCTTCAGTCATGCACAGGCCTCTTTGGGAGTTCATGGTTCTGTATATACAGTAGAACCATATGGACATACATTAGTACCGATTGTAGTACATCTGTTTCTTTGTATACTGTTTCTTTGTATACTATGGTCAGGACCTCCATGCATAGAACCCCTTCAGTCATGCACACACCTCTTTGAGAGTTCATGGTTCTGTATATATGGTAGAACCATGTCTTTACTAAAGAACTCTTGAAGAGAACCATCTTTTGTAGGAGTGCATCGTATGGATATGCTGTGTTACCGACTGTAGTCCATCTGGTTCACTGTAGACTTTTTACCCTGTTCTTTAAGGGTCATGACCCCTACAGGACTCAGCTGCAAAGAACCTTCAGTCATGCACAGGCCTCTTTGGGAGTTCATGGTTCTGTATATACAGTAGAACCATTTCTTTACTACGAAACTCTTAAAGAGAACCATCGTTTTTAGGTGAGCACCATATGGATATACATTAGTCCCGACTGTAGTCCATCTGTTTCTTTGTATACTGTGTAACCCTGTTCTTCAATGGTCAGGGCCTCCATGCATAGAACACCTTCAGTCATGCACAGGCCTCTTTGGGAGTTCATGGTTCTGTATATACGGTAGAACCATGTCTTTACTAAAGAACTCTTAAAGAGAACCATCTTTTGTAGGTGAGCATCGTATGGATACGCGGTGTTACCAACTGTAGTCCATCGGTGCCATTGTATACGTTGCTACCCTGCTCCTCAACGGTCAGGACCCTTACAGGACTACGATGTCAAGGACCTGCAGTCATGCAAAGGCCTCTCTGAGTGTTCATGGTTCTATGTACACAGTAGAACCATTTCTTTAGGAGCGCATTGTATGGATATACAGTCGTACAAACTGTAGTCCATCTGATTCACTGTATACTGTATTACCCTGTTCATCAATGGTCAGGACCCCCACAGGACCACCACAGGACCTCCATGCATATGCCACCACAGAGCGGGTATGATGTTAGTGTTAGTGTGTGTTTCGATGGTGTAAGTGGATCTGACACAGCAGGATGTGCACTTACTTTCGCCTGAGCCCCCCTGCTCCACCCGCCCCCTGTCTTTTAGGGTTCTAAAAGGTTCAAGATTCTCGAAACAGCTACATGTAGTCTGATTTAGCGCTCTTGCTGACTGATCATTCAACCTGATACTCGAAGTCCATTAGCCGTATCATTAAGCTACACCGTGCAGGCATAACTAACACAGGAGCAAAGCTTGTCTCGTAGCGTTAGGCTGAATTCCCCAACTGGTTTCAGCTCCGTCAGGTGGCATGAAAAGAGAGCTGAATCACAGACCACTTAACCAAACTACAAGAATGAATCATACAGCCTTGTTCTTAACACTGAAGTAATGTGTTCAGAAACAGTGCTCAGGCTTATTTTCCACCGTCTAACGGACAGAATGTTGTTTCCCTCTATTGATTTTACACATAGTTATTTAACACATACTTTCAGTTCTTAGTAAGCAAAGGAAGGATGGAATGCACTGATGGATCGCACTGTGACCTTTACAGTGACCTTTATGGATGAATGAAATGATGTCTCATGCAATAGGAAAATTTAGAATGATATTCTCATCAAAAGGTCTACTGATATGACAGTTCTGGTTGGTTTTATTAAAAATCATTTTTGAGGTTTGTTTGCATGTTTACACTGTATGTGGAAGTTCAAAACAGCAAGTCATGTGTGGTACCACGTCCCATTTAGTCTTCACTAACCAACTACAATTTACATTTAGTTACCACAAAGTTACACTAACATTTACTTCTGTGCTTACCCAACATTAGTTAACCATTGTTATTGTGTTTCTTCAGATAGATAGATAGACAGACAGACAGATAGACAGACAGACAGATAGATAGATAGACAGACAGATAGATAGATAGACAGACAGACAGATAGATAGACAGACAGATAGATAGACAGACAGATAGATAGATAGATATGCAGATAGAAAGATTAGAAAGATAGACAGATAGACGGACGGACGGACGGATGGACGGACAGATAGATAGATAGATAGATAGATAGATAGATAGATAGATAGATAGATAGACCGATAGATAGATAGATAGATAGATAGATAGATAGATAGATAGATAGATAGATAGACCGACAGACAGACGGATAGACAGATAGATAGATAGATAGATATGCAGATAGAAAGATTAGAAAGATAGACAGACAGACAGACAGACAGATGGATGGACGGACGGACAGCAGGATAGATAGATAGATAGATAGATAGACCGACAGACAGACAGACAGACGGATAGATAGATAGATAGATAGATAGATAGACAGACAGACAGACAGACAGACAGACAGACAGACAGACAGACAGACAGACAGATAGATAGATAGATAGATAGATAGATAGATAGATAGATAGATAGATAGACCGACAGACAGACGGATAGATAGATAGATAGACAGACAGACAGACAGACAGACAGACAGACAGACAGACAGACAGACAGACAGACAGACAGATAGATAGACAGACAGACAGACAGACAGACAGACAGACAGACAGACAGACAGACAGACAGACAGACAGACAGACAGACAGACAGACAGACAGACAGACAGACAGACAGACAGACAGACAGATAGATAGATAGATAGATAGATAGATAGATAGATAGATAGATAGACAGATAGATAGACAGATGGATTATCAGCCGATAATGACTGAATTAACATAATAAACATAAATTCACGTTAGTTAGTCAATGCTGTAAAGTGTGTTTAGCTATCTTTAACTGGTGACTAACAGAATTACAAGTTTGAAAAGCTGATGAAATTCAAATTTTAATTAAAAGCATTGCGACTAATAAATGTGCAAAAATTCTAAAGAGATGATGTCATCGTATGGCAGGCCACTTCAGCTTTCATTTCCCCCTATATCAATAACTAAATATATAAATGTAAAATTAGTTTCCACTACTATACGTGTCGTTTCTGACGTCAGTAATTCACTTTCTGATGATTAAACAAATTCAATAATTGACTATTTTGAATGTAATTCTAGATTTCGGTCCTTTATTGAGTAATTCCCATACAAGCTCCCATACACGCTCCCATACACGCTCCCATTCACCAACGTTTTAAACGTGTTAATCTGATTAAAGCAAATGTAATTTTTTTAACCAGTGAAAATTCAATTGGTATCAGTAAAATTTGATACTCAGCTTTTATTTATAAAAATTTACTGTTCACATGCATTCATTAAATTCCTGAGATCAGGAAATAGGAATAGGGATAAGAGCTAGTTACCAGTGTTAATGGTGCCTTTATTAGCACTCCTATTAGTTTTCATGCACATTTTTGATCATTTTTTAAAATCATTTTTTAAATTTAGTTTCTTGTGGCATATATATTTTCACTTAGAAAATATATATTTTACATAAACATAAACTTTTATAAACTCTAAATTTTAATGCAAATTTTTAGTTGTTTCTATATTTTTGAAATTATTTATAATTTTTTACAATTTTTTTTATCATATCATACTATAATATCATACTATACCATTTTCCCTTAAAGGGCGAAAAACTGCTTTGCATGATATACTATAAATGCATACTGTCTCGATCTTGCTAATATGGCTCCCAACATATAGCATGCTAATATCACCTTATATCTCCATATTTGTCATTTTTCAGTTTTGGACCTCATTTGAAAGTACATGTTGACCTTTACACTGGGTGTACATCTCCTGATGAACGGACCTCAGCAAATGGCCCAAAATGACCCGGAGAGAATTCTGGTTCCATTGACTTCCATTAAAAGTGAAGTAGGTTTTTTCCTCCTTCTGTAAAGTTACCATTTTGGATGGAGATATGAATGCGGTAATATCTTAAAAGCAATATGAAACTCAACTTACTAATAGTGAAGTCTTGCTGTTGCAGCCCTGCTGTTTGCAGAGCGTTGCCAGTCACATTGTAAATGTCATCTCATTGTAGTAAAGAAGGCCAAAGTCAATCTCACCGACCGTATCGTTGCTTTATTGACTTTATCAGTACAGTCCCCTGAAAATATTGCTTTGGTCACATGACGCGGTCATGGGGGTGGCCTGTAATAAAAGGAGTTATAGCTTCCTTTCATTGTACGGGATCAAAGATATTATCTGATATCCGGTTGTCGTATATCCGCATGCTTGTTTAAGATAAACTTCTATAGCTGAACAAATACGGCTTAACTCCTGACTGATTGATACGGTTAAGATTGGACTGCCATGGAGAACGCTAACTGTAGGCGTTCGTCCTGTGATGTGATTGGATGAGGCTGAGTAACAAAGAAACCGAATGTAAACACGAGCCCTGGTTTGACTGTAATAGCAGTTCACATTTATTGCTGAGCTCTTAGCGGTAACCTTGACACGGCCTGCACAGTCAGCTTCAAAAGTCACACCTGCAAACAAAGAGCCTTAGCTGAGATGACAGCTTGAGCTAGAGTCGACGCTGATGGACAGTGTAGAGATTTGATGGTATCTCAATGCTGGAGTTCAGAAGTTCATCTCAGTGTGGACAGTCATATTGCATTGTGTGTAGTAACTTCAGGCTCCTGTAGATGGCGCTGCAGGAGGAGGATGGGGCTGTAAACACCTGCGGGGTGTGAGTGACGGGAGCTATAGATGCGTTCCAGACTGTAGTACAGTATGTAATACATTAAGCAGACTGCATACAGCAACAACGCTCTGGATTACTTCACCGGCTAAGCTGTTCGTATGTGTGTGCATTCATTGGTGTGATGTCACAACCATGATGATGTCAGAAGGGGTTGTTGTAGCTGTTTAATGTCCACAGTATACCAGTAATATTATATGTTGTGTTGAGTTTCTAAAAGCAAGTCCAAAAAAATCGGTCAGCTTGTGTGTTTAAGGTGGCAGTAACTTCAGGCTCCTGCAGATGGCGCTGCATGGGGTTGACAGGGCTATAAATCCCAGCGGGGTGTGAGTGATGGGATCCATAGATTGGGAAGAGGTGCTACAGTGCAGGGAATGTCTCGTTCCATGTGTGGAGAATGGCTCCAGAGCAGATGTTAATGATTGGCTAAAAGGAGGGACTGCGTGGGCGTGGCCAAAGACCATAGTGTGAAGGAAGTAGCTGGATCTGCAGGTGAAGCCACATGGGCTTGTTCTACTGGGAGTGAGTGGTTTAGTATGTGTCCATGTTAAATATGATACCAGCAGCACTCTTTATAAAGCTGGTGGTAGGTGTTCAGCACTGTGTGGATCAGCTCTTCGGTAAGGGTTCGGGAACCAAGGGGCGATTGCTCGATATCAGGTTCCAGCTGCTCCACAGTTCGGTTGCTCCAGATGCTCCAGATGTTTTCAGATGTGGTCTGTACAGAGGGCAAACTGAAATACAGATACAGTTTAACCTGCAGTTAGAAAGACAATAGCTATCAGCGACTGGGGGCTGGAAGAAAGGGAAAGAGAAGTTACCGGACCAGAGTCAGAAAAACGAGTGCAAGAAAGAAAGGACCAGGCTGATGAAAGAGTAAAGAGTGACAGCTTTGAACTAAGTCTGTTGTTGGTATCAGTATGAGGAGTCAAGAGCTCCCACTCTAACCACACACCTCATCATTATCACACGACGAGAGAGAGAGAGAGAGAGAGAGAGACAGAGGGCGGGAGAGGGAGAGGGAGAGAGAGAGAGAGAGAGAGAGAGAGAGAGAGAGAGAGAGAGAGAGAGAGAGAGAGAGAGAGAGAGTGTTCGGGAGAGAGAGAGAGAGAGAGAGAGAGAGAGAGAGAGAGAGAGGGAGAGAGAGAGAGAGAGAGAGTGAGAGAGAGAGAGAGAGAGAGAGAGAGAGAGAGGGAGAGAGTTAGGGAGAGAGAGGGAGAGAGAGAGAGAGAGAGGGGGAGTGAGAGAGAGAGAGTGAGAGAGAGAGAGAGAGAGAGAGAGAGAGAGAGAGAGAGAGAGAGAGAGAGAATGTAGAGATAAAAAATAGAAGAAGAGAGAGAGAGGGGACGAGTGAGAGATGGAGAAAGGGAGAGAGAGGGAAAGAAAGAGAGAGAAATGTAGAGATAAAGAAAAAAAAAAGAGAGAGACAGAGAGAGAGAGAGAGAGAGAGAGAGAGAGAGAAAGAGAGAGAGAGAGACAGAAGCAAAGACAGATATGAAGAGAGGGAAAGAGACAGCAAGCATGTGAGAGAGAGAGAGAAAGAGAGAGAGTGAGAGATAGAGAGAGAGAATGTAGATTAAAAATAGAGGAAGAGAGAGAGGGGGGACGATTGAGAGATGGAGAAAGGGCGAGAGAGGGAAAGAAAGAGAGAGAAATGTAGAGATAAAGAAAAACAGAGAGAAAGAAAGAGAGAGAGAAAGAGAGACATGTAGAAGGAAAGAAAGGTATGGATAGAGAAAGACAGCAAGCAAGTGGGAAAGAGAGAAAGATACAGAGAGAGACAAAGAGGGGAGAAATAGAGAGAGGGGGAAGAAAGTGTTGGAGAGGAGACAAAGAGAGAGAGAGATGTAGAGAGAGATAGAGAGAGAGAGAGAGAGAGAGAGAGAGAAAGGCAGACAGAGAGAGACACAGAGAGAAAGACAAAGAAAGACAGACATAGAAAGATAAAGAGAGAGAGAGAGACAGACAGAGAGAAAGAAAAACATACACAAAGAGAGAGCGAGAGAGAAAGAGAGAGAAAAAAGGCAGACAGAGGGAGAAAGACACGGAAAGATAGAAAGACTGAGACAAAGAAAGACAGACATAGAGAGAGAGAGAGAGAGAGAGGAGAGAGAGAGAGAGAGAGAGAAAGAGAGATGTAGAGAGAGATAGAGAGAGAGAGAAAGGCAGACAGAGAGCAACACAGAGAGAGAAAGACAAAGAAAGATAGAAAGACTGAGACAAAGAAAGACAGACATAGAAAGAGAAAGAGAAAGAGAGAGAGAGACCCGTCTCTCTTACATCCTTTAAAAACCTGAACTCCTCTCTCCTGCTGCTCTCCTCTCCTTTCCGTTCTCACCCTTCACACCGTGAGATCCTCCCAGCGCCACCCCTCGCCCTGACCTCCTGTTCTTGCCTGGTAGCGCAGGGTGACAGGGTTTGACCTTCAGTGGGTGGGTGCTGATGGCTGCGTGTGTTTCCCTGTGACCCTGTGACTGTGAGAGATTTCCAGAGGAAGCTTCGTGAGATTCAGATTCAGGTTTCACCTTCTTTAAAACTCCCACCCAAGACTGAGAACTCAACCTGCCGCTCGGCTCACCGTTCACCCACAACCATGTGGCCGAGCGTGAAGCAAACTCAACTGCTGAGTGCGTCAACAACGACAACAACAACAACAACAACCTGTTCCTTATCATCATCATCACCAAAACAAAGTAGACTGTTTAACAAACACAGCTCCAGCCTTGACCCCACCCGTGACCTTGACCCATGACCTTAACCACGAGTCTGTTGTTTTTGTGCACTTTGCATTTTGTTAGAATAGCTCCTTACAACCACCTGGAAGACCTGAAGACCCAGAAGACCACCTGGAAGACCCGATAGACCACCAAAATGCTCCCCTTCAGATAAACAGCACTTCAACTTAATGTGTACTCAATGCAACCTGTCAAATTCCTACTCCAAACACTAGGGGGCGACATATCACCAGAACCCACATAGTCCCTCCTCCTCCCTCTTCACCACCTAGGTGAGTTCATCATCAGACTTCCTCTCTGTCCTCTCTAAAAGCGTCTCCAGCGGTGGAAGGCAGCACCGATATTAACTCTCCTTCTGCTTCTATTAATATCAGCATCCGTTCTTTCGTTTCCTGTTGACCTTGGTCTCTTGCCAGGACCAGGTGATGGTGGCAGCGATAGTGCTAGTGATAGCAATGGCCGCAATCACATGCCAAGGGCTTCAGCCATCGTTGTGTTCACTGTTCCTGAATAAGATAGAAAGTTCATTAAAAACATTGAAATGTAACCTTGTGACCCCTCCACTAACCTTGGGGCCCCTCCACTAACCTTGGGGCCCCTCCACTAACCTTGGGGCCCCTCCACTAACCTTGGAGCCCCTCCACTAACCTTGGGGCCCCTCCACTAACCTTGGGGCCCCTCCACTAACCTTGGGGCCCCTCCACTAACCTTGGGGCCCCTCCACTAGCCAGGGGCCCCAAGCATTTACCGACTTAGCCCTGTACCAAGCATGGCTAGTTAGATCAAGCAATGCCTCAGGACTCACTATCACCTCTTCAGGTTCGAAGTGGTATTACGAGACAGAACAGGCCAGGGCTAGCTGGTTAGCATGCTAACTTCAGTAGATATCTTAGCAACACGATACGTGGACGTCTTTGATGTTACATCATACCCGTTCTTCCTTCACCGTCTGTTGATAACCATAAGAAATTTTGGAATGTTTGAACTAAACATTTTACATATCGCTCCTTTAAAGCTTAAACCTTTAAGAGAAAGAGGGAAATCCAGCTCCACTCTTTTTTCTCTTTTTTTTTAGATTCTGTCCATGCTTTCACTGAAAGGAGGAGGGTCAGCGCTATGGGTCTGAAGGGTTGCCTATGTCGCTGTTCGAGAAGCTCCTCACTGAGAAAAGGAGATCTGGCAGCGTCGGGGATTCTGAGGTGCAGACGGATGAGTGTTTTCAGCCTGTGGCTGTAAGTTTGTTTACACTCCTGCAAATCTGTAGATGTGCCGTCTATCAGCATGTGACTCACACATGACCCGCAAAGTACATTTGACAAGAACCGCACCTTCGGGTAACCGAGTTCCCCAGCCAGGTTTACAGAAGGCATTGTTCTGCAGTGCTGCGTGAACAGCAGTGTACATGTAATCACTCTTCCTGAAACAGGTCCAACCTGCACGATTGAGTCGGTACGTTACGTACCAGCCTCCCAAACAAGAGATGCAACTGATTTCCTGTCACTTGCTGCCTCGCACTGTGTGTCCTTCTATCTCCTGTTTTTATCTCGCTTGTCTACACTTCTTTCTAATCTCCGAGTGATTTACTCATCTGGTTCTGCGGAGCCTTCGCAAGATAAACAGATACTCGCTGCTCTCGTCACAGAGTGAAACTGGCTGGTAGTTGAAGGTAGTTGATGGATATGGCTCAAGTTCATCAAACCCTAGAAAGAGCTTAATAATCATCTAGCATCATTTCAATGATGGCGTGTGTTTGAAATTAGCTTGAGTGTGGTGAAATGATCGGACGCACGCCCTGAAATGCTGGAGGGGCATGTCTGCAGGAGCCGCTGAAACCACCTCCAGGGTTTGCAGTGTGAAAGTTGTCCAGCGGTGTATCGATTAATCGGCTTAGTCGACTAAAACCGGTGAGCAAGTAGTCGATTAATTGGTTACATCGTTTCCCCCATTATAATAAAGATAGACAGCACAAAGCACAGATTAATGCACCACTAATATTCAAAATTTAAAAAATGCAAAAATTCAATTTAAAAAGTTGGAAATTTCTTTTTAAAAATGTCAAATATAATACATAAAATGTCAAAAATATTATTTCTTAAAAATAAAATTAAAAAAGGCAAAATATTAATTTAGTAAATTTTTTTTCAGAGAAATAAATGAAATTAATGTTTCAGAGAAAACCCATTTAGTTGTGTTTTATTTTATTGCAGTTGCAATTTTTGCACATTTTTAATTTAAAATTTTGACAGGAAGAAGATATCTGTGTTTTATTCATCTTTAGTATGAACGCTGCAAACAAGGATATCTTCTATCTTCTATAGCAAATATACTGTATACATCTATCTATCTATCTATCTATCTATCTATCTATCTATCTATCTATCTATCTATCTATCTATCTGTCTTTAGAGGATCAGTTTTAGCGTGAAATAGCCGAGTGGAGCTAACAGCTAGGCTAACCGTATCTCAACTGAGCAGCGTTAGCAGCAGCTAGCTCTAAACAGTGGATACAGTAATAACAGCTCTGAGGTAAATGTGGGTGTAGTGATTGTAGTGGGGTGTGTGTTCATCAGAATGAGCCTCAGAAAGTTAAAATATACAGGTCTGAAGATTAATAAAAGATGAACTCGCTTTAGAGGATCAGTTTTAGAGTGAAATAGCCGAGGGGAGCTAACAGCTAGGCTAACCGTATCTCAGGTGAACTGAGCAGCGTTAGCAGCAGCTAGCTCTAAACAGTGGATACAGTGATAACAGCTCTGAGGTAAATGTGAGGTAACTGGTCATGTGACTGTATTAGTATACTACACTGTAGGTCGGAACTTGTTACTGTACTGTATACTACACACAGGGGGCGTATACAGTGTGCAGTACATACTACCGTAGCCTGCAGTGTGCCATTTTGAATACAGATTTAGTTTAGCTGAGTGAGGCTAGTTAGTGCCCAAAGGAAGAACCTTATGCTGGTTCACTTTTCATGTTGGATCTCCATGACTCCTTTAAAGCAGTGGCCACCAAGCTGGAGATCTGCTTTCCTGCACAGGTCGTGTGCAACCGTCAGCTATCACGCTGCGCTGAACACTAGTACATCTTATCCAGCTTGTGAAGTTTCCTATCTAGAGCAGATGTGGCAGACTGTGGTTGGTACTAGACTCTGCTGGAAAGTGGATCTCCAGGTGACTAGATATGATAACATATGTTCTGCAGCCAGGAAGTGTTTATTTTTAACAGTGTCAGTCTACTCCTGGGATTACCCCAGCGCAACACTACGAAGCGTCCAGTCGCTGGTTCTCATGCATCACTAGAGCGCGATTTGAATAATCACCAATCAAACAGAGAGAGCACGGGACAGTCCTGATCGTTCCAGCTTACCTAGAAATGACTCAGAACCTGAGCAAACAAGAGCTTTGGGGTTCTGCACTGGGCTCCTTTCACCATCTGAGCATCTTCTAATGTCGCTCATGACTGTATAAAAGAATGTAGGATAGGTACTTTCCCTCTTTAACCGGTGGGTTTTCATACACCAAAAGCTGACTGGGCAATTTACGCTGCAGCTATAGCTGACTCAAACAGCTCTCGGAGGTGAAGGCTTAAAAGAAAGTGGCGCTGAAAAGTCCTTTGAAGCGTTTGGGCTTGAAGAACCACGTTCCACTTCCTGTAGAACCTTTCGATCGATGCTGCTTCAGAAGTGTTTGGGGGGAAGTTGAGGAGTGTACAGCAATCAGCCCTGACATTAAAACCGCCTCCTTGTATCTACACTGTAGTCCATCTGTGTCTCTGTGTACTGTATTACCCTGTTCTTCAAAGGTCAGGACCCCCCACCGGACCACCACAGAGCAGGTATGATGTGGGTGGTGGATCATTCTCAGCACTGCAGTGACACTGACGTGGTGGTGATGTGCTAGGGTGGGTGATGCTGGTGTAAGTGGGCCAGACACAGCGGTGTCAGTGCTGGACTGAGAATCATCCACCCACTAAAACTATCCAGCCAGCAGCGTCCTGTGGGCAGTGTCCTGTGGGCGGTGTCCTGTGGGCAGCGTCCTGTGGGCAGCGTCCTGTGACTACTGATGAAGAACTACAGGATGACCAATACTGCACTGTGCAGCAGCAGATGAGCTATCGTCTCTGACTGTCCATCTACAAGGTGGACCAGCAAGGTAGGAGTGTCTAATAGAGTGGACAGTGAGTGGACACAGTGTCTACACACTCCAGCAGCACTGCTGTGTCTGATCCACTCACACCATCACCACACACACTAACACACCACCACCACGTCAGTGTCACTGCAGTGCTGAGAATGATCCACCACCCACATCATACCTGCTCTGTGGTGGTCCTGTGGGGGGTCCTGACCATTGGAGAACAGGGTAATACAGTATACAGGGAAACAGATGGACTACAGTCTGGAACTGTATACCTACAGAGCGCGGCTATATGGTCAGTGGAGCTGATATAATAGATCATGAGTGAAGATTTAAGCGGGTGGTTTTGATGTCATGGCTGATGGCGTTTGGGGGTCCGATGAGATTGGATGTGTGGTTTCCCCAGACCCTTTGCCTGTTAAATAAAGCCTGCACACAAGGTTAGTGTGAACCGTGAACCACTTTCAGAAGACCTCAGAAGATGAAACTGAAAAAGGCTACTAAAGCCTTTCTGAAGACCTGAAGGCTCGGCAGCCCACCGTCTGCAACGTGAGAACCTCAGGAGTCGTGCTACGCCCCTTAGGAGTGGGCACCCAGCCTACAGAAGACTGTTCACATGTCCACTATTAGAACACTGGCCTCGAACGGTGCTCATGGAGGAACACCAGAAAGGAAACAGCTGCTGTCCACAAAAGCCCCATGGTGGCCCATCTCAAGTTTCCCTAAGACCACCTGGATGTTGCACAGGGCCTCTGGGAGAATGCTGTATGGACAGATGAGACAAAAGCAGAGGCATAAATGCACAATGCTGAGAAGGATACTGCACGCCAACACCTCGTCCCAACTGTGAAGCATGGTGGGGGGAGCATCGTGATTTGGGCTGCTTTGCTGCCACATGGCTTGGAAGCCTTGCAGCTCATGACCTCAAGCTGAACAAATGAACAATGGATGATGCAACGAGGCAGTAACCCAAAGCACATGAGTGAACCGACTAAAGAACAAATGAAGAAGAAGATGATGGTCTTTCAGCTCCATCCACCCCACGACCGGGACCGGATTACCGCTGCCCCCTGCTCCAGCCTTAGGTCTCCTCCTCCCATCGCTCGTGACCAAGATACTTACACATCATGGGGACCCCTACACTTACTGGGGTAGCAGGCCATTCCTTGCTGGGAATTAACATAGCTCCGGACATAATTCCATAGTGTGGCAAGGAAACGTGTTGTTAAAAAGTTCTATGGCGATTAAATTGCCCTTTTTTCTTAGAACTGTCTGTTCAAGCTAAGAACCAGTGCTTTCAAAAACCCTTTAAATCTTCTGTTTATTGGATTTTAAGGCTGACAGTGTAGTAAGAACTCGGAGAACATTGCAGACAGGGGCAAAAATGACATCTTGGGAAATTATCTTATATCAGTTTGATATATCTTAAAATTCTCATTTTAAAATAGTTCTGATTTTAAGATTATTGTAGCTAATTCTAAAAATGTCTTGCTTGTTTTAAGTAATTTCTGTAAGTTAAATTTAGATTTCAGAATTGTTTAACTTCTGTCAGGATTATATTGCTTGTTTTAAGTGATTTTTGTAAACCAAATTTTGTTTTTGGATTTTCTAGCCATTTCTAGCATGTTTTCATTGATTTCTATAAAACACAATTAGATTTTTAGATTATTCTACTTAATTCTAGGTATTGTTGCATGTTTTAAGTGTTTTTTATAGGACAAATTTTCATTTTAAGATTTTTTTTTACTTTTTCCTCTATGCATTTTGCTTGTTTTAAGTGATTTCTGTAAACCAAATTTTCATTTTAAGATTATTTGACTTATTTCTAGGCATTTCTTGCATGTTTTCACTGATTTCTATAAGACACAATTCGATTTTTAGATTATTGTACTTATTTCTAGGCATTGTTGCATATTTTTAGTGATTTTTAGAGGCTAAATTTGGATTTTAAGACTTTTTTTTAACTTTTTCTTTATGCATTTTGCTTCTTTTCAGTGATTTCTGTAAACGAAATTTTGATTTTAAGATTACCTTACTAATTGGTACAGGCCAAATGTTTCTCATTGTATAGGGAGATAATTTGTCATGTTTCAATCAAATTCCTTAAAAATAAGCAAAATTATTGTGAGAATATAAAAATCACGTTAAACTAGTACACAGTGTGTACAATTTAATAATCCTGAAGAAAACCTTACGACAATCTCATAATGAGAAGTTTTTTACTGGCCAAGAATTTATTTTTATGCAGTGCAGTTCTAAGTTCTGAAGTTTGCAGTGAACGTTTGGATCTGCTGGCCATTTAAGGCATCAAGTGTACGTTGGGGATCTTTTTTTTTCCATCTTAAACAGTGGGATGGCACCCGTACTGTGCGAGACTGTAACTGTGAGCGGTTGAACATACACTGGCCTCCTTCCTCAGTGGGGTTTGGTTAAGAAATGAGTCAAACCCAGATGATGGGTAACAGTTCACTTTCCCTCCGTTGTATGTGGCTGCGCAGATAAACTGCTGCAGTTAGCAGAATTCAGAGAAATGTTTGGGGTTGTCATGCACAAGGCAGCTATCTTCTAAATGCACTCGCTCATCAGACGGAGGAATCGGGGGGTGTGTGGGGAGGTGAACAAATCTTACTTTGTTTTCTTTTTTTTCTTTTCTCTTTTTTATAAACTTAGTTTAGATAAGACTTGGGTAAATCCCTAACTGTCCAGGACTGTGAGTCAATCAGCGCATTAGTAATATGGTGCATTGGTCGGCTGCTTACTTCGCACCGGAAAACCAATGTGTGTTTTCTTCTGGGGAAGCCCGTGCCGTACACACGCTCACACATGACACACACATACACACGCCATAGATACAGTACACACACACACACACACCATAGATACAGTACTCGTATACACACGCGCACACACACACACACACACACACCATAGATACAGTACTCATACACACACACACACACACACACACACCATAGATACAGTACACACACATACACACACAGACGCACACACACACACCATAGATACAGTACACACACATACACACACAGACACACACACACACACACCATAGATACAGTACTCGTATACACACGCGCACACACACACACACACACACACCATAGATACAGTACTCATACACACACACACACACACACACACACCATAGATACAGTACACACACATACACACACAGACGCACACACACACACCATAGATACAGTACACACACATACACACACAGACACACACACACACACACCATAGATACAGTAGGCACACATACACACAGACACACACACACACACACACACACACACACCATAGATACAGTACACACACATACACACACACACACCATAGATACAGTACACATACATACACACACACCATAGATACAGTAGGCACACAGACACACACACACACACACACACCATAGATACAGTACACACACATACACACACACACACACACACACCATAGATACAGTACACATACATACACACACACACACACACCATAGATACAGTACTCATACACACACACACACACCATAGATACAGTACTCATACACACACACACCATAGATACAGTACTCATACACACACACACACACACACACACACACACACACCATAGATACAGTACTCATACACACACACACACACACACCATAGATACAGTACACACACATACACACACACACACACACACACACACACACCATAGATACAGTACTCATACACACACACACACACACACACCATAGATACAGTACACATACATACACACACACACACACACACCATAGATACAGTACTCATACACACACACACACACACACCATAGATACAGGACACATACACACACACCATAGATACAGGAGACACACACACACACACATACATACACACATGTGCCATAGTTACAGAACATATACATACACACACACATACACACACACAGATCATAGACACGGCACACACTCTCACACACACACACCTTAGTTACAGTACATATACATACACACACACTGTAAGTACAGTACACATACCTACACACACACACACCATAGATGCAGTACACACACACACACACACACACACACACCATAGATGCAGTACACACACACACACACACACACACACACACACACCATAGATGCAGTATGCATACATACACACACACACACACACCATAGATACAGTATGCACACATACACACACACACACCATAGATACAGTACTCATACACACACACACACACACACACCATAGATACAGTACGCACACATACACACACACACACACCATAGATACAGGACACATGACAACCCACACTCATCGTCTTCGACTACACAGTATGTAAATCAGGTCAGCATGCAAATGTGGCTTAGTGTAGCCTATTGTTTTCCTAATTCACATTTTTTAGCAACACAACTAAATCAAGCCTACACAACACAGACTTCAGTTGAGCTGAACACCGTGACTATCACGTCCATACCAGCTTAAAATCGCTTGTAATCTGCTTTCTGTAGATCCAATGATATCCCATTCATATTCATGTTGCTGCCTCTCCCCCATCTGTACCTGGGCCTGTAATAGATACTCTCAGTAACACTTTCTATGAAACTGGTATCCATAATGGATTATAGTGAACATTCACAAAGATCTATAAAGCATTCATAATAAACTGTTTTATAACTCTTTATGAATGTACTTATAAGCATTCATAATGTTTTATAAGACTTGACATAAGCCTTTGCAACTGTAGATAATGTATATAATCTCGCACATAAAACGTAACACCTAAAAAGTTACCTAAAGCTTGATGGCACAAAGTGACCACTGAAATAACGTCTAGCTGATTACTCATCCAAACTGCCTGTTCTGCATTTCTGCCACTGTAGAACACAAATAAAACAGCCCTGTAAGAAACATGGTATCTTAATCCAGTTTATATATTTAATACTCCTTATGATGCCATTGTTGTAAATGTATAAGATTATTTAGCTTATATTCAGCTCCTATAGACATTTAATTACTAGTTGTTTAAAGTGGTTTTGTTAATTAAAATGATCATTTTATTAAATTAAATTTACATTTTTTTTTACAAATACAAAAAAGCCTAGAAATAACATTTAAAAACCTTATAATATAACAAACTGGCTAATAAAACATATCTTTGCTGAATAACACACAACAACATAGTGTATCTCCAAACCGGCAACACAGGTGAGGGCAAAAACCTCATTCAGTTTGAATGGAAGTCAATGGAACCAGACATCTTTCCAAGAATTTTGTGAAAATCCACAAAAATGGAGATACATGTTTTTCTTTGGACGGCGACGATATGCAGTGAATGCAGCACAATAGACTTTTTAGTTTGAAGATTGTTTATATCATGGAAATAGGCCCACACAGGTCACATAACAGTACACACATACATAACACCAAGATATTCATATTCATATTTTATTCAGTTATTAAGAATTCACTGTATATATAGAATTAGTTTCTTGAATGGTTGCTCCTATTTGCCAAATTCTACTGGTAAATCATTAGTGCCATACTGAATATCAGGTTCACCTCAGCTTTCGGTATGTAACCTGGGTACACTTCAACTGTCAGTCTGCTCAGCCCGTCTTCCTTCCCGTCTTCTTGTGCAATTCCAGTTTGTTGAGTTCCTCACACTCTTCCTCAGAATCTGGCCAAACAGGCTGCTGGTCAAATATCGTTTTGAGAAAGCTGTCTAAAGTATTAATTTTCTGTTTACGTTTGGGCTAAAGCCGGGAATTACTGAGGGTGAGCGGCGGAGTCATTACTCAGAACCAGTGCTGGAATGACACAGTGCTGTCATCACATATACCATTATGATTTGTATCCGACAGCCAGCAGGCCTTTGATTCCAGGGAGCTCCCGTGTAATCCATATGGCCTTTTAACTCCACGCTATTAAAATTAATTTACAGCTAGATAGATGCAAAAATGACACTACATGTCTTACTTTACAGAATATTTAGATGGTCTTGGGACAAACAGTAGCTCTAAATGGAGGTCCTGGTTTTGGGGACCCCTGAGGATCCTTAAAGGGCCTTGGAATTAGTGTGGCTAGCTAAGACCTAGAGGCTTTACAGGATTGGTGCAATCCAAACAAACAAGCAAACATACACCTACATGCATAAACAAACAAACAAATACATAGTTATTTTAATATAAACATACATAAACAATGTATAAACAAGCAGACAAATAAAAACAAATACACTAGCATTCAAAAGTTTAGACACAGCCATAGGGCTACTCATAGCAGGTTCCTGTTGATCCTAAAGCTCTACCGTAGAATAAAAGTAAAAACATCAAACTATAAAATAGTTCTCATGGAAGTATACAGTCCACCTTAAAACCCTCTCATGGAATTATACAGTCCACCTTAAAACCCTCTCATGGAATTATACAGTCCACCTTAAAAACCCTCTCATGAAATTATACAGTCCACCTTAAAAACCCTGTCATGGAATTATACAGTCCACCTTAAAACCCTCTCATGGAATTATACAGTCCACCTTAAAACCCTCTCATGAAATTATACAGTCCACCTTAAAACCCTCTCATGGAATTATACAGTCCACCTTAAAACCCTCTCATGAAATTATACAGTCCACCTTAAAACCCCTCTCATGGAATTATACAGTCCACCTTAAAACTCTCCAGAGTGGACCTTTACAGGAGGAACCAGCTTTCCTAACCTGCAGTGGAGCTGATAGAACAAGGTTTATTACTAAGCAGGTTTGGAGCGATTCTATTGGTCGGTCCCTCATGAATATTCACTAAGCTGAAAGGAGAGCTAGAGCTTTTACACTGTGCAGAAAAATAGATCAAAGTTTTTACACCACTAAATATATATTAGAGGTGGAGATACCATCCACTTTGCGTATCGTTACAGCCCTACACACCAAATTAGAGCACGACCTAAAGCAGGCCGCCCGATACACCATCAGACATCTGCATCTCACTTGTGTAAACATGAACAACTGACTACTTTACAGACCATCCAAAAACTGAAAGTGAAAGTGAGAGATCCTGAGCAGTGCCACTGAGGATAGGAGGCTGTACCGCAGCAGGCTAACCATCTGGTGCAGCTGGATGCGGAGGGGGGGAGGTGGGGGGACATGCTAAAATGCTACTATTGAGTATAATCTTTCCCTGTCGCTAGGAACTGGAATATTTATACTAGGAGTTGACTGTGTTTTGCATCCTGTCATGCACCGCGGCCTCACCAAGTCTCAGCCTCCTTCAGCCAGAGAAAATGGTGGCGGCTAACACTGGGGAGCTAACCGCAGCCCACACCGAGTATAACTGTGGGTGTAGTGATTGTTGTGGGGTGTGTGTTCATCAGAATGAGCCTCAGAAAGTTAAATATACAGGTCTGAAGATTAATAAAAGATGAACTCGCTTTAGAGGATCAGTTTTAGAGTGAAATATCTGAGGGGAGCTAACAGCGAGGCTAACCGTATCTCAGGGGAACTGAGCAGCGTTAGCATCAGCTAGCGCTAAACAGTGGATACAGTAATAACAGCTCTGAGGTAAATGTGGGTGTAGTGATTGTAGTGGGGTGTGGGTTCATCAGAATGAGTCTCAGAAAGTTAAATATACAGGTCTGAAGATTAATAAAAGATGGACTCACTTTAGAGGGTCAGTTTTAGAGTGAAATAGCCGAGGGGAGCTAACAGCTAGGCTAACCGTATTTCAGGTGAACTGAGCAGCGTTAGCAGCAGCTAGCTCTAAACAGTGGTACAGTAATAACAGCTCTGAGGTAAATGTGAGGTAACTGGTCATGTGACTGTATTAGTATACTACACTGTAGGTCAGAACTTGTTACTATACTGTATACCACACACAGGGGGTGTATACAGTGTGCAGTACATGCTACTGTAGTATGAAGTATGTAGTATAGCTGTGTGCTATTTTAAATACAGCCTAAGAGCTGGTAAGGCTGTGGTGCATGATGGGATGCAGTACACCACGAAGATAGCTCCCCCTGTATACTATATATACTATACTACCTGACCGGAGTAGTACACCATCCATTTCTGCTGAATTCTGATAAATCAACATCAGAACCAGAACATATCTGAACAATCACAGCAGCAGTGGCAGATGATTTCAGGTTGGCATTAGCCACCAGTTGGTTTTACAAACTAAGGAAGCAGCTGATAAGTCATTATCGGAACATACCGGAACAATCACAGCAGTCGTGGCGCGTGTGAAAGTGATAAGCAGCTCTTAGTGTTAGCGTTTCTGTTGTAGTATCATCATTACACGAATGTAACGCCATGTTCACGAGGTGCAGGATCTGCTAATAATAGGGGCTGGCTCCAGGATCCGGCTTGTTCAGGAACCAGCGAAGCCCTTAATCTACGTGTTCCCATCAGCATGTTCCTACTTTCCGTTGCATTTCCTGCGAGAGTGCTTTTGAACGTGTGGAACACTCACGTCGAGCTGGTACACTGAACACACTCCCCGAGAGAAAAATGCAGCGCACTGTGTGCAAAGTTCACTCACGCCGGTGTAAATCACAACCGCTCCGTTCCTGCAACTGCTCGCTTGACTGGATCTACCAAAACACAGAGTATGCAGTAACGGGTGTACTGCATGTACTTACATGTGTGCGTCTCCCTCAGTTCGTGTGCATGCCGTGTGCGTTCCTCTTTGTGTGCGTCAAAAGCCTCCGATGGACTGTATCCTCCTCCAGACGGCAGCGCAGGAATGCAGGATGCTGTGGGAAAATCACTCAGCCGACTCGGGATCAGGTGGACGAAAGAGCATCACTTACTTACCCACATCCCCCATGTCCAGATACCATCGCCATATGATCACACATGGGCACACATCCGTTTTCAGTTGTTGTGTATATACATGAATATGATATGCACATCCATATATATCATGATATCCATATCGTCGCTGTCCAAACAAAAACAGGTATCTCCAAAATGGCAACTTTACAGGAGAGGCCAAAAACCTCATTTCATTTGAATGGAAGTCAATGGAACCGGACGTCTTTCCAGGCGGTTTTGGGCCATTTCTGTTGATCCATTCTTCATGAAATTCCCACACAATGTAAAGAGTAGCTCATGTGATCAATTGAGCGATGATATGCACATCCTTGGACAAAAGAGTCCACTCTGTGATGTTCTAGGGGTGCTTTACTATATAGAAATGGGTTCTATGGTTGAGATGGCAGTAGGCAGTGCCCACACTGAGCTGCTGGACAACCAGGTCCTACCTTTTGCTCATCATCTTACCAAGGTATACAACGTTCCTATCACCGGTATTCCAAGACAACAGTTCTGGTGTTCACAGGGCTGCCAAAGTGACTGACTGGCAGGATGTCCATTCAGGAGCATTCAGACATCGGGTCTGGCCCATAGGATCCCCAGATTTGAATCCTTTTGAAGGTCTGTAGGATGACCTGGAATTGTGCCAGGGAGGGCATCCACCAAATCTGGCCCAACTGACCAATTTCTTGATGCAGGAGTGTCAGAACAATGATGTGGCCTTCATCCAGAAATAAAAAAAGTAAAAAGCTAGAACTGGACTACTAGCAACCACCTGGAAGACCTGATAGACCCACCAAAACTGACCCCCATCAGATTCACAGCACTTAAAGCTTTCATAAAGAGGAGAACATCAGGCTCCACTCTGGCTTCACATCTGGGAACATCCACAGGTGCTTCAGTCTGTCCTTCCACTGCGAGAAGACAAAGCGATGGAGGTCTGAAAGGACGTGTAGCTGCTCACTGAGAAAAGACAGACACATTAAACAAAGAAGCTGCTGATGTTCTCAGAGCAATGGGCTGACCACCCTAGAGTCTAGAACCTTAACACAGTTGGATTTGTTTGGGGTTATGTGGATGTGTTGGGAAGCAGACTGAACTTCTAAAACTTTGGAGGTGTGGCTGCGGAATTCTTTGAGAAACTGAAAGTGAGTCTCCAGAGAAGAAGGGAAGCTGAAATAAAGGGAAAGAGTGGACACACTAAATACTAACACCATGTTCAGTGGTTGAGGTTTCTCCTCGTTTCTCACCCTGGAAGATCCCGCTTGTACTTGACGGCCACACATGAAATGAGCTAAATCTGCTTTAGCTCATTACATGAACTGTTAAAGCCTGAGATCAAGCCTGACCTTTGACCTAGTAACTGAAAAAAGTGGTTTTAGATTTTAATAAATTAGTAAACTACCTCTAGAGAGCCAGAGGGATCGCGTTGGTCCTGATATTAAAAGTTTGTCCCTGTTGTTCTCTGACTTTCCTACAAATTCAGCATGTACATGTCCGGATAGGGTAGGAATACAAACCTACATGCACACACACGCACACACTCTGTAACCTGCCTGCATGTCGGGTGGCTTTTCGCTACAGTGGTTAATGCTGAATAAGGGCGGGAGAGGAAGATGGAGGAATGGGGGAGTGGAGGCCTTTAATGGGTTCATATCCTGCAATATCTCCTTCAAGACCGTATTTGTGTGGCTTCATCTACCAAACAGTTCATTTTACGCCACCATGTTCCAACTGCTTAAACAGGCTGTACAGTAACTCAGTTAGTGTAATGTGTTAGTGTGCTGTAAGTAGCGTGTTGGTGTACAGTAACTCAGTAAGTGTAATGTGTTAGTGTACTGTAAGTAGTGTGTTGGTGTACAGTAACTCAGTTAGTGTAATGTGTTAGTGTACTGTAAGTAGCGTGTTGGTGTACAGTAACTCAGTAAGTGTAGTGTGTTAGTGTGCTGTAAGTAGCGTGTTGGTGTACAGTAACTCAGTATGTGTAATGTGTTAGTGTGCTGTAAGTAGCGTGTTGGTGTACAGTAACTCAGTAAGTGTAATGTGTTAGTGTGCTGTAAGTAGCGTGTTGGTGTACAGTAACTCAGTAAGTGTAATGTGTTAGTGTGCTGTAAGTAGCGTGTTGGTGTACAGTAACTCAGTAAGTGTAATGTGTTAGTGTGCTGTAAGTAGCGTGTTGGTGTACAGTAACTCAGTAAGTGTAATGTGTTAGTGTGCTGTAAGTAGTGTGTTGGTGTACAGTAACTCAGTAAGTGTAATGTGTTAGTGTGCTGTAAGTAGTTTGTTGGTGTACAGTAACTCAGTAAGTGTAATGTGTTAGTGTGCTGTAAGTAGCGTGTTGGTGTACAGTAACTCAGTAAGTGTAATGCGTTAGTGTGCTGTAAGTAGCGTGTTGGTGTACAGTAACTCAGTAAGTGTAATGCGTTAGTGTGCTGTAAGTAGCGTGTTGGTGTACAGTAACTCAGTAAGTGTAATGCGTTAGGGTACTGTAAGTAGCGTGTTGGTGTACAGTAACTCAGTAAGTGTAATGCGTTAGGGTACTGTAAGTAGCGTGTCGGTGTACAGTAACTCAGTAAGTGTAATGCGTTAGTGTGCTGTAAGTAGCGTGTTGGTGTACAGTAACTCAGTAAGTGTAATGCGTTAGTGTGCTGTAAGTAGCGTGTCGGTGTACAGTAACTCAGTAAGTGTAATGCGTTAGTGTACTGTAAGTAGTGTGTCGGTGTACAGTAACTCAGTAAGTGTAATGCGTTAGTGTGCTGTAAGTAGCGTGTCGGTGTACAGTAACTCAGTAAGTGTAATGCGTTAGTGTGCTGTGTTGTTGTGTGCTGTAAGTAATGCGTGTGTACGGTGTACAGTAACTCAGTAAGTGTAATGCGTTAGTGTGCTGTAAGTAGCGTGTCGGTGTACAGTAACTCAGTAAGTGTAATGCGTTAGTGTGCTGTAAGTAGCGTGTCGGTGTACAGTAACTCAGTAAGTGTAATGTGTTAGTGTGCTGTAAGTAGTGTGTCGGTGTACAGTAACTCAGTAAGTGTAATGTGTTAGTGTGCTGTAAGTAGCGTGTTGGTGTACAGTAACTCAGTAAGTGTAATGCGTTAGTGTGTAAGTAGCGTGTTGTGTACGTAACTCAGTAAGTGACGTTAGTGTGCTGTAAGTCGTTTGGTGTACAGTAACTCAGTAAGTGTAATGTGTTAGTGTTGCTGTAAAGCGTGTTGGTGTACAGTAACTCAGTAAGTGTAATGCTTAGTGTAAAGTAATTGTTGGTGTACAGTAACTCAGTAAGTGTGAACGTGTTAGGTAAAGTAGTGTGTGGGTGTACAGTAACTCAGTAAGTGTAATGTGTTAGTGTGCTGTAAGTAGTGTGTTGGTGTACAGTAACTCAGTAAGTGTAATGTGTTTTAGTGTACTGTAATTAGCGTGTTGGTGTACAGTAAACTCAGTAAGTGTAATGTGTTAGTGTACTGTAAGTAGCGTGTTGGTGTACAGTAACTGTAAGTGTAACGCGTTAGTGTGCTGTAAGTAGCGTGTTCCGTGTACAGTAACTCAGTAAGTGTAATGCGTTGTGCTGTGTGCTGTAATACGTGTTGGTGTACAGTAACTCAGTAAGTGTAATGCGTTAGTGTGCTGTAAGTAGCGTGTTGGTGTACAGTAACTCAGTAAGTGTAATGCGTTAGTGTGCTGTAAGTAGCGTGTTGGTGTACAGTAACTCAGTAAGTGTAATGTGTTAGGGTACTGTAAGTAGTGTGTCGGTGTACAGTAACTCAGTAAGTGTAATGCGTTAGTGTGCTGTAAGTAGAGTGTTGGTGTACGGTAACTCCGTAAGTGTAATGCGTTAGTGTACTGTAAGTAGTGTGTCGGTGTACAGTAACTCCGTAAGTGTAATGCGTTAGTGTGCTGTAAGTAGTGTGTTGGTGTACAGTAACTCAGTAAGTGTAATGCGTTAGTGTGCTGTAAGTAGTGTGTTGGTGTACAGTAACTCAGTAAGTGTAATGCGTTAGTGTGCTGTAAGTAGTGTGTTGGTGTACAGTAACTCAGTAAGTGTAATGCGTTAGTGTACTGTAAATAGTGTGTTGGTGTACAGTAACTCAGTAAGTGTAATGCGTTAGTGTACTGTAAGTAGTGTGTTGGTGTACAGTAACTCAGTAAGTGTAATGAGTTAGTGTGCTGTAAGTAGTGTGTTGGTGTACAGTAACTCAGTAAGTGTAATGTGTTAGTGTACTGTAAGTAGCGTGTTGGTGTACAGTAACTCAGTAAGTGTAATGCGTTAGTGTGCTGTAAGTAGCGTGTTGGTGTACAGTAACTCAGTAAGTGTAATGTGTTAGGGTACTGTAAGTAGTGTGTCGGTGTACAGTAACTCAGTAAGTGTAATGCGTTAGTGTGCTGTAAGTAGCGTGTCGGTGTACAGTAACTCAGTAAGTGTAATGCGTTAGTGTGCTGTAAGTAGCGTGTTGGTGTACAGTAACTCAGTAAGTGTAATGCGTTAGTGTGCTGTAAGTAGCGTGTCGGTGTACAGTAACTCAGTAAGTGTAATGCGTTAGTGTGCTGTAAGTAGCGTGTTGTTGTACAGTAACTCAGTAAGTGTAATGCGTTAGTGTACTGTAAGTAGCGTGTTGTTGTACAGTAACTCAGTAAGTGTAATGCGTTAGTGTGCTGTAAGTAGCGTGTGGTGTACAGTAACTCAGTAAGTGTAATGCGTTAGTGTGCTGTAAGTAGCGTGTTGGTGTACAGTAACTCAGTAAGTGTAATGCGTTAGTGTGCTGTAAGTAGCGTGTTGGTGTACAGTAACTCAGTAAGTGTAATGCGTTAGTGTGCTGTAAGTAGCGTGTCGGTGTACAGTAACTCAGTAAGTGTAATGCGTTAGGGTACTGTAAGTAGCGTGTCGGTGTACAGTAACTCAGTAAGTGTAATGCGTTAGTGTGCTGTAAGTAGCGTGTCGGTGTACAGTAACTCAGTAAGTGTAATGTGTTAGTGTGCTGTAAGTAGCGTGTCGGTGTACAGTAACTCAGTAAGTGTAATGTGTTAGTGTGCTGTAAGTAGCGTGTCGGTGTACAGTAACTCAGTAAGTGTAATGCGTTAGTGTACTGTAAGTAGCGTGTCGGTGTACAGTAACTCAGTAAGTGTAATGCGTTAGTGTGCTGTAAGTAGCGTGTCGGTGTACAGTAACTCAGTAAGTGTAATGTGTTAGTGTGCTGTAAGTAGTGTGTCGGTGTACAGTAACTCAGTAAGTGTAATGTGTTAGTGTGCTGTAAGTAGCGTGTTGGTGTACAGTAACTCGGTAAGTGTGATGCGTTAGTGTGTAAGTGTTTAGGTGTGACGTATGAGATGGACAGATTGATCATTCATTTGGTAACATTTATTTAATGTTCATAACACAAACATATTTCACAAGATGACGCTTATATAAAACATAATTGCAGGTGCATTCCAGAGTGTGAACGCTGAGGAAACATGAACAGTCAGCTATGGCGGTGGAGTTTAATTATGATTAATTACGTTTCGTAAGCATTATGAAATCAGGCTTATACAGTCACAAGCAGAGCACTGATTCATCCGGATCCGGCAGACTTGCTGTACATGCATCAATACATTTTCAGTAACTTCAATAACATCACTTTACGGGGCCGAATGAAACTCAAGACGACCAGAATGTCCCACTTCCCCACCTCACTGCCTCTGACTGGCCTAACTGGTCTTACCCATATGGTCTTATAAGGTTAGACTTCCTCATCTACAGCTGAAGACACTTTGTATGATGATGGAGGTGATAATTAAAAAAATGAATTACTCAGATTAATTTCTTATAAATTGTCAGTTTGAGCCACACTACCAGTCAAAAGTTTAGATACACCCCTCTAAATGGATGGTGTTGGTGGTCTTATAGACCCTACAGTCGTACACTGAACAGCTCCACCTGATGAGAGTCTGAACCAGTCCATATCCTGATACACCACATCTACTCCTGATATACACAGTATGATACTCCTCCATATCTCCACCTCTAATATATATTTAGTGGTGTAAAAACTTTGATCTCTTTTTCTGCACAGTGTAAAAGCTCTAGCTCTCCTTTCAGGTTAGTGAATATTCATGATGGACCGACCAATAGAATCGCTCCAAACCTGCTTAGTAATAAACCTTGTTCTATCAGCTCCACTGCAGGGTAAGGAAGCTGGTTCCTCCTCCTGTACAGCTCCCCTCTGGAGGGGTTTAAGGTGGACTGGATAGTTCCACACTGGAGGGGTTTAAGGTGGACTGGATAATTCCACTCTGGAGGGGTTTAAGGTGGACTGTATAATTCCACTCTGGAGGGGTTTAAGGTGGACTGGATAATTCCATGAGAGGTTTTTAAGGTGGACTGTATAATTCCATGAGAGGGTTTTTAAGGTGGACTGTGTAATTCCATGAGAGGGTTTTTAAGGTGTACGGTATAATTCCATGAGAGGGTTTTTAAGGTGGACTGTATAATTCCATGAGAGGGTTTTTAAGGTGGACTGTATAATTCCATGAGTGCTGGTTTATAGTTTGATGTTTTCACTTTTATCCTCCAGTAAAGCTTTAAGATGAAGGGGAAGCTTCTACATGGAGACGTGTCCAAACTTTTGACCGGTAGCGTAAAAACGATTGTCTCTATGTCTCTCTCTGTCATAGACAGATGGCAGACAAGCACACAAACAGATGACAGACCAACAGGTGACAGATTGGCCCCGCCCCCTCCAGTCATTCCAGGAAACGTGATTTTTACGCAATCGGTGTCCTCCTTTGTTTGAGATTCTGGAGTGATGAAATCCGGCTGTGTAGAATTTACAGGAATGAAAGTCTTTATTTCACAACCAGCAAGAGGAAGTTCCGTAAATAAGCCGGGCATTCGGTACTTACTGTCCATGTCCTGTTTAATTAGCAGTGAAACACCGTATCACAGTCTGCTACTGTACACCTTCCATGGTAGGAAACATCCATGCCGCGCTTCAGAAACAGATGAAACATAAAGACTAGAAATATATGTTCAGGCAAATCTGTGCTCCCATTTCTCAACTGCACACATAACATCCTTCCTCTTTTCCCTTTCGTCCTGCTTGTCTGGCTTTGAACGTTCTCCACAGTGTTGATTGTTTATGAATATAAAATGCATCAGTGTGTTTAGCTATGATTTATGTCGGATGAAACATGAACCAAATAATGTATATATATTTATTATACATACATACATACATACACACACATACGTACATACACACACATACACACATACATACATACACACACATACACACATACATACAGTACATACACACACACATACACACACACATACACACATACATACATACACACACATACACACATACATACAGTACATACACACACACATACACACACACATACACACATACATACATACACACACACACACATACACACATACATACATACACACACATACACACATACATTCAGTACATACATACATACACACACACACATACACACATACATACATACACACACATACATACACACATACATTCAGTACATACATACATATATACACACACATACACACATACATACATACACACACATACATACACACATACATTCAGTACATACATACATACATACATACATACATACATACATATATACACACACACACACATACATATAGTACATACATACATACACACACATACACACATACATACATACACACACACACACACATACATACACACATACAGTACATACATACATACATACATATATACACACACACATACATACAGTACATACATACATACATACATAAACACACACAATCACACACACACATACATAAACACACACACATTCATACATACACACATACATACATACATAAACACACACAATCACACACACACATACATAAACACATACACATTCATACATACACACATACATACATACATAAACACACACAATCACACACACACATACATAAACACACACATCTTTTTATTTATAAATATAAACCACTAAACCGTATGTACACTGGCAGTCAAAGGTTTAGACACACCCAAGTAAACTGATGTATTCGGGTTATAATATACCTATATATACACATATATACATAATATGTACTCTTACTTATTAAACTGAGCAATATATACAGTAATATATATATAAAATGCATACCATTTTTTCCCTCAGTTTAAAAGCTCTAGCTACACTTTTCATTTTGTAAATACTATAAAATAACAGACAAACAAATTGCTTTAAAAAATGTAGTTTATAAATCCAATAATGTTACAAAAATACAAAATAACACTAAATAAAAACATGAGCTCCTTTAAAGAAATGTCACCAGAAATCAGTTAAACAACTTTCATAATCTTCAAAATATTAATATGTACTCCAGAAGCACATGCTGCTTACTGACAGCCCCGGACAGCACAACGTTAGACTCTCTTCCGTTAGTAACTCTGTATGTATACACCCTATAAAAATTGCAACTTTGAAGGTTAAATGATCTTTTATCTAGTGGATATGGCTGATATTTCTTATTTTAGGAAAGATGTAAACTTATTATAAGCTTATTTACGTTTATAGGCATTACAGTCACTGTATAGATAAAAATTCATGTCACTAGAAATAAGTTAAATAATTTTCAACCTGTGCTCCAGAAGTCCAGGCTGCTTACTGCCGGTCAGGTTCAACACAATGTCTCATTGTCATGTAGCTCGGCTACGCTCCATAAAAATGATACCTCAGGAGGTAATATTACCCTGTATCCAGCTAATACAGCTGAGATTTCTCATTTTCAGAGTGTTGTATACTTATTATTTATAATTATAAGATTATTTAAGAGACATTTATAGACTTTATACTCACTGTATTGGCGTGTTTATTAAAATTTGCTTGTTTTAATAAAGAAATAACTTAAATAATAAGTGAAATAATCTTATAATAAGTGTATAGTCACTGTGTTGGGATAATTTGGCTCATTTTTAGGAATGACACTAGAAATATTTTAATAAATCAAGTATTAATTAATAAATTTTCTTATAATAAGCATATAACAAGCTTCAAATAAGAAATAGAAGGTATATAAGCTTCACTGTAACGGCTGAGCGGATGTCTCGGTCACTGAGGGCTGAATGGGAAGGAGTTTGTGGCTGCGATCGTTTGCTATTTATGGTTCTTATTTTTTTTCCCGGTTTAATGTATATGCACATTTCCTCTTGGTATGGTGGAACTGATGTTGGGCAACCCCACCAGCTCATCACATGTTTCTTCTGAAATCCAGGCTATTAATAGGGAGCTCATCCCCACTATGGCTGGAGAATCAGCCTCTACTCTTAATGGGAGGTTTCACTCCAGATCAGGGGTCACCAATCGTAACCGCAAAACGGCCGCAGGTTTTCAAACTCAGCGGCATCAGCTGGCCCAAGCGGCATCAGGTGGCCCAAGCGGCATCAGGTGGCCCAAGTGGCATCAGGTGTGCTTCTGCTGGCCTGGAACGGAAACCTACAGCCACACCGTGCTTTTCTAGGCCCTGTGCTAGACACTGGAACCCTGATGACCAGTTCTGAATCACCCCAGTTCGTCCCAATGGTATTGGATGGAGCTCCATCACTCCATGGAACGCAGCTCAACTGCTCCATAGCCCAATGCTGGGGGGCCTCACACCTCTGTAGCCCATGCTTGGTACTGGACACGATGACCTTAGGCTCATCTGTGGCCGCTCCAGAGTATCCCATTCTATTGGAAGAGGTGTCTGGATACTTTTGGACAATTTAGCGCCAATAAATAAAGGCCTGTCTGACAAAATAAAAGTCCCCACACTGAAAATCCTGTGGGGGTGGGGTGGAGGGGATGAAGTGGTAGTGTTGACATGGGATTAAAAAAAAAGCCATCCCTTTCACACCTCGTCTATGTGGGAAAGCTTCCGATAAAATCTCAGCGGCGGCGAAAATCTTTATGGCTTTGAGCCTTGAGAAAGTGTTTCGTAATCACATTCTTAGAAGTCCTTAACAATCGCTTCACAGAGCGCCGGCAGCTATTTCCCTGGAGAAACTCAACAGGAATCGTGTTATGTCACACACGATTAGCCCTTAAAGTGTGACTCCAAAGACAAGGCGATGATTTATGGCCGTGCTCAGGATGAGTCAAGCTCAGCACACCTGCTCATTACACATGCCATTGTTCTTTCAAAAGCAAATATGCAAAGTGCCATGGTCCTTATCCGAGAATTCCCTTCTGGGCCGGAGATTTGGCTCGCCCTCTGGCAAACCGCTCGGTTGTAATGGTTAAAGCCTAGCCGCCTTCAGACTGTTCATGATGCTGAAGAGTTCCACGCAGGAACGCTGATTCCACATTTGAGCAGACTTCATGTCACTTTCACAATCCGGTTCATTACTGCAACATCCGCCAAAGTTCAGGGAGGCATGACAACGATGTGCTATGCAATGGACAGCAAGAAACAAACTTCAGCAGGGTTAAAGGTCATGTATCTACACTGACCGTCCATTCTACCAGCTCCACTAACCATACAGGACACTCTGTAGGTGTACAGGTCCAGACTGTAGTCCATCTGTTTCTCTGTATACTGTATTACCCTGTTCTTCAGTGGTCAGGACCCCCACAGGACCACCACATAGCAGGTATGATGGGGGTGGTGGATCATTCTCAGCACTGCAGTGACACGGACGTGGTGGTGGTGTTAGTGTGTGTGGTGCTGGTGTGAGTGGATCAGACACAGCAGTGCTGTTGGAGTGGTTAGACACTGTGTCCACTCACTGTCCACTCTATTAGACACTCCTACCTTGCTGGTCCACCTTGTAGATGGACAGTCAGAGACGATAGCTCATCTGCTGCTGCACAGTGCAGTGTTGGTCATCCTCTAGTCCTTTATTAGGGATCACAGGACGGTGCCCATAAGACGCTGCCCCACAGGACGCTGCCCACAGGACGCTGCCCACAGGACGCTGTCCACAGGATGCTGCCCACAGGACGCTGCCCACAGGACGCTGTCCACAGGACGCTGCCCACAGGACACTCCTCACAGGACGCTGTCCACAGGACGCAGCCCACAGGACACTGCCCCACAGGACACTGCCCCACAGGACGCTGTCCACAGGACGCTGCCCACAGGACACTCCTTACAGGACGCAGCCCACAGGACGCAGCCCACAGGATACTGCCCCACAAGACACTGCCCCACAGGACACTGCCCCACAGGACGCTGTCCACAGGACGCTGCCCACAGGACACTGCCCCATAGGACGCAGCCCACAGGACACTGCCCACAGGACACTGCCCCACAGGACGCTGCCCACAGGACACTATTGGCTGTATACTTTTGGCTTGTGGACGATTCTCAGTCCACTTAGGTGTCCAGCAGCACTGCTGTGTCTGATCCACTCACACCAGCACAACACACAGCACCACACCACCAAAACCACATCAGTGTCACTGCAGTGCTGAGAATGATCCACCACCCACATCATACCTGGATTGTGGTGGTCCTGTGGGGGTCCTGACCATTAAATAACAAGGTTATAAGGTATATAGAGAAACAGATGGACTACAGTCTGGAACTGTACACCTACAGAGTGTCCTACATGGTCAGTGGAGCTGATACAATGGACAGTCAGTGTAGATACGGAGGTGCACTCAACAGAGGGCTCAGATAGTGATTAAACTGTAACATTACATATGCATACATGTAAATACAGACAGATAAATATGATATAGATTAGATAATATTATAAAGGTTCTTGTTTACCAGTGTTCAGCGAGCGGCCCATCAGTCTAGGTGGTCCGCTGCATGCCCACGACTTCCCTCCCCTATGCTAGTTCTATCTTTGGTTCAATAAACCTGTTCAGTTACATGGCTGAGCACCTCAGACCTCAGTCATAACAATCAAACATGCTTCAGGAAATATTTAACAAAATATCAGGAAGCGAAAATCCTGCAGTGGAGCCCGAGTTTAGAGGCTGTTCCAAAAGATGCAATGGCTGGCTTCACATGACTCAGCGTACTGTTGAGTACTCTCAAGACAAAACATCTCACATCTCCAAAATGATAACAGCAACGATATGCTCGTCGTCAACGATACTACCCTCCCAGGTCTGGTTTATGGCTATGATCCTTGACTCCACTCTTAAAGTCAACATAAACTGAACGTCAGGGGTGCCATGGTAGAGAAGGTCTCTGAGCTGGCTGAGTGTAGGGTGGCTTGATGATGGGCTGGTGAGCTGCCAGAGGTAGGCTACAAGAGAAGTGCGGCTCCTTCTTCAGTGACAGCTATTGTACTGTAGCTCATGCTTTGCCGTGATGGGCTTGATGCTCAGTTGGTCTGGGGTAACGTGCCTGTGTCCAGGAGTCCCCTGCCTTTGTTTCAGTTGTTACCTCAGTGGTCATTATGCCTGAGTTATGTAATAACAGGCATTCCCTTGAAGTGCTATGCTTCCCGTGGCCGACTCCTTTCCAATGCCACATTGGTGTCAGAAGTGGGATCTTGCCAATGAAATAAAAGACGTCGGTGGTGGACAGCGAAGAAGTAGATGTGGGGAACATAGCGCTCTTAAGCGAAGGGTCTTGTACTGAACCCCCCCAGCAGAAGAGGCATGGCTGGGATGTGGGCAGGTCCCGTCGAAGCACACACTTTATGTTACAGGTCAGTACACAGACCCAACTGACTTCCATCACTGTTTACAAAGAGTGCGTCTCCCATGAGCCTGCACATGTGACCACGTTGTATGGCTGCACCAGGACGCTAGGATATTACTTTCGTCATCTGCTAATTATAAGAAGACGGGGCAGCATGGACAACCTACTACAACTAGGTGGCGTACTGATGTAGGTGGAGTACTGATGTAGACGACATCTCCATTAATGACCTGTCCTTGGACTCCCAACGGCATCAGCTCTGAGGTTTAATGCGTTCCCCTCTGCATGTTGGAAGCACTCACATTACTGTAAGACTGCTCCGTAGGCAGAAGACCATCTCTGGTACTACTGGTCAGTTGTGGTCAAGCAGTGGTCCAAACGCTGAAGCACGGCATTTAAAACCCACAGCATCCACCCCACATCATCTTCACTTCGATGAAGGCTATTATCATGGAGCATTCTGCCGACGTCGGACCCCCTGAGTCACCGACAGGGCCGTTTTGTTTGGCAGCCATCTTGCTAAGCTGTCCAGGAAGTGGGATTCTGAGCTTCTCCAAAAGAACACAATGACCTTCTCAAAGCCGGGTTGCTTTTTTACCTCCCCCCCCACACACACACACTTCCACAGCTCGTCTGGTCTGAAATGGAGTGCGGCTGATGCATCCGAAAGGCTTGGAGCACGGTCGGTCCCGCTGCTTGACAGGAAATACTACGGGAGCCAGAATGTTAAAAAACGAGTGGCAGACACAAGCTGAACTCTGTGGGACCAGAGGTGTTAATTTCTCTTCTAACGGGAAGCTTTCGAAAGCTGGGCTGAGTTCACAGTCCTCAAGGCCCCGCGTGGAGCTCGATCATCTCCATCAGCTGGACAGCCTGAGAAAAGGGGAACTGAAAAGGATGTGAAACTGAAGCGCAAACAAAAACACTAATTTCTGGCGTGTGGGGTCATAACGAAACGTCCGATCCAGCCGCTAAGTGTTATTGAGCCTTATGCAATTCGAAAAAAGGAGGCTGACGCTCTGACCTTTCAAAGTGAGGAACGCTTTCATCATCCCAAACACATGCTCCTTCGTAACCTGGTGTGATTTACACCGAGTATAAACCCAATGACCCTGCAGAGGCTCCTCAGGCAGCGTGCCAGGGACGGGGTGTTTCACCTCCAGCGAGGCTCGAATCATCATCATGAAACAGCAAGCTGTCGTGAAAGTTTAACCTCCGGTTTCCGAGTTCACACTGCCGGAATGGAAGAACTGATCTCAGGGGTGTTCTTTGGAGGAGCTGGATGAGCCGGAGGAGCTGGAGGTTGCTGGAAGCTGCAGCGTCATGCTGAAACACAGAAAAACACAAAGGACAATTAGTTAAACTAACACCTCTAGCCCTGTTTAACCAGATCATGTTCCCGTTCTGCACTTCCAAATGTAGTACGGTTGATACGGCTATGCCAGTTGAGTGCAATTACAGCCTTAAGCCCCATACGGACAGGATTAGTGGTACAGGGGGAGGTGGGGTGATGTGATTATTACCGGAGCTCCTCAGGAGGTGATTTAGGTCCCGTCTGAGGTGCTTGAGGAGACATGTAACAGCGACAATACGCTGGTCCTATACCCTCCCAAGTATGTTTTATGGTTATGAGCCTTGGCTGCACAAGTCAACATAAACCCAACATCAGGGGTAGGGAGGGTCGACCTGAGTGTGGTGGCCTGATGACGGTCTGGCGAGGTGGAAGCGGGAGGTAAAATATATTATTGGTGTTTGGCTATCGGAATGTTTTCGGCAGCATGGCTCAGATACCTCTGGTCATTCCAGTCTGTGGAAAACCCCTTGAGATATGGCTTCCCAGGCAGGACGTTCCGGAAAGCCGTGTTCGCCCAAGCTGAAATTAGGCCCAGACTTTCATCCCTGTTGGTTGGTGCCAGTCATTAATGCCACGGCTTTATGAAAGTGGCCCCCCTGGCTTTACTGTATGAGCAATGTATGGAAGGAACGAGGGATGAATAGACGATACATAGAGGAGTGCACGCCACCACTGGACTGTAGAGCAGTGGAGATGTGATCTCTGGAGTCACGAATCTCGCTTCTCCGTCTGGAAAGGACAGGCGAAGTAGAACGGTACTTGTCTGGCTGCACTGTGCCCAGTATAAAGTTTGGTGGAGGGGGATTATGGTGTTGGGGTGGTGTTCAGGAGTTGGGCTTCGCCCCTTAGTTCCAGTGAGAGGAACTCTTAATGCTTCAGCAGACCAAGAGACTCTGGACCATTCCATGCTCCCAACTTTGTGGGGACAGTTTGGGGACGGCCCCTTCCTGTTCCAACATGACCGCACACCAGTGCACAGAGCAAGCTCCATAAAGACATGGATGAGCGAGTCTGGTGTGTAGGAACTGGACTGGCCTGAACAGAGTCCTGACCTCAACCCGATAGAACACCTTTGGGATGGATTAGAACATCAGTGTCTGACCTCCCACATGAGCTTCTGGAAGGATGGTCAGGAATTCCCATGACCACATTCCTAACCCCTGTGGAAAGCCTTCCCGGAGGAGGTTAAGCTGTTATAGCTGTAACGGGTGGGCCGACATCATATTACACCCTATGGATTAAGAATGGGATGTCACTCAAGTTCTTTAGCATGTGAATGCAGATAAGTGAATACCTTTCAGCCAATCAATACCATCTGCTCTGGAGCCATTTCCACACATGGAACGAGACATTCCCTGCACTGTAGCCCCTCTTCCGAATCTATGGATCCCGTCAATCACACCCCGCACGTGTTTACAGCCCCGTCATCCTCGTGCAGCGCCATCTATAGGAGCCTGAAGCTACTACCACCTTAAACACCAAGCTGACCGATTCTTTAAACTGGCTTTCTTCTAGAAACTCAACACAACATGTAATACGGCTGGTACATTGTGGTCACTACTACACCCATCACCTCGTGTAGCGCCATCTCCAGGAGCCTGAGGTTACTACCACTTTAAAGGCGAAGGCGTAGGAGCTATACGTATGTACAGTGTGTAATATGTGTGCAAATGTCAACACTCTGCTGAATAGAGACTCAAGCTTCCTTGATATGTACCGACTGCACAGTGTAAGGGATAAAGAGCGCTTTGACAGCACAGGTATGAGCACCCCAGGCTATGTTACCTAGCAGTAGCGTTAGCATTGTTCGTGGGGATGAGGCAGTATTAAGCCCAGCATTCTTCATGCTAGGCTGTCAGCGCGTTACCTCATACGGTAAAATATAACTAATGCCGTATCTCCTCTCTAAACACAGGTGCTGCCATTCATAGGCGGCCACGTGCTCTGGGAGAATGACAGCCTGTCATTTCCTCTTTAAGTCTAATTACTGAGGGAGAGAGTCAGAGTCTGAGGGAAAGTTCATCTCGGAAATTACTGACCGGGCGCGTCCCTCCTCTGACTCGCACAGCTTTTACGAGCTCTCGAAAGAAAGCATACATCCCTTTAACGCGCGCCACATATGTTAGACGCTATGAAATGAAAGACGGCACTTGGCTGCGATCCACGCACCACCCACTCCTTCGCACCATATGGGTTGCTCATGGACCTGACTTGGACATAAACAGAAATCTGAATGTTTAACTCATGTTGAGTCAGTTTTACTACAATCAGAAGCTCTTTTATTGGCCATGTATGTTACATATACAAGGAGTCGGTCCTGATGAGCCACACGTGTATGACACGTAACATACTGAACACACCAGACAGCACACGGGCTGCGTGGTTGTTTGGTAATGCGGACGTCTCGGTATGGAGCTGTAGAGGTTCCTAATGGTGTGCTGTGATAATCCATCCCATGCAGCTTGAACATCCTCACACAGTTCCTGCAGATGGTGCGGTAGGTGTGGAGGTGGAGTGACACCAGGCCTTCTGGACGTGCGACTACAAACCGTTCATCTTGGTGCTGACCACGGTGCCTCCACACACGGATTCGTTGGGCGTCTCCACCAAGACTAAAGCGGGACTCGTCACTGAAGATGACCCGCTGCCATTCTGAGTCACTCCATGACAGTCTGGTACGACACCACTGCAGTCTTTGGTGACGGTGACGTGGTGTTAAGGACAGTCGTGGTAACGGTCTGTGTGCATGTAGTCCTGCGTGGTGCAGCTGTCTGCCGATGGTGCTGCACTAACAGGATGGCAGTCAGGTACAGAGGTAAGGCCCGCCGTTGCTTATGTCACATGCACGACCGAGCATGAAACCTGAATCTTGCCTGTCTCACGATGTCACCCACCCACCAAGTTCCATTCCTGTGGGCTGATTGAATCCGGGTGCAGCTATTTGTGCTGCTGTTGTTTTGATGATGAGCGTAATTAGGAATTGAGCGCTGCTTAACAATCTGACGTACAGTTTTAGGGTGGTCCGTCCAGCACAAACTCAGAGCTGTTTGCCCCCCCTCCCCCAATACCTCGTTCCCCCTATATAAAGTCCTATTCATTTTCGGCCCCATTGAAACCTTATCATTTCCACCAAACTGGACGCACTCAATCTGTAGAAGCTCGGGCTGCTGATATCAGGCTGATATCTTAACACCCCTGTGATATCCCCATTGCAAAAGGCCGCCGCTGGGCCGGCTATTAACAGATGACGTAGTGTGCACTTCCATACGGGATCGAGCAGAAGTTCCAGCAGCAGCTCTCACGCCTCACGATCAGGGACTTAGAAATACAGTATGCATGCTCTTATCTGCCTTCCTCTGGGCTTCATGTGTGTAGAGCGTAGCTGAGTGTTTAGTCTGCTTTGTGTACACCCCAGCCATGACTTCCACTAGAGGCCCAGTAGCATGGACTCAATCAGCTGACAGCTGTTTAGGGTCAGCGTGCTATTGTTAGCGTTACCGCGCCGCGTTAACAGCGGAAAGTAACCATATGAGGATCATATAGAAGGATCCTTCCTCATGCTTAATCTAAACCCCGCTCCAATCCAGGTCACGCCACCCGTGCTTCCTTAACACTCACGCTTCCAATGTGTTCAGTGATTCATTGAGCACATTATAGTGGATGTGGTAAGAAGGGCCAGGCTGATAAACAACAGCACGGCTTGGTCGGGGGCCGCTCTACAAGCTCCGAGAGCGGAATGATTAGAGTTTGCATGACTCCAGTGAGAGGATATTGATTAGCCTTCATGACCTCGATAACTCCCAGACTTAAATAGCCTACGTTAGCGGCGGGCGTCTGGCCTGCCTACGGCTGCGGATAAATTACAGTGTCTGATTCAGGAATATTGGACTCTCGAGGTGTGAACGAAGGCTGGCTTCTATTAATATTCCTGAGTCTATCTGAGAGACCTGGATGGTGTACACATGAGGACGTCTGCAGGCCCAGTAGAGCTCAGTATGCATGTGACGTGAGCAGGGACAGGCCTTAGTGTTGTACCTGACTGAGCCAACAGCCACCGTTACAGACATTCAGCCAGCAGTGGTGTCCTCCATGAGTCATCCTGTTAGTGCAGCACCATCGGCAGACGGCTGCACCACGCAGGACTACACGCACACAGGCCGTTACCACGGCTGTCCTTAACACCACGTCACCGTCACCAAAGACTGCAGTGGTGTCGTACCAGACTGTCATGGAGTGACTCAGAATGGCAGCGGGTCATCTTCAGTGACGAGTCCCGCTTTAGTCTTGGTGGAGACGCCCAACGAATCCGTGTGTGGAGGCACCGTGGTCAGCACCAAGATGAGCGGTTTGTCGTCACACGTCCAGAAGGCCTGGTGTCGCTCCACCTCCACCCCTACCGCACCATCTGCAGGAACTGTGTGAGGATGTTCAAGCTGCATGGGATGGATTATCACAGGACACCATTAGGAACCTCTACAGCTCCATACCGAGACGTCTGACGTGTTGGGTTAGCGAACACGGCGGCCCGACGCCATACTGAGAGACAGACTTCTGTATGTGTAGCTCAATAAATATTGATCATATCAGTCTACATTTATCATCAGTTATTGATCCTGGTAGCCTTTATCTTCCTTCCCAACAGCACCGCACTCCCACACCTCCTTCTGGGCGCAGCTGTTCTTTGTTTATAAGTGCGTATAGAATATGTAACCATGTTGAACTTAGCGGGGTAATACTTGCCACAATGGTGTTCTGTGTTTCGTCGCCATTGGCCTTTGCTGATAGGCTCCCTGATAAGTTAACTCAGGCCCCATTATCTACATACAGCATTAAAGTCCATGTTAAGCAGTATTGAGTATGTGCACTACATTAGTCACACCACAGAAAAGTGTGCTATCGATTATTTTAACCTAGGTTGGTTAAAATAATCACCATTAGATCAAATTTGGTTTAGCTGTGCTCTGTGCTGTAGGGGTGCGTCCACTAACGGAGCTGAAAACAGGCCCAGAGCTTGCAGTGTGAAATGTAGCCGCTAACCACTGACCTACCCCAAACAGGCCGAAGGGGCTAGAGTAGGCCGACTGGCTGTTAGCACCTTTACATTACCACTGTTGCAAATAACGAGGGCCAAAGCATGCAGGGTGGTGGTAAGCCTCAGCGGAAGGCCCTCTGCTTCCTAGTTAGGGGTAGCCACTGGGCACTGACCTAGACTGAGCGCTGCAAGAAGGGGCTCGTGTAAGGGGGAGCTGGCTGGCGTAGCTGCCTTAGCTAAGCTAAGTGAGCATGGCTAGTGACATAGAAGCCGGGGCTCACAGTGTAGCAACAAACCATATGCTCAAGTGCAGTATGGAGGGGCTCATGTAGGCATGTAGCCAAGGTAGCAGACAGTGCTATAGCTAACCTGGATCAATCAGCTAACCTGGATAACCTGGATCAAGGTAGACCTGTGTGACCTAGGGTCGCCACCCATTAGAAATTAAAAATAAATGACAGGGGGGTTGTGAGATTCCGTATTTTACGGGACGGGTGGCAACCCTAGTATGACCGTACCCTTCCATACACCTGCAGATTCAGCTACTTCCTTCACACTATGGTCTTTGGCCACGCCCACATGCAGTCCCTCCTCTTAGCCAATCATTAACATCTGCTCTGGAGCGTTTTCCACACATGGAACGAGACATTCCCTGCACTGTAGCACCTCTTCCCAATCTATGGATCCCGTCACTCACACCCCCTAGGTATGTATAGCCCCATCATCCTCGTACAGCGCCATCTGCAGGAGCCTTGAGTTACCACCACTTAAAACACACACAAGGTGACTCATGTTTGGTCCAGTGAGCTTATCCCAAATTACAGCTCTCTCCCATAATTACTGAACTCCGCGGTTCAGGATCATATTAAAGCGGCTACAGCTGAACTCGGAATCCCAGCCAAAGGTCATGTCAGCGATACTTCCATTCCATTCCCACCGGCGGCAGCGCACTCATCATTCCTGCGCGGTGCAGTTCAGCAGTGGAGCTGCGGCCCGCTGAGCACTCCCAGCAGGATATTCTTGGGATAGTGATGAGGTTTTGGCAGGAACGTGTGAGAAGGGGAGAGGCTGTTTAAAACGGGACCGGCTTGACATGTTCCCACACACGCTTTCTCCCTCTCGTGCACGTCCTATTTATGGTGGGCCGGTATCTGAGACTGACTTATCAGAAGTCAATGCTGTTGCCCGAATACACGTGAGTTACGCCACACGCGCACACCCACACACTCATACACAGGCTCTTGCTCAGTTCGGCAGAGGAATGCACGAGCGGATTCCTGGGAAGAGCGTGCAGCCTGAGAAATGTCACAAAATACCTTGAACGAAGGACAAGAAGCCTCAGCAAAGCATGCATGCACAAGGTCACTTGAGCTCTATACGCTCTTAAAGAGACAGCTGCGGTTTTTGCATGTGAGCTATATGCTATTATTATGTTTATGGGTGGAAGATTTCAATCAATCGATCAATTTTTATTTGTATAGCGCTTTTTACAACTCATGTTGTCTCCAAGCAGCTTCACGAGACACCAGTTTATATAAAGGAAAAGGTTTATTAGTGTTCAGTATTAATTAGCATTTATTAGCATGAAATATTCCGTATAATAATGAATATTAAATATGTCAGTAACATTCCAGACACAATAAAATAGGTGATAACACTGTTATAGGGTAATGAGCTTGTTATGCGCTTATCGAGCTAGTAGCTGGTAATTAAATGGAAGTCAGCTGTTGGAATTATACCTTCATCGGAGGAGTAGCTGCACCAAAAGGAGGTGTGGGAGTGCGGTGCTGTTGGGAAGGAAGATAAAGGTTTACCAGGATCAATAACTGATGGTCAATTTAGACTGATATGATCAATATTTATTGAGCTACACATACAGAATCATTAGCATGGCTCACAAGGTCAAACCTACCCACGCTAGGTCAAACCTGCCTAACCCTAACCCTAAACCCTAACCCTAACCCTGTCAGTTGATTCCTACTAAGAGACCTTAAACAGACAGACCCTGCAGACCCTGGTGATTCAGGGGTCTTTTATCTCTAGTTAGCAACGAGTTCTAGGGTCCTTGCTGGAATGGGAACGTTATGCTCTACTGATTTGTGGAGTTTGGCTTCATTGTGGATTTTAAAGTCACTTGTTGCTAAGCGTTCCCTATCCTCTGTGGTCTTTTTCATTACGGCATTAGCATTAGCTTTAGCTTGACACATTAGCTTGATGCCATATGCTAAGATTGCAGTTGTGGAAACCAATACTAACTTCCTGGATTAGGAATTCCCAGTTTGGGTGGCCGCCTTTGAGTTTTCCCTAGCCATAGACCGCAATTTCTAAGTTACGAGTTTCGGCCCAGTGCAGCAGCATTAGCTTTACGCATTAGCTTGATGCTATATGCTAAACTTCCAGTCGCGGAAACCAATCCTAATTTCCTGGATTAGGAATTCCCAGTTCAGGTGGCCGCCTTTGAGTTTTCCCTAGCCATAGACAGCAAATTCTAAGTTACGAGTTTCGGTCCAGTGCAGCAGTATTAGCTTGATGCTATATGCTAAGATCGCAGTCGTGGAAACCAATCCTAACTTCCTGGATTTGGATTTCCCAGTTTTGTCCGTCTTTGACTTTTCCCTAGCCATAGACAGCAATTTTTAAGTTACGAGTTTCGGGCCAGTGCAGCAGCATTAGCTTGATGCTATATGCTAAACTCCTAGTCGCGGAAACCAATCCTAACTTCCTGGATTAGAAATTGCCAGTTTGGGTGCCCGTCTTTGATTTTCCCTAGCCGTAGAAAGCAAATTCTAAGTTACGAGTTTCGGTCCAGTGCAGCAGCATTAGCTTGACGCATTAGCTTGATTAGGAATTCCCAGTTCAGGTGGTCGTTGTCTTTGACTTTTCTCTAGCCGTAGACAGCAAACTCCATATTACGAGCTTCAGTCTAGTGCAGCATGAGTAGTCTTACCGTGATCTCTTACTGAGAATACAGGTATACAGGTACAACTTTTTAAACTTGTGGTGCTGGATCGAAATCCACAATCTGAGATCACACAAGGAGCAAGGCCTTTTTTATTTCTGCTTTAGATTTTTCCTCCCCCTCACAATGTGAACACAGCAGAGAAAAGAGAAACATTGTTTAACGGTATCGTAGCTGTACATGCTAGCTACCAGCTAGGATTGGATTAATAGTGGGGTGACCACGCATCCAGTTTTAGGTCGGACAGTCCGTTTTTTCAACTGGCATAATACCTGGACGGACACCGATTAGTCGTCTTTTTGGGATGTTCACTCGCCAACAGTGTCAGGTCTGCCATTGGCTCACGTCCGCCTCAAAAGACATGCCCTTGCGTTTCATTGGTTTACCAAGGTCATGTGACATTGTGACTCGCCTACAGGCTAACCGCGGGCCAGCCCTCTAAATGCTAGTCAATTAGTTAGCTCCTGTCAGTAATGTCGTCCATTCCACCCAATTAGGTGGTTAAAGCAATTACCTATGTGTTACATAGGTTGGGTTATGATTTCGATTTTGTTCTAGTAACCCCCCCCACCTCAAATGATGTCCTCCTTTTTCTGGGCTATGAAAGTGGCTACCCTATTTGATGGGACTTTATACTCTGGGAAATGCTTATTAATAATATAACTCAGGTAACAGCTAAAGCCACTAGTTCGTTCCCCACACCTGCCTTGTTAAGCTACATAAGGGCATTACAAGGGCATCATAACGTCCCTCTACACTGAAGTCCCACCAACACTGCACATGCACATATGCACACGGATCGAGCAGCTGTTTCTCTCTCACCGCTATAAATGGTCAGACTCACAATTGCTATCAGCAGCACATTTAATATAGCCCCCCTGCCCCGCCCCCCACCCCCAACAGGAAAAATGCACAAGTGTTTCCTAGTGGATCCGGGTGGATCTTGTTGGTTGCAACCCCCCGATTAAACTAATGTCCATCAGGCAGGTATTTTGGCTGACCACAGCACCCACTGGTACCCCGTGCTCCGTCCTTGAATGTCCCATACCCTGTCTTGGTGTAAATATATAGATTCCAGAGGAGTCACAATAAAGACTTCAATATGCAGACTAGGTTTCTCTCAAATGAATAAAATTAGTAATTGCAAACTTTCATTAATCATATTTATCTGATTTGCTTGTTAAGTAACGATTTTATGCTAAGCTAACATATCCAAAATAATTCTGGAGATACTCTGATAACAGGGAGAACGGCGTCTCCGTCACTGCCACCCAGTGAGTGCTATAGCACTATAGCACTAGCAGACGTGAGCATAAGGTTGCCACCCGTGTTGTTCCGTATTACCGTGAATGTCCGATAAACACGTGCATCACTCATGATTGAGCACACTCTCCCCCAAACAACCCCGTAATCCCGCCCCTCCCCGGAATAAGATCAAATACAAGAAGCGTTTTCGAACACGTCACTCACACATGACCACGCCCCCGTCCTTTACTTCATTTCTGAAAGGTGGCAACCCTACGTGAGCATGAGTCCGTCCACGAGAACTGTGCAACGCTTTACGGCACCATGTCACACACCATCAAGTATGGATCTTCAGCAGCTATGAGAAGAAGCTAGCTTGGTATTCCGAGCATGGACATCATGGCAGAGGCTGCAAAGAGAAGATTGGACATCACCAAACCAGAAGAGTAAATCTCAGATTGGCTGTCGGCTAACGGCTAACGGGACAACACTGAACATCCAACAGCAGGGTCAAATAACATTAAGAAGCTCACCGGACTAGACGTACCTACAACCCTGGAATACCTGCACCAGTAACAGCTGGGACTGGATTGGGCATGGACTGGACAAGTTTCTGGATGGAGCCACATCAGTGTTCAGACACTCTTACATCATAGGATTGTGCAGTTGGTCCAGATTTGGTGGAGGCCTTCCCTGGCACAATCCCGAGGAGAATTCCCTGTAGACTGGGATTTTAGCCACTGCTGGTAGACCCGTATGACCGTACGCTTCCATACACCTGCAGATTCAGCTACTTCCTTCACACTGTGGTCTTTGGCCACGCCCACATGCAGTCCCTCCTTTTAGCCAATCATTAACATCTGCTCTGGAGCGTTTACCACACATGGAACGAGACATTCCCTGCACTGTAGCACCTCTTCTCAATCTATGGATCCCGTCACTCACACCCCACAGGGGTTTATAGACCCATCATCCTCATACAGCGCCATCTGCAGGAGCCTGAAGCTACTACCACCTTAAACACACAAGGTGACTCATTTTTGTCCGGTCACTCCAGTGATCAAACCTGACCCTACTAATTCCATTCAGACTTAATGAGATTAATTCATAAACAGGACGTCTGAGGATGGGTAGGGTGGTGGCAGTCAGGCCACACTCTTCGTAGAAATCAGAGATATTTATAATGACATTATTCCGTCAGCTTCGGTTCAGCGAGAGTGCATGTGCTAAATATATATCGGAGCGAGACAAAGTCCGTCTTGTGTTGGCCTGCTAAGCGGTCAGGAAGCCAGCTGGCCAGCAGACAGTTGGAAGCAGCCTCGATGCGCTGATGTAAACTCGCTCAGACTGACTAGCTTCTTCTCAGCCTCAGGCTTTACACCAGCGAGGAAAGCCTGACCTAGTTGGCCAAAGGCAACAGAGAAGGCCTATCACTTAACACTAGAGAGGCCCTTGCCCTTGAAGGCCAGGGTCTGGGGGCTTAAGGGTCAGTGGATCTGTTCCCGTGAACTGTGGTGATCATTAGAGATGACCCCAGCAGTTCCAGAAGGCAGCTGTTTCAATGGGCCTAGAGGAAATGCCAATTTGAGCCAGTAATTGGGGGACGGGGGGATTCCAAAACTGTTGTTGTGGAAGTTTTACTTCCACTTAACCTCGCCGCTCGGGATCCTTGGGCCCTCAGACGTTTAACATCTGTCCTATGTGAGTAGTGCCAATGCGTTTACACCACGTCACATCCAAACTACCTTACGGAAAACGTTCCTTCCCAGTTTTAAAGAAGAGCTGCTGTTGCAACCCGGAGCTTGTTTGTGAAATCGGATCCAGCATTTAGGCAAGCTTTAGGAGCTGACATTCCTTCGCATTGCTCCCGAGAAAGACAAGAAGAGGTTTTTATGAATCCCAAAGGGCCTTTTTCTCATTGCTTGACAGGTACACGGTAAACACTGAATCAGCATTTCCAAATCCAGGTCCTCCATGTTGCTCCCACTGTGCACTTTACTAATCCCATGCTTCCAGCTTCCAGTGAAAAATATGGGATGTACACTCATCGTCAATAGAACAGCTGCACCCAGAAGGAGGTGTGGGACTGCAGTGGTGTTGGGAGGGAAGATAAAGGTGACCAGGATCAATAAACGATGATCAGCTTAGACTGATATGATCAATATTAATTGAGCTACACATACAGAAGTACTGTTTCCCAGTGCCCGAGACAGCCGCCCGAGACAGCCACCCGAGACAGCAGGAGCATGTTGACGACAGACAATAGAGAGGTGTAAGGATGGAGCCTGAACCCCGAGCCTCTTGTACCACACATCCTCTTCCCCCACCTCAAACCCAGCTCTGCAGCTCAGTGCCGGGATCGAACATCAGGCGTAGTCCAGTGACCTCTCTGTGGGACAGGAGCAGAGGCAAAGTAGGCCTGAGTCAGGACTCAGACACCATCCTTACGTCTCCTGTCTGTCATCATCCTCCTCCTGCCGTCTCGCATAGCTGTCCATCTCTTCCTGCCCTTTCTCGGGCCTGACGGCTTCCTCCTGCCATCCACTGTCATCAGTAAGTAGGGTTCGGCTCTGCCTTCCCGCCACCTCTCACGACTCGGGGGGATGGCCATCTGGTACTATCACCTATACCTGCCAAATTGTCTACCTCAGCTGTTTTGGGTGTAGGTCCAGCTGTGGGTCCACGTTTATGCTACATCGTTTGGGAAACCACAGATGTCTGTTTAGTAAAAAATTATCCTGGCAAGTAAAATTATCTTATAGCTAGTGGATACATCTTCCAGTTTCATTTGAAGACTGGTGTAAGACCATTTTAGGATTATTTTACTTATTCTAAGATATTTCTACTTGTTTTAAGTGATTTCTGTTCTCACTATATCGGTAGATCATTTGGCTTGCGTGGCTAAACTAACTGCCAACGTAGGAAGAATATTTGACTTATTAAAAGTAACAAAAATTTGAAAATGAGATAGAAAATCTAAATATTGAGCTTCCAATAATCTCAAAATGGGACGTTTAAGATGTATTAGCTAGATCTAAAACAACTGTATATGCCAGGATACCGTTTTTTTTATTTTTGCGGTAAAAAGCTAACCGTGCCGTATACATGGAAAAATGATTTTTGGCCTTATATTTGATCTTATATTTAGCTGATGTATCTTAAAATTTTCACTTTCAGATTATTGGACGCACCTATTTAAGTTCTTTTTGTAGGCCAAAAAATTCTATCCCTATATTGGCAGGTAGCTTATTTTAGGATACTCCTAGTCCAAAACGAAATCCTATCCCTTATATTCCAATATAAAAAAGGTAGCAATTTTCACGCCTCCGCCTCCCCCCATCCCCGGCTTCTCCGCTCTTCAAACGATCTGCCCAATGATGTACAGTTATGTCCCACAGCCTCCGTGATTCTCTAGACTCCCCGAGTTTTTAACTCGCGCTCTATCTAACTACGGTATTTAAGCTCCACTTTGGGAAGCCTTTGCCGAACCTAGAGGGCTACGCTCTTCGTATGGTCTTACTCTGGTTTGCCTCCCGTCGTTTCTACTAAACCATTGCCTGGTCCTTTTGCTCGTTCTGACTCTTCGGTTTGACTACCTCGCTTTCTCTTTTCGGTCTTCCCCTGAAACTTGTTGCCCTCGCTGCTGAGAATACCTGGCTCTGACCTTCCGCCTGTCCCTGACTCTGAACTTGTTTTTCCGTGTGTACAAAAAATTGCTGTGACTGCCTGTTTTTTAATAAACCATTCCTGGTTTGTAGTTCTGCACACGTCGGTCTCGAAGTCTTTTGTATGACAATAGTGAGAAAAACTTGCCGTACAAAACACATCTTAAAATAGACATTCCTAAAAAATAACTTATATAATCCTAAACTATATGATTTTAGTGTACAGTAATAACAACCTTAATATAATTTATTATTATTTAATTTAGTGTCTGAAACACAAACTTTATAGCACCAGTTTATTATTATGTAGTATTAGTTAAGCATTAAGGTTTTAAGTTAATCTAAACTTATACTATTTAAACTTATTTCCTTGTTGTAAGTGATTTCAGCTTTCTCAATTTATTGGCAGATCATTTGACTCTTCAAACAAACCAAATTACCTGCCAATATTGTGAGAACATTTGGCTTGTTAAAATCACTTAAAATTAGAAATAATTATCTAGAAATTAGTTAAATAATATAAAAAATTAGCTTAAAACATCTTAAAACAATAAATCTAAGATATATTAACTAAGTATAAGATCGTTTTACTTGCCAATATCATCCAAAAACAGACATCTGAGATTTCTCAAACTTTGTAGCAGCAATTTGAACCGACATCTTTTATGTTCTATGCATTTCTGTGAAGTGCTGATTAAGCAGTAAAAAATTTAAGCTAATTTTAAGATTACTTAACTTATTTCCGTGTTTAAAGTGACTTAATTTCATTTTTTGTCTCAATAAAATAAATAAAATTAGCAGAAATCTCTAGAAAAAAGTTAAATAATTCTAAAATTAGCTTAAAACATCTTAAAACAATAAATCTAATATATATTAACTAGGTATGAGATCATTCTACATGCCGAGATACCATTTTATTTTGCAGTGTTTATTCATTTGCATGACATACGCTCTCCTAAAACCTTGCAAGTCGGAACAAAAACCCAACAAGGCCATTATATTCTCTATTCTTATATAAGCCGAGCGCTCTTAAAGGCCGTTTGTACTGTAGAAGTGGCCGATGAGCCAGTTCTACAGATGTAATGGGGTATGACTAACAAGCTACAATTTCGAGATGAGCTCTGAAGACATGCTGTTGGGAAATTTGATTTAGCGTGAGCTTTTCAAACTGGGAATAACATTAATTCAGGGTACGCTGAGTCACAATGACCGCTTAAGCTTGGTATTTTGCCGCAAGTGTGAACCTGCCTTTGTTGCAGTTGGCCCTTTCACAGGATCTTGGGAGAATCTCCATCACATAGATAGGAAGGAGGACGGAAGTGAAAGGACCGGCCCGATTGATCTTCGTAATTTAATGAGTGGGTGTAAATCGGAGACATTGACCTCCAACCTTCAATCCACTGGTAAGATTTACATTAGCATTCCGAGGAAGTCGCTTTAACGTTGAGCAATCCATCTGCTCCACTGCAAGACTGGGTGTCATATAAACAGCTGCAGAAGGTAAATTACACACATTAAACTTGACTGACAGGCGTCTTGTGCAACAGGTGCGTGGGGCAAATGGAAGGGGGAGGGTTTTAGGATCACCAGGCCTTCAGTGTAAACTATTTGGGATTGCGAAGAGAAATTAGAAAAGAAATAAATTAAAAATGTGTGCTTTCTAATTGTATAGCATGAAATAAGTCAAACAGGGCGCAAATAAAATCATATTAATATTAATATTAATAAATAATAATAATTTAAATTTTGTCTACATATCTCAAATTTCAAATATTCTTACAAAAGATTATTTCACTTATTTCTAGCTTTTTTATACCAATTTTAGTAAAAAATCTATTATTAATTATATTATCTAGTATTTTATTTAAGTGTTATTCTATTTTAAGAATTGAAAAAAAATTACAATTATTATTTTATAGAAGATTTTACTTACCAATTTATTTTTCTACTGTGCAAAAACCAACACACTGCAAATCATAATATTATCAAAAATACATCTTACACCTAGCTAATATATCTTAAAAGTCTAATTTTATGGGTTTTCTTTATTTTTATATGATTTTAGATGTACATTTTCTCACTACACTGGCAAATATTATGACTTTATTTAAGCATGTTTCTCTAAATCCCAAAATAATCAGCCAAAACATGTAAGAATTACTAAAATCATTTCAGACAAGTAACTAATGTCCAGAAATATACATTTAATAACCTTAAAATAAACTTAAAACATCTCAAAATAATAAATACAAGATATATCTCCTGGATATAAGATCATTTTACATGCCAATAATACCAATAATATTTTACAGTGCATTAGCACAGTCAGTTTTTTCTAGCTCTTTCTTGTTTGCTAATAAAGCTGTAGCATAACGAGTCATTAAACGAGTCACAACTCATTAACCTCATCTCCAAGTCGTGAAGACGCGATAAGAGAAAACATAAACAACGTATAATAAACAACCTCTATTACATATCAGAGGAGATTTTCATCTAGCCTGTATAGACAGTAGGTGGATAGCTCCCACATCCAGGATCCCACATCCAGCCCAACCTCACCGAGCACGCCACAGAGCTGAAAGCAGGTCTGAGTTTAGGCACCTGCTGGAAAGATCCGACCTGGCCCGATCGCCGTTACATCTACCAAACCTTTTACTGAGCACGGTGTTACCACAACCTGCACACCTAGACTAGACAGAGAGACAGAGAGAGAGGGAAAGAGAGAGAGAGAGACAGATAGATAGATAGACATACAGAGAAAGAGAGATAGACAGAGATAGATAGATAGATAGATAGATAGATAGATAGATAGATAGATAGATAGATAGATAGATAGACATACAGAGAAAGAGAGATAGAGAGAGAGAGAGAGAGAGAGAGAGAGAGAGAGAGAGAGAGAAAGAGAGAGAAAGAGAGAGAGAGAGAGAGAGAGATTAGATAGATAGATAGATAGATAGATAGATAGATAGATAGATAGAGAAAGAGAGAGAGATTAGATAGATAGAGAGAGAGAGAGAGAGAGAGAGAGAGAGATTAGATAGATAGATAGATAGATAGATAGATAGATAGAGAAAGAGAGAGAGATTAGATAGATAGATAGATAGATAGATAGACAGATAGATAGACAGATAGATAGACAGATAGATAGGCAGATATGAATATCAGTGAAGGTGATATCTGCTGCATGTGTGTTGTACCTGTTACACTACATTGTGAGGTAGCTGGGTCTTTACCGGAGGCTGCGTTCTCACAGCACCCCATAATAAACCCGATTCTGACCGAGCGATCCACCCCAACCCAGACAGTCCAACCGGAACCAGCTCCCAACTCTTAGTGCTCGGTCACCGGCACAGATCCGGCAGCCCCTGAGGAAATTACAGGCCGCGTGCAAACGCAGTTCTTTAATAAGCCCTAATGAATGTGTTCTGGAAGTGATGTCACATGACCTAGGAATGCCGCCCGCAAGAATGACATCACAGACAGACCCTCGTCCTATCAGGACGTCTCCTGTATGTCCACCAGTTCCTAAGTTCCTTCCCTTCATCTCCGGCCATTAGCTTTTACGCACCATGAAAATCAGACGAACAAGGGAGGACGCTGTCCGCGCCTGGCGAGCGGGCCGTTCATCTCCCGCGCAAAGAAAGACGGCATTGTGAAGTTCGGAGCGTCGGATATCACGGATTCCTCTGCTGAAACGCGCACTTCCTGTGGTGTCATTTGTATTGGAATGCGAGAAATAAGGCATCAGGAGAGCGGGGTATGACACAAGGCCATACGGACACGCCGGTCCACTCGTTATCAGACATCAGATCTTGCTCTTCAGGATGGCGAAATTAATAACACGCTTGTTTCGTCAGTGCAGCACAATGCCAGCGACTCTCCTGCGCTTCCTGGCAGCGGAGTTTATTGAATATTTATCTTGGCTCGCCATGTGTAAAGATCGCTGCATCATCTGGCACTCTGCCAGGCACATGATGAGCCAGTATGACATGTCCCAGAGTTCCCTCAATCGGAGTGACGGGCGCGTGCCTTGGGCCTCCAGCTGGAACAGCCGATAAAGCGCCAGGTAATTTCTCACTTCGCTGGCTCCTGTCGGGACGCTCGAGGACGAACGCGCTCCCAGCCTGACAGCCGGGACGGCTCGGCGCATCTTGCTGGATCTGCCGTAAATTAAAGTCGAAGCTCGCAGCCTCAGACCTCGCAGAGGCGGCCTGTAAAGAAAGCTTGAGTGCTGCGGCTTGTAAATCCCCGGCGGCGGCCCGCTCCCATTACTACGGTGCCAAGAGAGATGCTTTCTGAAATATCAAGTAAGTGAGCACAATAAAAACTCGTACACGGTGTAACAGGCCGAGCCGTCCCGCCAAAACAACACCGGTTACTCATTGGTTGGGCTCATGTGAAGCACTGACAAGACCCTACAGGATTATTCCCATGCAGGAATACAACTTTCTAACATGATGGGTCATGCGGCATCACCGCAACAGCTGTAGCACACATCGTAGGAGCACGGCTGCTGAGCTGCACCGGTTACACATCAGGTTTCAGACATTCATGGTGACAGAGACACGGTCTTATCCAGAGCTACCTACGATCTGACCATTTCATACATGGGTAGGTGAAGTAGTGGTGGGAGTCTTGGACAAGGACACTTACTGGCATAGGGTACAGGACCCTTACTAGTATAGGGCATGAGGCCCTTACTGGTATAGGGTATGGGACCCTTACTGGTATAGGGTATGGGACCCTTACTGGTATAGGGTATGGGACAATTACTGGCATAGGGTATGGGACCCTTACTGGCCTAGGGTATGAGTCCCTTACTGGTATAGGGTATGGGACCCTTACTGGTATAGGGTACGGGACCCTTGTTGGAAAAGGGTATGGGATATTTACTGGTATAGGGTATGGGTCCCTTACTGGTATAGGGTATGGGACCCCTACTGTCATAGGGTATGGGACCCTTACTGGCCTAGGGTATGAGTCCCTTACTGGTATAGGGTATGGGACCCTTACTGGTATAGGGTACGGGACCCTTGTTGGAAAAGGGTATGGGATATTTACTGGTATAGGGTATGGGTCCCTTACTGGTATAGGGTATGGGACCCCTACTGTCATAGGGTATGGGACCCTTACTGGCCTAGGGTATGAGTCCCTTACTGGTATAGGGTATGGGACCCTTACTGGTATAGGGTATGGGACCCTTACCGGCCTAGGGTATGAGTCCCTTACTGGTATAGGGTATTGGACCCTTACTGGTATAGGGTATGGGAGCCTTACTGGCATCGGGTATGGGACCCTTACTGGTATCGGGCATGGGGCACTTACTGGTATAGGGTATGGAACCCTTACTGGTACTGGGTATGGAACCCTTACTGGTATCGGGTATGGGACACTTACTGGTATAGGGTATGGGATTTTTACTGGTATAGGTTATGGGACACTTACTGGTATAGGGTATGGGACACTTACTGGTATAGGGTACGGGACACTTACTAGTATAGGGTATGGGACTCTTACTGGTATAGGGTATGGGACCATTACTGGCATAGAGTACGGGACCCTTACTGGTATAGGGCATGAGACCCTTATTGGTATAGGGTACAGGACCCTTACTGTCATCGGGTATGGGACACTTACTGGTATAGGGTACGGGACCCTTACTGGCATAGGGTATGGGACCCTTACTGGTATAGGGTATGGGACCCTTACTGGTATAGGGTATGGGACCCTTACTGGTATAGGGTATGGGACCCTTACTGGTATAGGGTATGGGACACTTACTGGTATAGGGTATGGGACCCTTACTGGTATAGGGTATGGGACACTTACTGGTATAGGGCATGGGACCCTTACTGGTATAGGGTATGGGACACTTACTGGTATAGGGTATGGGACCCTTACTGGCATCGGGTATGGGACACTTACTGGTATAGGGTATGGGACCCTTACTGGCATCGGGTATGGGACACTTACTGGTATAGGGCATGGGACCCTTACTGGCATCGGGTATGGGACACTTACTGGTATAGGGCATGAGACCCTTATTGGATTAGGGTATGGGACCCTTACTGGCATCGGGTATGGGACACTTACTGGTATAGGGTATGGGACCCTTACTGGCATCGGGTATGGGACACTTACTGGTATAGGGCATGAGACCCTTATTGGTATAGGGTATGGGACCCTTACTGGCATCGGGTATGGGACACTTACTGGTATAGGGCATGGGACCCTTACTGGTATAGGGCATGGGACCCTTACTGGTATAGGGCATGAGACCCTTATTGGTATAGGGTATGGGACCCTTACTGGTATAGGGTATGGGACACTTACTGGTATAGGGCATGGGACCCTTACTGGTATAGGGTATGGGACCCTTACTGGTATCGGGTATGGGAACCTTACTGGTATAGGGTATGGGACACTTACTGGTATAGGGTATGGGACACTTACTGGTATAGGGTATGGGACACTTACTGGTATAGGGTATGGGACACTTACTGGTATAGGGTATGGGACACTTACTGGTATAGGGTATGGGACCCTTACTGGTATAGGGTATGGGACCCTTACTGGTATAGGGTATGGGACCCTTACTGGCATAGGGTACGGGACCCTTACTGGTATAGGGTATGGGACCCTTACTGGCATAAGGTATGGGACCCTTACTGGTATAGGGTACGGGACCCTTACTGGTATAGGGTACGGGACCCTTACTGGTATAGGGTATGGGACCCTTACTGGTATAGGGTACGGGACCCTTACTGGTATAGGGTATGGGGCAATTACTGGCATAGTGTATGGGACCCTTACTGGTATAAGGTATGGTACCCTTACTGGCAAAAGGTATGGGATATTTACTGGTATAGGGTATGGGACCCTTACTGGTATAGGGTACGGGACCCTTACTAGTATAGGGTATGGGACTCTTACTGGCATAGGGTACGGGACCATTATTGGCATAGAGTACGGGACCCTTACTGGTATAGGGTATGGGCAATTTACTGGCATAGAGTACGGGACCCTTACTGACATAGGGTACCGGACCCTTACTGGTATAGGGTACGGGACCCTTACTGGCATAGGGTACGGGCCCCTTACTGGTATAGGGTATGGGGCATTTACTGGCATAGGGTACGGGACCCTTACTGATATAGGGTATGGGACCATTTCTGGTATAGTGTATGGGACCCTTATTGGTATAGGGTATGGAACCCTTATTGGTATAGGGTATGGAACCCTTACTGGTATAGGGTATGGAACCCTTACTGGTATAGGGTACGGGACACTCACTGGTATAAGGTATGGGACACTTACTGGTATCGGGTACTGGTAAAGGGTACGAATGCATTCCGATGTGTCCGTAATATGAGGGCTAAAGTATTAGCATGTACAAATTGGGAAGCTAGCAGCAAGCTAGCTTTCAGAAAGTGGCCTCTGGCAGAGGACAGTGACCTGTTGCGATGGCACGGTTTTAGATTAGGCTTCTGAGAACTGATGAACTGATGAATTGACGTTTCAGGCAAAGATCTCATTTTTACACAGCCGACAAAGATTTATTTGCGCAGTTTTGAACTTGAGCTTGCAGCTTGCAAGCCGACGGGCGCTAATGCACATCAGTGAGCACGGCGCAAACTGCACATCCTCCTCATCACACACATCTACTCATTACACAATCTCAGACTGGCTTGTGTGGTTTCTACATGGTACCCTGTTTGAGGCTCGCGTGTGATGATTCAGTCACGCTGTTTGCACAATGCTAACTGGTAGGTTTCACTGCTTGCAGCTCCAGCGAGGCAAACGTCAGACCCCAAACGATTTCTTTAGACACTCAAAAGTATTGCGCAGTTGGTCCAGATTTGGTGGATGCCTTCCCTGGCACAATTCCGAGGAGAATTCCCTGTAGACTGGGATTGTATCCACTGCTGGTAGACCCGTATGACCGTACGCTTCCATACACCTGCAGATTCAGCTACTTCACTATGGTCTTTGGCCACGCCCACATGCAGTCACTCCTTTTAGCCAATCATTAACATCTGCTCTGGAGCGTTTTCCACACATGGAACGAGACATTCCCTGCACTGTAGCACCTCTTCCCAATCTATGGATCCCGTCACTCACACCCTGTAGGGATTTATAGCCCCATCATCCTCATACAGCGCCATCTGCAGGAGCCTGAAGCTACTGCCTCTTTAAACAAGCACTGTGACTCATTTTGCTTTAACTGAACACATGATAGAGTAGATGAGCCACTTCCATGCTCAGGTCTTTTAAGGTTAACACTGGTGGCAGTGTGGTGACCTCATGCAGAGGCAGTTAATTGGATGAACATGATTAAGTTCTTGGGGGGAAAAACTGAGCACTGTTACCCGGAGCTCGGAAACCATAAAGCACACTTCAGAAAGGTAATAAATCGGCTTTCGGGCTGAGAGCTGCCGGAGGACGCTTCAGTAGGACCGGCTGGAATTGAATTTCAGTGATGTTTATAACTGGCCACACAGACGGACAAAAGCACTTTGCTGGGCGTTTCTGGGCCGAGGGCAGTGGAACAAGTTAACACAATTTTTCTCCCACTTGTAGCTCCGCGAGGACAAATGAGACGTGATGTCCACAAGCCCAGCTACACACACAAGCATATGCACCATTTTCCAGCAGAGAGAGACAGTGTTTGTGTATGCGAGAGAGAGAGAGAGAGAGAGAGAGAGAGAGAGAGAGAGAGAGAGAGAGAGAAAGAGAACAAGAGAGAGCGAGTGAAAGGGAGTGAGAGAGAAAGCAAGAGAGAGAGAGAGAAAGAGAGAGGGAGAGAGAGAGAGAGTCAGAGAGAGAGAGGGAGAGAGAGGTAGAGAGAGCGAGTGAGAGAGAGCGAATGAAAGGGAGTGAATGAGAGAGAGAGATAATGAGAGAGAAAGAGAGAGCGCAAGAGAGAGAGAGTGAGAGAGCGAGAGAGAGCGAGAGAGAGTGAGAGAGGGAGAGAGAGGTAGAGAGAGAGCGAGTGAGAGAGAGCGAGAGAAAGGGAGTGAATGAGAGAGAGAGAGATAGAGAGAGCGAGAGAGAGATATAGTGAGAGAGAAAGAGTGAGAGAGAGAGCGAGAGTGAGAGAGAGAGATAGAGAGAGAGAGAGAGAGAAAGAGAGAGCGAGTGAAAGGGAGTGAATGAGAGAGAGAGAGAGAGAGAGAGAGAGCGATAGCGCGCGAGAGAGAGAGAGCGATAGCGCGAGAGAGAGAGAGCGGGAGTGAAAGAGAGAGAGCGAGAGTGAAAGCGAGAAAGAGAGAGAGAGAGAGAGAGAGAGAGAGAGAGAGGGAGAGAAAGAAAGAGCGAGTGAAAGGGAGTGAATGAGAGAGTGACAAAGAGAGAGAGAGAGAGAGCGAGAGTGAAAGAGAGAGAGAGAGAGAGAGAGAGAGAGAGTGAAAGAGAGAGAGAGAGAGAGCGAGAGTGAAAGAGAGAGAGAGAGAGAGAGAGAGTGAAAGAGAGAGAGAGAGAGTGAAAGAGAGTGAGAGAGAGAGAGGAGACACTGAATCCACCCCCGGAGCCCAGAGAGGAGGCCACAGACTGACCACAGTTGCTCTGTTCCACTGTAGTTTGGGCAGGGCCGGATTGCAGGCTCCTATTTTAGAAAGGTGTTCTGAATACAGAGGCCTATCTGACGCTGCTGTTTGATAAATGTCCTCTAACTGCCTGGCTGCCGAAAATAAACGCAAGCGTGTCTTCATCTGTGGTTTACGTGGTTCCCCAATAGGGTGCATTCAGTTTAACCCTAATTCTAATCTTCCATTGGATCTAGGGCTGTCCCGATTACTGAATATAGCTCAATAAAAAAAATAAAAAGAGTCAAACTTACAGAACAGTCAATAGTTCAGACACACCCATCTACAATTCATAGATGGTGTTGGTAATCATAAAGACTCTACAGTCTCACACTGAACAGCTCCAACTGATAAGAGTGTGAACCAGTCCATATCCTGATATACCACATATACTTTTGATGTACCACAGTAAAAAAAAATAATAATAAAAAAAAAAAAAATAAATAATAATAATAATAATAATAATAATAATAATAATAATAATATTTTTTAAAAAGCCATCAATCAATAATCAATAGTAATCGCCCTACGTGTTGTTTTGTTATTGGATGCATATTATGGTAACCTATGAATCAGGTGTTCATAATGCATTATAAGTGCATTCATAAAGATCTATGAAGCATTCATAATGTTTTATAATGTTCATAATCACCCACATAAACTGGAGTAACATCGCATTATAAGGCTTCATAGCACAAAGTGATATAACAGGTTACAATGTGTTTATAGATTTCACTTATGAACATTGTTGTCGAGACCGTTTACCATAAAGCCTAATACATTCATCCACATACTGCATTATTTGATGGAGCTGATCAATAACATCACTTTACTTGACCTCTGTGAAGAGAGCTTATAAGCGTTCATTAGATGTTATGTGCATTTAAAATCATTTTCATTTTGAATATGCTGAGGAACACTAGGGAGTGGCCTCACTGTGGATCCTTATAAGGCATTATGCAAATGAACACAACATTAGTTTCACTGATAATATTAATTACAACACAATATATGCATTATAATGCGTTATGTCACTTTATGTGCTATGAAGCCTGTTGTGCTATACCAGTTTATGTGTGATTACAAACATTTCTGCACAGTTTCAAAGGCTTATGTCTTATAAATAAATATATATATATATATATATTTATATATATATATATATAAAGCATTATAAAGACTTTATAGACCTTTATAATGCATTATAGATACCTATTTCATAGAAAGTGTTACTTTTTTATCATTATTGATATTATTATTATTATTATTATTATTATTATTATTATTATTATTATTATTACTACTACTACTATTCGATTTTCTTTCTGAAATATCCTTGCCACGTAACTTTTTTCACAGCTTGAGATATCGACACCATTCCAACTTTGGAATGTTTGGTCTGACTGGGAATGGCGTGCTTGTATACAGCCTTCCATCTTATTCATTCTCAATGAGAAAAACATCCACAAAAATGCGCTACTGTGCGAAAACTGTGCATCCAAACAAAAAGCTGCACACGGGCACACACCATTCCGAGTTTGGAATATTTAGTGTGATCAGGAATGAAGTGCTTGTGTTCAGTTCTCTTATCAGGTACATGGTTTCTGCGTAGCAAGTTTTCCTGTACATGTAAAAAATATTTTCTTACAAATATTAAACCATGCAAACCAGACGAGATCACTTCCTTCCTGTTCTCCTTTGATGACTACACAGCAGCCTTGAAAGTTCTCCAAATTGGCCAAGAGGTCACCTGAGGTCAGCTACAGGGCGGGAGAGTTCCATGAAGTGTTGACTAACAATCATGAAGTAATACATTACCAATAGACAGACAGACAGAAAGATAGACAGACAGATGGATGGATGGATGGATGGATGGATGGATGGATGGATGGATGGATGGATGGTTGGACAGACAGACAGACAGACAGACAGACAGACAGATAGATAGACAGATAGATAGATAGATAGATAGATAGATAGATAGATAGATAGATAGACAAAGACAGATGGACAAATAGATAGATAGATAGATAGATAGATAGATAGATAGATAGATAGATAGATAGATAGATAGATAGATAGATAGATAGATAGACAAAGACAGACGGACAGATAGATAGATAGATAGATAGATAGATAGATAGATAGATAGATAGATAGATAGATAGATAGATAGATAGACAAAGACAGATGGACAAACAGATAGATAGATAGATAGATAGATAGATAGATAGATAGATAGATAGATAGATAGATAGACAAAGACAGATGGACAGATAGATAGATAGATAGATAGATAGATAGATAGATAGATAGATAGATAGATAGATAGATAGATAGATAGACAGATAGATAGATAGATAGATAGATAGATAGATAGATAGATAGACAGATAGACAAAGACAGACGGACAGATAGATAGATAGATAGATAGATAGATAGATAGATAGATAGATAGACAGACAGAGACAGAAAGATAGATAGATAGATAGATGGATGGATGAATGGATGGATGGTCCGATGGTCCGATGGTCCGTCCATCCGGACGGACGGACAGACAGACAGACAGACAGACAGACAGACAGACAGACAGACAGACAGACAGACAGACAGACAGACAGACAGATAGATAGATAGATAGATAGATAGATCATCATCTAATTGTGAGAATGAGCTCGTGTATGAAGCTAAATGCTACAAAGGCGAATTCACAAATAACGACTCGCTTATTTAATCCAGTGTTCACATGTCTGTAGTTCTGAATTACAGCACTTTGCGGTTGTGGCAGCTGAAATATCAGCGCCGTTATTGTGATATACGGTATACCTGCCGTATCACTGACCCTTACACTTCCACCGCTGCTCGTTATTTATCCTCTCCCACAGTAATATGGGTTATAGCACGAACACAGATACCTCAGTACTGGCGATCACATCAAAGACACCAGGGTGCAGGTTAATCTGTGTTGCCTCGTCAGCCCACGCTCAACATACAGCTGTAGGTTAGTCCCGTCCCGGGCCTTCGCTTTGTCTGGCTGCGGTGTTTAGAAGTGGACGAGGAGAAAACGACTCCATTCATTTCTCCGGGAGCCTTTGAACACGGCGAAGGAGAGCGCTAAATATTTACACGGCCCGCCGCTGTTTGTTTAAAGATTGGAGAGAGGGAGGTAGACAGAGAGACAGAGAGAGGGCGAGCGAGAGAGAGAGTGAGACAGGACGAGTGTGTTTAGACAAAACACCTTCAGCACTGTGATGACTGCCAGACCGCGCTGAACTCTTCGCCTTCCTTACCTCCTTTTCGGGGCATGACAATACAAGAGGGAGCAACTAGCAACCGTGTTTGCTAACCCAGCATGCCAGACGTCTCGGCATGGAGCTGTAGGGGTTCCTGATGGAGTCCTGTGATAATCCATCCCATGCAGCTTGAACATCCTCACACAGTTCCTGCAGATGGTGCGGTAGGGGTGGAGGTGGAGCGACACCAGGTCTTCTGGACGTGTGACGACAAACCGTTCATCTTGGTGCTGACCACGGTGCCTCCACACACGGATTCGTTGGGCGTCCCCACCAAGGCTAAAGCGGGACTCGTCACTGAAGATGACCCGCTGCCATTCTGAATCACTCCATGACAGTCTGGTGCGACACCACTGCAGTCTTTGGTGACGGTGACGTGGTGTTAAGGACAGTCGTGGTAATGGTCTGTGTGCATGCAGTCCTGGGTGGTGCAGCCGTCTGGCAATGGTCCTGGCACTAACAGGATGCCTCATGAAGGACACCACTGCTCGCTGAATGTCCGTAATCGTGGCTGTTGGGTCAGTCAGGTACACCCGTCCTTCACAGGCCCATCCTTCCTTATGTGTACGTTCTGGTGCCTGTACAGGCTGTAGTATTGAAGGTTGGATTAAGAAGCTGGTCAATAGGAAGCAACTTCAGCCTGGTATAAGAATGATCATCAATCATGTACCGCTGACATTTGGGTTCCTTGGGAAGGGCATCCTCCTAGCAGCCTGGAACGCTAGAGTTCGCCAATGCGGTTGGTGCAATTGGGGTGTATATAAATGGTGGGGGTGTAAATGTGGTCGGTGTGGCTCAGCGGCTAACACCACAACCCACCACAGAGCTACCAGCCCATGTGGGAGACGGGGGTTCAAATCCCAGTCTAGGTAACAAATGCTGAGCTACACCAATGACAGTCCTTGGGCAAGACTCCTAACACTACACTGGCCTACCTGTAAAACGAATGACCTTGTAATTCGCTCTGGATGAAAAGCGAGTTTTTGAAAGAGGAACAACAGAGTTTGAGGTTTACGCTGTGTCGGTTCTATGCACTGAACTCCGTTTATTCAACTATGACAATGTCAATACACTTCCGTTCTATGGCACCTTTAAAGGGAACTCCCGGTCATATAGTCATAACTGAACAAAAGCTCAAGATTCTAATAAGAAATGTGCAGGGCTGGCTTGTTCCCGCACACCTATACAAGGACCCCCACACCAACCCAATTACCCGCATGTTGTGATTAGATTAGCACAGTCATTGGGCAGCTCTGTTTGAACTGAATGGCCCATATAGAGGATTCAATTATACAGCGGCCTATTTCCCGAGATTAGGCTGATGAGCTGAACGCTGCGCTCTCCCCCTATTATCTAGCGCTTCAGCTCCCGTCAGTTACAGGAGAGACCCCCGCAGGAAAATAGCAGATAATCTGCCACGGCACACACTGTATTCTTCTTCCAGTGATTCAGCATTAACTGAAAACTGCCTCATCCCTGCTCGGTGCCTGATAGAAACCGAAAAAGATGAGACAACACTGACTAAAAGGAGACGAGATGAATTCGCCTCAATTCATATGCAAATATCGGGCACACAGTAAGGCCGACTCATCGCTTGTGCTCAAATCACGGGCAAATCGGGCATCAGCTTCATGAACCTGATGTCCATGGGGCAGTAAAGTCTGCACTTGTATCTATGCCACTTTAATTTAATAACTCACTCGTGAAACTCTCCACAAGGGGGCGCACCTTTAAAGACCAAGGAGCCTTTTAAGCTTCACAAGAGCATCGTTGAATTAACTCTTGACATGCCCCTATAACAGTTTATGTGGACAGAGCAGAGCTGGCGTAGGTGGTACAGGTAAATGCTAAAAGTGCTATCCACCTATAGGCTTGCCCGGTTGCCCAAGTTGGGCTGTGGGAGTGAGCGAGTGAGAGTGTGACACAGCTAACAACTTATCTTCCAGCCACTAGGTGGAAAAGGCTACACCCTACACTACAACCAACTGGAGTGAAACTTGGTGGGTAGGTTTGACATTGTGAGACATGCTAATGATTCAGGTTTCATGCTCAGCCGCACATGTGACAAATAGAAGGATGGACCTTATCGCTGTACATGACTGACCCAACAGGCACCATTGTGGACATTCATCCTGTTAGTGCAGCACCATTGGCAGACGGCTGCACCACGCAGGACTACATGCACACAGACCGTTACCACGACTGTCCTTAACACCACGTCACCGTCACCAAAGACTGCAGTGGTGTCGTACCAGACTGTCATGGAGTGGCTCAGAATGGCAGCGGGTCATCTTCAGTGACGAGTCCCGCTTTAGTCTTGGTGGAGACGCCCAACGAATCCGTGTGTGGAGGCACCGTGGTCAGCACCAAGATGAACGGTTGGTTGTCACACGTCCAGAAGGCCTGGTGTCCCTCCTCCTCCACCCCTACCGCACCATCTGCAGGAACTGTGTGAGGATGTTCAAGCTGCATGGGATGGATTATCACAGGACTCCATTAGGAACCTCTACAGCTCCATACCGAGACGTCTGGCATGCTCAGAGTAGGTGCTTAGAGTAAAGTTAGCTAGCTCGCTAATGCTTTCTAATATAATGAATTATTAGCTAGCTAGCAAGAGTTAGCATCAGTTACTCTCACCCTAAATGTGTTAAGAGACCCTGGGAAGATTATTAAGGTGTTATGAAAAGAAATAACCTCGTCTGACTCACAAATGTCATCCATCCCACAAAATTAGGAGAGCAAAGCAATGATTTATGTGTTATATAGGTGAGGATATGACTATCCCCCTCCAGGCCCTTCACGATGTCCTCCTTTTGGGGTTATGAAAATGGGATCGCTCTCAAAACCCAACCCAAACCCGCTTTGTTCCCTATTACCGTAAATGTCCCACATGACTGATGACTCCCCCAAACAATCGCACCCCACCCCCCCATGTCACTCATGCATGACCACGCCCCCATCTTTTATTTTCATTTCTGAAAGGTGGTAACCCTAGGCATCATCCAAAGTCTCGTTACACTGGTCAAGGCCATGCTGTCTAGAGGCCATGCTGTCTAGAGGACCTGGTATTGGGCTGGTACTGAGGAAGGCACTGGCTCGGAGCGCTCGATCCTGAGGGTGGTGTTTCTGTTAATGACTTTCACAGAGGAAATCTGCTCAAACAGCAGGCGATGTTGCAATTCTATTTTCCTGCTTTCCTGTAACTGGGCAGAACAAAAGTCTTTCGAGAACAAGCCTAAACTAGACGAATGCACAGTTACATAATACAATGTTCTCTCTCTCTCGCTCGCTCTCGCTCTTCTCGCTCCACACCTTCTCTCTGCATCAGTATCAAGGAAAACCACAATAACACCCAGCTCGCGTTCTCTCGCAACCCCGCTTTGTTCCTGGATTATCTTCTCACGCTGAGAAGCTCCGGATGTCCCGCTTGCCATCATCACCTCACTCTGCTCTGGCAGCCGTGACCCTGTGCCTCTCCTGCTGTGTGACCTTTGACCTCTAGCCCACTTAGAGGGTTTAAAGTGGAGGCCAACTGGAAACCGTCGATTAGACTTCAGCTTGATTCGCGGGCAGTTACGGGTTTCTTTTCCAAAAGCTGATACTCTTGAAAGTTGTCATTGTTGAGACGTCCATGGAATATGGACTATACTATGGTAAGGCTCTAGCTGGAGGCCAATCATGGTTCTCCAGCATCTCTACGGTTCACTGAGCTTGAACGAGTGCCCACTCCAGTTACAAATGGTACTATTGCGGAAACGGCTCTCAGTGGGGTGAACATCCACCTGCGGCTGCTGCTTAGTGAGTGCTCGGAAATAAGGACCGACCTAGCTTTCTGCACCAATCCGAGTGCCGTATGAGGGACTGTCTATGCTATGCTAATTTGGGCAGTCCTTGATTTGTACACGTTATGCATATTTTGCATATTTGCAAACATATAAATAAATGCTGAGCCTTAAAAGAAGCGGGAAGCCGTTGCGATTAGAGCAAAGCCTTCAAAAGTGGGACTGAAAGCGAGGACATGAACCTCTGCTATGATGCTAACTTCTGCTAGCGCTCCTATGTGATTCCATCAGCATGTTAGCGCTAAGCTTATTGCAATTCGCATGGACGTTTGGGGCCATTCCTAAAAAGCCTTCATGCTTTATTTGTAGCTTGTAACAGACTTTCTATTAGGGCTGGACTAAGAGCAAACTGCTAAATACTGTAATGTCTGCGGTTCTCTGGATGGTGTGAGGTTCTATTCTGCTCTACTTGGGGAAAACCCACCACTCCACCCCATTCAGGCTCTTCAACATGATAGTCGTTGTACTAATGAGCCTAAAACAGCACGACATTAACATTTCTTCTATTTAAACAACGGAACTACCTGGATCATGCCATGGAAACTCCGGCTACGCTATTATTCCCTAGCTCACCACTAAGAAAGGCTAGTGGGCCTGGTAGACGGAGCTTAACCGCACAGCGAGCGCCATAGCTCTCTGCAAAGGACGCTACTAGTGGTCCTATTTGGAGCCAAACAAGTGAAGCCTTGATTTGTTGATGGTATTCGGGACAGCCTTAAACAAGCTTCCTGGACAAAAACCTGGGACATGAGCCCAGGTAAGTAAGGGTAGGTGAACAAAAGTGAAAACCAGACAAAGCAAGGAGCATGGTAAGATAGGATGCGACACATGTGGCAGTAAAAGAGGAATCTGAGTCTGTTAAATACAAAAAGCACCACAGCTTCCTCAAATAAGGAACTAAAAATGTCAAAAATGATTATTTATATTTCATTAGAAAATCATTAGGCCATCGTTATAGGCTTTGAGGGTTCCCTTCTGGTTATGTGTCATGATGTAGTCCATAATTCAATTAGTCTGGCACAGAAAAGGTTTTGGTATTAGCAAAATTGTAGCATTAGCATTGTAGCATTATTAGCATTATTCAGCACTGGCTAAAGGCAGGTGCATTGAGGGGTATGACGGGGTATTGGTGACACCAGTGCTAAACATTGTGACAGCATGCACTGCACCAAGCCAGGCAGCGGTCGTTCTGCACTGTGTTAAATTGAAGAAGCCTCTTAACTTCTTTAAAAGTGGAGCCACCAGCGGTAAGAACCCTGCCGGGGAGGAAGCTGATTGTGGTGATAGTGCCACAACATCCAACCCGTCCACCACCCCCCCAAATACAACCGGCCAAATCACTGCAGCGTCTGACAGGCTGTCTTTCTCAGCGTAACAACCACAACTGCTGGTTCTGCAGTGCTTTTGGTGCAGCGATGCTCGGGGTGAAGCAGGAGCAGGCACAATACAGTTCAGCTTTCCACGCTGTCTGCCATCAACTCTCTGAACCACAAAAACCAACTGATCAGCCGTTAGCACCATGGTGCTTTCCTGTGTGTGTGAGAACTGTTTCATCCTGGTATTGATCATCAGATGTTCAAAGTGTGCTGACTTCATCCTCAGTATGTGCTAGAACGATCTGATTGGGGCTGTCGTGGGCTGGGGTTTAGGGAAGGGTGAGGGTCGCCTGTTTGATTCCTTGAAGTGACAATAACGACTGAAGTGCCCTCGAGCACCTAACTGCCCCCTGCTCCTTGGGACCTGTGGATAGGGCTGCCCACAGCTCCGGGCAAGCGTGCTCACTGTCCCCTAGCGTTTGTGTTCACTAGTGTGTATATAGGCAGAAAATCCTCACACAGTTCCTGCAGATGGTGCGGTAGGGGTGGCGGTGCAGTGACACCAGGCCCTCAGGATGTGGCACTTGTGACAACTGGTTCTCTTGACCATGCTGACCATGGTGTTCCTGTATTCATATAAGCTCACCGGACAGCCTTCACACCTTATAGTAGCTGTGATTGGATTGGCATGGACTGGACAAGTTTCTGGACATAGGCCACCTCAATGTTTAGCCGTTGGTCAGTTGGGCCAGATTTGGTGGATGCCTTTCCTGGCACAATTCCGAGGAGAATTCCCTGTAGACTGGGATTTTATCCACTGCTGGTAGACCTGTATGACCGTACGCTTCCATACACCTGCAGATTCAGCTACTTCCTTCACACTATGGTCTTTAGCCACGCCCACATGCAGTCCCGCCTTTTAGCCAATCATTAACATCTGCTCTGGAGTGGTTTCCACACATGGAACGAGACATTCCCTGCACTGAGGCACCTCTTCCCAATCTATGGATCCCGTCACTCACACTATCTTCTCTTTGCCTGAGCTGAACTGCTGCCCATCCTGTGCGGTCTGATGCTGTTGCTACATCGGCTTTGACTGGGAGCCACTGCTTGCCTTTAACCACCACGGAGCTCCTGGCTGTCCTGCACTGTGGAAGCTTGGCCTCCGTCCTGCTGACCCATCCGATGACCCATCTACTTAACTACAGACCAATCAGACATTCATTCCTCCACCTGAAAAACACTCCACCCAGGGTTCCCCTTTTTGAGTCTTGGTTCCTCTTGAGGCTTCTTCCTTTTGAACTGAGGGAGTTCTTCCTTGCCTCGGTCACCCTTGGCTTGCTCACAGGGGGCTCGGACACCAGACATCTGTTGTAAAACGGCGCATATAAATAATGTTGACTTGACTCTACAGGCTCATCCTCCCTGTGCAGCGCCATCTACAGGAGCCTGAAGTTATTACCACCTGAAACACTCACAGGGACTAACGTTCTGTCGACTAGCGAATCCTGACCATTGAAGAACAGCGTGATAGAGTATACAGAGAAACAGATGGACTACAGTCTGGAACTGTAGAACTACAGAGCGCTCCTATATAGTAAGTGGAGCTGATTAAATTGGCCGCCTGCCAATGGTGCTGGCACTAACAGCAGGGCATCACTGCTCGCTCAGCAGTCGTGGCTGTTGGGTCACTTGGCTCATGTCGGACAATTCGTCAATTCCCTCTCTACATCGTTTGTCTAGGTCTCCCAGATCCTTCATGCCGCGGATGCGTGTCTTCTTCTATCCAGTGCCACCAACAGTGTGCTTTGGTAGTATCTGCACGATACGCCGGTGAGTCCATCCCGCTTCCCGGAGCCCTACGCTGTCCTATGCCCCCTCTCCAACTCCTCCACCTGCTGGACTTGCTTTCGAACCCTTCCCCGAGGCATCTGCAAAGGACGCCACCAACAGAACACCACAGGTCAGTATGGAAAGCACACACACCTGGACAACCCTAGGTCAGTCAGGTACAGCAAGAAGGCCCGTCCGTGTGAAGCCTGAATGATTCGCCAGCCTCACGATGTCAAACCCACCCACCAAATTTCCTTCCCATTGGTTAACTCCTTCTGGGTGCAGCTACTGTTTGGATGATGAGCGGATTGTGATGTATATGGAGTATCATGAAAATCCCTTGAAGTATCGTGATACAATTTTTCGGCCATATCGCCCAGCCGTAACCTCCATATTTGAGCATGCTACAACTGAGCCCCACCAATAAAATCCCCCCTGATCAGCTTTACGGTAATCCCCCTGCAGTAATAAGATCCATGCTGCAAGAGCATTTGACAACCACGTTGACACCACTTGGAAAATCATTCAGTATGATAACAGGGAGGCGACCCATGGCAGATTTGACATGGGGTGGGGGAGGACCCCTGTCTCATCTACCTTCTGAAACTACACATGATGATGAGTGTGAGGTAGCAGGAGGGTAGCTGGAAAAGAGTGCATCGTTTATTTCACTGATAATATTTTCCAGCTGTGGTCGCTCTGCTCTACTTTCTTCTTACGCGGTTGGGGAAATCTGGCTTCCGGCCACGGCAACAGTATTAGCCATATAACCAAGAACACGACGGAGTGTCTGCTTTAGTGTCTCTGAAAAAAAAAAGACGCTGACCTTTAACCACCATTATCCATCACATGCTAGCAGCCTCTCCTTTTTTCTGGGTGGCCTTTTTTGGTCTGGATCACGGGCTCTCTGAATGTCTAGGCACATCGGGGGTGTGGGAGGGGTTGGGGGGGCTTCTCTGGAGGCACTATGGCAAGACACGGGTGTGATCTTCTCTCTGCGTGTGACTAATGGCCCTCCGCTGGACGTGGCCGTCCCTCGTGCTTGCTTTCACGAGGGCTCCCTCTGTGACCCGAGCCTGTGAGGACACTCCTGGGAGAATGATTAACAGCGCAGCTCTGATGGTGCCGCGTGTTTGTTTACGGTGTGCCGGTTAAGAGACCCTGCCACAGAGCAGGTTAATGGGCAGGTACTGTCACTACTGGTGTTTGTTATGCGGTGTAGTGTGTCGTACCGCATCAAGACACCAAGTCTATTTCAAGAGTAGCTAATACATTGACCCAGATTGAGGCGATGACCTAGTAAGCTGTTAGCTCAGGGGGGAAAGACTGTTGGGGGGACAATAAAAACAGTCAGGGGCAAATGGTCAAGGCTCGAGGGCCAAAGGGGCTTGTCTGTAGCTCTCTGTCTGAGCTGAGTCCACCATGGTGGGACAGTCGTGATCCCATGGTGATTAAATTGGTTGTAACTTGCCCACCTGTGACGGAGGCCTACCTAATAGCGTGTAAAGTTTCTGGATGTAGGCTACATCACCCAGGATTGTGCAGTTGGGCCAGATTTGGTGGAGGCCTTCCCTGGCACAATTCCGAGGAGAATCCCCTGTGGACTGGGATTTTATCCACTGCTGGTAGACCCGTATGACCGTACACTTTCATACACCTGCAGATTCAGCCACTTCCTTCACACTATGGTCTTTGGCCACGCCCACATGCAGTCCCTCCTTTTAGCCAATCATTAACATCTGCTCTGGAGTGCTTTCCACACATGGAACGAGACATTCCCTGCACTGTACCACCTCTTCCCAACCTATGGATCCCGTCACTCACACCCCGCAGGGACTTATAGCCTCATCATCCTTGTGCAGCGCCATCTGCAGGAGCCTGAAGTTACTACCACCTTAAACACACGAGGTGACTCATTTTTGTCCAGTGAGCTTATCTTCGTTATGCGTCTCGGTCTTCAACAAAAAGTGTTGATGTGCCTGGCTGAACCCAAAGCGGCAGTGGGCCAAACCACCAACCTGGGGGGGTAGATGATGGTTATGTTTAGAATGATATACTAAGAGGGACAATGCTTCCTCAGTGTCCCCCTATGTCCCCAAAGCTAATTCCTGTGGTGAGTCCCCCTATTTGGCCTGTTTGCTGTTAGCCTTGAGGCTCACCAAACTTATAACTGTGGAGGTAGTGGTGCCGGGGCAGGGCATAGGTCGGCAGGTCGTGGACATGGGATGTGGTGGGGTTGGTGGTCCGGTGTTCCGCTGTTAGCAAAACAGCTCTCCTCTTAAAGGTGCAAACACCTGCATCACGGCGAGATGGAGGTCAGTTAGGGGGCAGTGTTAGGGTGCCCAGTGTCCTCCTGAAATCTGATTGGCCACCCCAAAATTTCTGCCACCTTACTGGCTTTAGAACCACGGCTTTAGAACCGGGCCACTTATACTTTTTCTTTTGATGTACCAAAAACAGTTATCCTTAATTTGACTTAACTTGACTGTTACTGTGACCCGGCCATTCACATATTCAAGGCTGTTATATGTAAACAAACTCATTTCTGATTGGCTGCCCTGTATTGCTATTGTTAGAACTTTAGTGTGAATGGGCGGGGCTAAAACTACTATAGCCTTTAGAAAGATAACGATGAGGAAATGAGTTTGTTCCCTGTGACATCACAGAAACAGTGAACCCTGTAGCTGTTTTGGAACCTCTCGAGTTCCTTCGAAGGTCTTTACTAAGGAAAGAAGAAAGCAAGGGAAGTTCCGTTTTTCCGTGGAATGGGCTAAATTACTGGAAGTTGATGGGATTTCCTGGCTGAATATAATAAAATAATGGCTGTTTAATTAAATATTGGATTCCTTTCAGCACTTTGTAGTATATGACATAACGGAGGTTCGCCCTACATAAAGCCTTCCTGCATAATTCTAGACTTAGCTTGACTGCATAATGAAAGAGAGAGGGAGAATGAGGAGTGAGAGAAAGAGAACAAAGATAGAAGAGAGAACTTAACAACCACAAAGTATCCACCGACTTGGTGGGGAGGTTTGACATCATGAGACATACCAATGATTCAAGATTCACGTTGTACCTGACTGACTATAAGGCCGTCATGTTGCGCCGGCTCGTGACTCGTGGTGTTCTGTTGGGACCATCCTTTGCAAGTGAAGGATGACTCAGAGAACAGTTGGAAAGCAACTCGAGCAGTTGGAAGAGATGTAGAGGAAGCGTCAACACGTTGATGGTCTTATCAACGTATTGGGTGCCATACCGGTCATACTCAACAGCCACAATCGCGATGACCTCCACGAGTCATCCTGTTAGTCAAGTCAAGTCAGGAGGCTTTTATCATCATTCCATCCATATACAAGTACACAGTGGAGTGGAATTACGTTCCTGTACCAGACTGTCATCTTCAGTGACGAGTCCCGCTTTAGTCTTGGTGGAGACGAGCAACGAATCCGTGTGTGGAGGCACCGTGGTCAGCACCAAGATGAACCGTTGGCTGTCACATGTCCGAAAGGCCTGGTGTCGCTAGGAAATCGTGCGGGTCGAAGGGGGGCGTGATTGTTTGGGGGAGAGTGTGATCAATCAAGTGTGACACACGTGTTCATCAGACATTTATGGAAATACGGAACAAATTTACGGACATTTATAGAAATACGGAACAAATTGGGGGCAGTCGTGGGCTGGAGGTTAGGGAACCAGCCTTGTGGGTTGCTGGTTTGATTCCCTGAACAGACAGTAACGACTGAGCTGCCCTTGAGCAAGGCACCTAACCCCCAACTGCTCCCCGGGTGCCGTGGATAGGGCTGCCCACCACTCCGGGTAAGTGTGCTCACTGCCCCCTAGTGAGTGTGTATGTGGGTGTTTCACTTCACGGATGGGTTGAATGCGGAGACTAAATTTCCCCACTGTGGGATCAATAAGGGATTAAAATCTTAAATTTATGAAAATGCGGAACAAATCGCTTGGTTTAATACGGGACGCAACATTTAATTGCCAAATAAAGGACGAGTCCGTAGTTTACGGGACGGGTGGCAACCCTAGGTGTCCCTCCACCTCCACCCCTACCGCACCATCTGCAGGAACTGATATTCAAGCTGCATGGGATGGATTATCACAGGACACCATTAGGAACCTCTACAGCTCCATACCGAGACATGTTGGGTTAGCAAACACGGCGGACCGACATCATACTGAGAGACAGACTTCTGTATGTGTAGCTCAATAAATATTGATTATATCAGTCTAAATTTATCATCAGTTATTGATCCTGGTCACCTTTATCTCCCTTCCCCATACTGCACTCCCACACCTCCTTCTGGGTGATTTTTTAGTGTACCTGATCTCCACCTAGACAGCTACAGAGCGCCTGCAGACAGACGTAATGGCCTACTCACAGAAGCCTTTGCCTCCTCCTCTGATTAAATTCACTATTGACTGGCAGGTATGTGAAGATTATGAGCCAGCTATGCTAATGCTTTGAGTCACCCGTCATCACGCACATCCTTCTGGTGCAGAAGGGGAAGATTCTGGAGGTGTGTTTCACACTCTGTGCAGTGATGCAGGCACACAGCTGACAGGCCAAAACCCGGGGCACGCTCCACCAGGCCCAGGTGTGGGGTGCTTTCCCCCCTCCAAAAAACAACCTCAACATCCCCATGTACACTCACTCACGCCCACCAGTCCCGCTACACAGGCCATGTCACTTACGCTTCCCGGTCCACATGGTTGAGTGGACAGCATGGAATGAGTGATAGGAGCTGTGGTCAGAAGCTGTTGTTTCCTGGCTCATGGTAGGACAGCTTCCTGTCCACAGTGGAACCCCAACGTTCTCAACAAAAGCGATGCTAGCTTTAAGAGGCCGCTGCTTCAGGAGTTACACAGCTGGCTGAACGTATAATTATCTGCATGCGGTGAAAGACGTTCCCTCCGTGATGACTAGCGATTCTCTTACTAAGCAAGTTCATGCATGAATGAACCTCAACAACAAGAGGCTTCAACTCGAAATCAACGCCCTAATCAACGCCCCGACTCTGAGAACGTTCCCACAGTCACTGCTGCGTTTAACTGCGGCCTGTCAATCTACTGCGCGGATTCTCCTCCCGTCACTGCTCTCGGATTCACAGAGGATGAGGTCATCGCTCGGGCTGTCATTCATTCCTAGATTAGCCTGGAGGAAAAGCGAGCGAAAGACAAGAAGAAGCACAGAGAGGGCTGAGTGAGTCAGGCTGCCTCGCCAACCACACCAATAGCTGGGCTACCTAACAGGGGCTACCTGGCACCGCTGGGGGTGAGACGGAAGACGGCTAGCCACCACGGCCCGGCAAATTGACCTGAGGCCATTCCCTCTCAATGGGAGTTGCCAATGTCCAGCCACAGGAGGCAGAGGGAATGTTGATGACATAAAGTGGGCGGAGTCAGCAATTCACTAAGTTAGGCGAAGTTTAACTTTTTACAAATTAGAACGAAGAGAAGTGGACAATACCAATAGGCCTCAAGCCTTGGGAAGGGTGGTGCGCGCTTTATCCCCCCCCTACTGTGAAACCAAAGGCTCGTTTTTTGGTTCCTAGATATTCGTTCCTAAGCAAAGACCGGACAGCAGGTGGAATCAGACGCTCGGACCACCTCAACTGGCTCCTGCCAGGCTGCTGTGGAGGAGTAGCGACTCTGCTTTGAGCTCCTCCCAGATGACTGAGCTCCTCAGGCTATCAAGTACAGTGCAGCCCACCTCCCTCCGAGGAAAGCTCATTTCCAAGCCCTGGTATCCATAATCACATTCTTTGGGCCATTACCCAAAGCTCACGACCACAGAGGGTGAGGGTGAGG
>JAMWET010005928.1:0-60000 GCA_024036415.1 Prochilodus magdalenae | reverse complement strand
GGCCACATTACGCATGCGGTCGTGTCTGGAAAACAGATCTTGAGTGAACAAAGCAGCAACAACAGCTGTTTTACACGGGACGGCCTTTGGTCTTTTCCACCCAGCATGCATGGAAACTGTACGGCATAGTAAAGTAACGTCCACTTTGACCTCTCTCTGTGCAAGAAGAGCCTAAAAAAACATAAAGGTTTTATCTAGAAACTCTAATTACAAAAGTCCTGTGATAAGGAACAGCATTAGCAACATTCCGGAGAAGGCAGCACAAAGGGAACTGGAAAAGGAACACTTCCATTACTCATATAGACCTGTGCTCAAAACCGATAACAGTAAGCACCAAACCTCCTGCTACTGTCTCGCTAGCCTTGGAAGCGGTGAGCCCTCACCGGACCCACTATAGGAGAAGCTTTAAAGTGTGTGGTAGTCAGTTTTAGGATGCGTATGAGTCTTGTTGTGCCTTTCCATGCCGGACTCTGGGGCTGGAAAGTGGGTCTGTGCATTTACCCCGAGTGTAGAACGTCTGGCTAGAAGTGACCTTTGGCCATTCAGTCAACGCTAGCGGTTTGGAGGTTCCTCCACTGCTCATGTGTTCAATACAGCAAGGCACATTAGCCTACCATGCTGCATTTACTCTTTGCCAAGGTGTCAGAGGTTTGGTGTCAGGGGTGGGATTGGTCCCCTGGTGGTCTGGAGGGGAGCAGTCCTGACATGAACTCTAGGACGCCCAGAAAAGAAGAACAAGCTAGACCAAAGACAAGGACAGGCAAGAGGGCAGTAGAGGTGGAGAGGACCTGTTGGTGAACCAGCATGGTGGCCTGACAGCCTTGACTATGGCCCTCGGGGGAGGCTGCGGGGGCTGATTAACCTAACTACCTTACTGACCCAACAGCCATGATTGTGGACATTCAGCGAGCAGTGGTGTCCTCCATGAGTCGTCCTGTTAGTGCAGCACCATTGGCAGACGGCTGCACCACACAGGACTACATGCACACAGACCGTTACCACGACTGTCCTTAACACCACGTCACCGTCACCAAAGACTGCAGTGGTGTCGTACCAGACTGTCATGGAGTGACTCAGAATGGCAGTGGGTCATCTTCAGTGACGAGTCCCGCTTTAGTCTTGGTGGAGACGCCCAACGAATCCGTGTGTGGAGGCACCGTGGTCAGCACCAAGATGAACGGTTTGTTGTCACACGTCCAGAAGGCCTGGTGTCCCTCCACCTCCACCCCTACCGCACCATCTGCAGGAACTATGTGAGGATGTTCAAGCTGCATGGGATGGATTATCACAGGACACCATTTTTCTTTTCCCCCATGCTGCCCAGACCTAAGCATCGGCATACCTCAAGAAAGAGTCAAGAGTCAGCCAGCACCACATGGAGCCTGACATCACAGCCACAACCCTCAGCAGCTGTTCAGAGAGAAAGGACCACATGTGTTTGTATAAAAGAGGCAGGGGAAGCTTAACCGGCTAATTCAGATTCGCCGCGAGACTGTATATTCCCCGAGCTGCGAGCGGCCTGTCAGGGAGAGCCCTCCTCTACGGTGGTCGACGTGCGTCTCATTAAGTGTGCAAACGTGGGAGGCCGAGTTTTCCAGCCGTGTGTTTTCCTGCGCGGTCTGGCAGCCAGACAGCTCAGGGTCAACACGGCCAAGCGAAACCCAGACACCGGCGCTGCTGCCCTGCCGCCGCCGCCGCCTGCCGGAAAAAAGGAGAAGGAGATAAAGACGACGGGGAGTTGTCCTGTATCAAGCCTCTATGAATAATTCTGTAGCTTTCCTGCCTGCGTACGAGCGAAGGGGAATGATGGAGGAGGTCAGCGAGGGAGAGGGAGGCAAGTAGTTGAGGAATGTAGTTCACAGTATCCTTCTATGTAGAGAGTCAGGAGGCGAGGGAGGGAGCGAGGGGCGTAGCTAGCGCTAACGTTACAGTCCAGGCTTCTTAGGCTCGCCAACAGAGAGCTCTCAGTAAAGTGCTAACTGATGCTAAGCGTGATCAGGTGATGGTGAACCAACTTTCACCAGCATAACAGAGCGGGGGTGACGTTAAGGAGCCCCACGCCGCAGTAGGCATCACATAGCCGCAGTATTGCCACGTCCAGAAGACCTCCACTTCACCTCCACCCCTACCGCACCATCTGCAGGAACTGTGTGAGGATGTTCAAGCTGCATGGGATGGATTATCACAGGACTCCATTAGGAACCTCTACAGCTCCATACCGAGACGTCTGGCGTGTTGGGTTAGGAAATATAGCGGTCCGAGAGACATACTGAGAGACAGACCAGCATCCAGAACACAACCCATGGTGGTTTTGCTGGTGACCAATCAGACGGGTCTACACCGTTTTCCCTTCTAGGGTTTGAAACAGCACCTTCTGAAACACCAGGGCCATGGACACACTGGACACACCTGTCAGCGGTTCAGAACAGTGAGAGACAGAAAAAGAAAGAGAGAAACAAAGAAGGGGAAGAAATGGTCTGTGTGCAGAGGGGCCCTGTGTGGTACTGTGGTTACGGGCAGGTAGAAGGATGAGGTCAGCAGGAAGTGATGTGGCGGTTTGAAGGGGCCCGGGTAGCGGCGGGGTGGGGGTGCAAGAGGCCCAGAGAAAGACGGCGAAAGAGAGAAAGAGTGAGAGAGATGTAACACACTCAGATCTCCATCTGTCTGAGTGTCTGGCGCAGCAGGGACCTCCATTCCAAAGCGGAGGGATTACATAACCCATGGAAACGGGTCCAAAGAGGCCAGCAAGTCCGTCTGTGTGCTGGAGTCCCTCCCTCACTCCCAGCCTATAACTCAGCTGATAGCTTTCACTTCCCTTAGCTTAGCATCGGAGCGCGGAAAACCCCAGGAAGCTGAGGGGGAAGTGATCTAACACAGCCGGGCCAACATATAGATGTAGATGCATGTATAACATGGGTTTCTGAAATCAGCAACAGATCTATGGCAGGGTGCAGCAGCGTGACCGCAGGTCCTCTTGTAGATCCGATAGATGGGCGGCGAGTGCTTCTTCGAGCATGGCTGAGCTTGGAGTTGCGACGCCCATGTGTGTGAGTTAGTTTGCACGGTATGGTGCTAGAAACAGATGAAATCGTTGAAATTGATGAATAGTATGGACATGGCACACAGAGGACAGTCATCAATTACATATGTATGCATATCTAATGCATTGGGTTGTTACAGTACAAGGTATTAGACTGGGTCCTAGAAAGGTCACTGAGTTCACCCAGTCCTTACAGACACCACCCTGCACCTATGGTTTCCTATAACATCAGCTAGCTCAAGACAGACTACCCACAAAAACCTTCAAGCATCTGTGGTGGACTGAGCTTAAACCAGCCTATTTTATCAATTCCCCAAAGCCGGTTTATCACTCTGTGTGGATTTATGTACTATGAAGTTTATAGCTCCAGTTCTAAACTTAAGAAGCAAACATCAAGCCTATCTGGGTTGATGGACTACTACAGTACCAACCAACCAGCCAACCAACCACCCAACCAACCAACCAACCACCCCACCACCAACCAACCAACCAGCCAACCAGCCAACCAACCAGCCAACCAGCCAACCAACTAACCAACCAACCAACCAACCAGCCAACCAGCCAACCAACTAACCAACCAGCCAACCAACCACCCAACCAACCAACCAACCACCCCACCACCAACCAACCAACCAACCAACCAGCCAACCAGCCAATCAACTAACCAACCAGCCAACCAACCAACCAACCAACCAACCAGCCAACCAACCACCCAACCAACCAACCAACCACCCCACCACCAACCAACCAACCAACCAACCAGCCAACCACCCAACCAACCAACCAGCCAACCAACCAACCAACCAGCCAACCAACCAACCAACCAACCAACCAACCAGCCAACCAGCCAACCAACTAACCAACCAGCCAACCAACCAACCAACCAGCCAACCAGCCAACCAACCAGCCAACCAACCAACCAACCAACCAACCAACGACCCACCCCTCCAACCCAACTCCTCCTGCCTCTCAGCATTCGTTAGGTAAGTCAATACATCTCATCTAATTCAAAACAGATGAGTAGTGTGGGCTACATGGTTCTGCCTACCACATCACATTTGATATCAGAAGTGGGACCGCCCCCTGGCAGACTGGAGGGGAGTGGTGCTAGCACAGCAACAAATACATGGAAGTGGAACCAATCACTGGGGGAGGCTGGCGAATGAGACACAACCCTCCACCGACCAACTACCCATAACAGCTGGGACTAGATTTGGCATGTACTGGACAAGGTTCTGGATGTAGGCCACATCAGTGTTCAGACACTCTTCCATCTGAGACTCCTCCACCAGATTTGGTGGATGCCTTCCCTGGCCCAATCCCGAGGAGAATTCCCTGTAGACTGGGATTCTATCCACTGCTGGTAGACCCGTATGACCGTACGCTTCCATACACCTGCAGATCCAGCTACTTCCTTCACACTATGGTCTTTGGCCACGCCCACATGCAGTCTCTCCTTTTAGCCAATCATTAACATCTGCTCTGGAGCGTTTTCCACACATGGAACGAGACATTCCCTGCACTGTAGCACCTCTTCCCAATCTATGGATCCCGTCTCTCGCACCCCACAGCTATTTATACCCCATCATCCTCATTCAGCGCCATCTGCAGGAGCCTGAAGCTACTACCACATGCAGAGTGACCAAATGTTTTGTCCAGTGAGCTTATGGTTTGGTGGTGTGGTGAGTTTTACCAAGACATATTGTTACCAACACGTACTGTTGCACCTCTAAGCTCTACTTATCACATCCCCACTCCTCCCACTTATGGTTAATGGTTGCTGTGGCACAGCGGTCAACACCACTCATGTTGGAGACTGGGGTTTGTGTCCCAGTCTGGGTGACGATACTGTGCAACACCAATCCTTGGTCCTTGAGCAAGACTCCGAACACCACATTGGCCTACCTGCAATACCAGTAACCTACCTCGCTCTGGATAAGAGTGTCAGTGCTCTTTTTAAACACTGCTGTCATTCAAACAGTCTCAACCAATAGCAGCCCCCGATAGAGACACCTGAAAGCAGCCCAGACAGTAGGCTAACAGTCTTATAAGGGTCCCTAAGGGCCCCTCGACAACAACCAGAGAGGAAACATCTCAGTACGCATGTGCTGACATCCGCCAAGTAAGAAGTATGGAACTGCTTTCTTAGTACTGGACATATTTACACCACGATGGGGCTTTATACGAGCGACGGTGACCACAGAATGCCGCCCATAGAAAAACCAGCCCCGGCAAAACAGAAGGTTTACAGGAGAAGGCAAAAACCTACCTTAACTTTAATGCAAATCAATGGAACCAGACGTCTTTCTAAGCCCGTTTGGGCCGTTTCTGTTGGTCCAGTCATCACGAAATGTTCATGCAATGTAAACGGCGACTCATGTAATCAAATAATGCATAAAAACAAAAATCGACAAAAATTGAGATACTTGGTTTTCATTGGACAGCCATGATATACGGCTGATACATCAAAAACGATAGACATAAACAAAGGCTTGAGCCTTTCAGGAACCATACGGAGGAACGAAGGGGACCGTGATGCTTTAAAATCGACCCAAATCAGGACCCAGCTCGTCTTCTCAGCCCGTTATTTTAGAAAAGCCATTTTGGTGCATATAATTTATTTATATTAATTTGGATTACGGGAAGGTACAGTGCTCCTGCTGCTGCTGCGACTGGCTTGGCACAAAGCGAGCCCAGCAAGGCGTAGCGGTGCAGCATGGCTTTCCCTACTCTCTTTGTGAAGTATGACGGTACACTCGGACAACAGGAATGGAGCAAGGTACACTGAAGGTAGCCCCTATCTATAGGATGGCATGATTGACTTAGAGGCTCCAGATATAATGACGCAGCCCGGAACGTATATGTTTGGGAATAATGGGAGCTGATGCAAGACATGGGGGCCAGTCTGCATGATGTCACCTGATCACCATTTGGCCCCCAATGACCTTTTTCCTCCATAATTGGTTTAAAACAGATATGACAACGGCCTTAAGTCCTCAGTCTCTACTTAAGACCTGCTGAACCAGCCACTCACCCATTCTGCTTCATCTCTGATGCCCATTGCCATGCAGCTGCCCCAGTGTATGGTCAGCAGGTTGCATGCATGGGATTTAGAGAGCAGATCTGTGATTTGGCAGCCATGCTGGGACAATGCAAAGGCACTGGGAGTAAACAACAAACAGAGAGAGAGAGAAGGAGAGAGAGAGAGAGAGAGAGAGAGAGAGAGAGAGAGAGAGACTTACGCAGCTACCAGTCGCCCAGACTTCCGCCGATATTCCTATTCGGTTGGCATGGCCGCTTCCTGCCGGGCTCCTCTCTCTTTATTTTGGGGGCACCGCGTCCACCTCTCCGTCCATGTGCTCCGAGCGCGCGCGGGGATCCTTCTGCGCGCACGATCCCGTACGGCGGAGGGGTGACGTCACGGGCGCGCGGCTGCGTGCTGTCTGTCACGAGGGAACCGAAAAAGAAAAAAGGAGCAGAGCTTTCTTCCTTCTTTGTTTTAAGGGGTCCCGGCATGTAACTCGGTGTCTCGGGCGTGCGCTATCCGTGACGCCAGTGTGGGACGCTCCGCGAGCTGGAAAAGCACGAGCGCACGGGCGCGCGAGTGCGCGTGCGTGGCCGTGGCGCTGCTCCTGGCACTGGTCGGTGAAGTAATACCTGCGTGCGTTGGTCTGGCCCATTTGGCAGCACCCTGGGCTCGCGCGCGCTTAGGAAGGTCCTTTAAATGAAGAGAGTGGTTCTGTGTAGAACCAGGAGCACACAAAGAGCCATTTGCATCTGTGCGTGGTGAGGTGGTTCTAGATTGATGGAGAATGGGTTATAAATGGTTCTATATAGAATTAAAAAGGTTCTAGATAGAGGACTCTGTTTGGTGTGGTGTGGAACCATATAGGACACATTACCCATCAGTCTAAAGAACCATCTCCAGACTTAACGGGTTCTTTGCATGCTGAAATCATTCTTCGGAATGATGTGCTGGATATGGTTCTATATATCAGCAAAAGGTTCTTCTAATAATGCTATGTCAAGAGCCCTGTTTGGTGTTGCATAGAACCATTTCATCCATCACTGTGAAGAACCATGGGCATGCTTAAATGGTTCTTTGCATGCTGAGGTATTCCTCAAAGGATTGCATTGTATATGGTTCTAAATAGCACCATAAGGTTCTTCTATGGCTACAATGTCAAGAACCCTTTTTGGTGCTATACAGAACCCTTTACAACATATCCTCCAGCAATCTGAAGAACCGTTTGCAGGCTTAAATGATTCTGTGCATGGTGAGGTAGTTCTAGATTGATGGAGAATGGGTTATAAATGGTTCTATATAGAATAAAAAAGGTTCTAGATAGAGGAACCCTGTTTTTTGCGGTACTGAACCATATAGAACACATTCCCCATCAATCTAAAGAACCATTTCCCGGCTTAACGGGTTCTTTGCATTCTGAAATCATTCTTCGGATTGATGTGTTGGATATGGTTCTATATATCAGCAAAAGGTTCCTGTTTGGTGTTGCATAGAACCATTTCATCCATCACTGTGAAGAACCATGGGCATGCTTAAATGGTTCTTTGCACGCTGAGGTATTCTTCAAAGGATTGCATTGTATATGGTTCTAAATAGCACCAAAAAGGTTCTTCTATTGCTACTATGTCAAGAACCCTTTTTGGTGCTATACAGAACCCTTTACAACATATCCTCCAGCAATCTGAAGAACCGTTTGTAAGCTTCAATGATTCTGTTCATGGTGAGGTAGTTCTAGATTGATGGAGAATGGGTTATAAATGGTTCTATATAAAATAAAAAAGGTTCTAGATAGAGAAACCCTGTTTTTTGCGGTACTGAACCATATAGAACACATTCCCCATCAATCTAAAGAACCATTTCCCGGCTTAACGGGTTCTTTGCATGCTGAAATCATTCTTCGGATTGATGTGTTGGATATGGTTCTATATATCAGCAAAAGGTTCCTGTTTGATGTTGCATAGAACCATTTCATCCATCATTGAGAAGAACCATGGGCATGCTTAAATGGTTCTTTGCATGCTGAGGTATTCTTCAAATGAGAATGCATTGTATAAGGTTCTATATAACACCAAAAAGGTTCTTCTATGGCTACAATGTCAAGAACCCTTTTTGGAGCTATACAGAACCCTTTACAACATATCCTCCAGCAATCTGAAGAACAATTTGCTTAAACGATTCTGTGCATGGTGATATGGAACTTCAGATGGATTGAGAACTGAGTAACAATATCAAGGGTTCTTGACACTGTAGCAACAGAGATATATAGAACCACACAGAACACGTTCTCTCGCAGTCGGGAGAATGATCTCACCGTGCAAATAACCATTTAAGTGTGAGAACGTTCCTTCAGACTGATGGGGAGTAGTTGTATATGGCTCTATGTGTCTACAAAAAGGGTTCTTGACATTGTAACAACAGAAGAACCTTTTGGGTGCTATATGGAACCATATTCAGTGTATTCTTCATCAGAGTGAAGGAGTGGTGAAGTGCTATATCACTTTATAGAACCATATACAACACTTTATCCCATATATATATATATATATATATACATATATATGGAGAATGCATTGTAGATGGTTCCATATAGCACCACTGTGGCTAATGAACCGTGTATGCCAAGAACCCTATTTGGTGCTATATGTAACCATGTACAACACGTTCCCCATCAATCTGAAGGAACATTGGCATGCTTAATTGGTTCTTCGTGTGCTGATTCTTCAGATTAATAGAGAATACGTTATATATGGTTCTATATAGCACCAAAAATGTTCTTCTAGCTACACTGTCAGGAACCCTTTTTGGAGAACCATACAACACACCATAAACAACATTCCCCATCAATCTGAAGGATCATCAGCATGCTTATTTGGGTCTTCAGACAGAGACTGTGTTGTATACGGTTCTATATTAGGATATCTAGTTTGTCACAGTAGCAGTACTTTGGATGGGTATATAGAATTATAATATCAACACATTATATCAGCACATTTTCTGGGTTCTCAGTCTAAAGAACCCTGGAATAACCATCTTTATAAAGAGTGTACGGTTTTGCGAGAACCGCAAACCTGATTTACTGGCCTTAGTTTTCTGGCCACCATGCTATGGTGCGCAGCTCCTCCTCTTCCTCCACCTCCCCTGTTTGGGTTCCGAGATTAAAATTAAAACAACTGCCTGTTCTTCTCCTGTTTGGTTGGTACTGTAGAGAACCGTATACACCACATTCCCCATCAATCCGAAAAAAAAAACATTTAAGCATGCAAATAATTTCTCACACTGAATGAGAATGTGGTTGTCATTGGTTCTACATTGGCGTTCTGGACTTTGCAACATTAGTAGAACCTTTTTTGGTGACATGTAGAACCTTTTCACCATGTAAAGAATCATGTAAGCATTCTAGTAGTACCTCACATTCCTCAGACTGACGCAGAACGTGATGCATGTGGTTCTATATAGCACCAAAACTGGTTTGTTGACATGCTAGCAGTAGGTGAAACTTTGCTGCTATAGAGATCCATACACACCGCATTCTACATCAGTCTGGATACTTAAAGGGTTCTTCGCATGGTTTGATGGAAATATGTCATATATGGTTCTATATAGCATTAAAAAGGGGTTCTTTATGGTGGATCAGACAGTCACCCTCAATTCTAACTTCTATCAGACAGTCAACCTCAGTTCCAACTTCTATTAGACAGTCACCCTCAATTCTAACTTCTATCAGACAGTCACCCTCAATTCTAACTTCTATTAGACAGTCACCCTCAATTCTAACTTCTATCAGACAGTGAATTCTAACTTTGACTCACCCTCAATTCTAACTTCTATCAGACAGTCAACCTCAGTTCCAACTTCTATTAGACAGTCACCCTCAATTCTAACTTCTATTAGACAGTCACCCTCAATTCTAACTTCTATCAGACAGTCAACCTCAGTTCCAACTTCTATTAGACAGTCACCCTCAATTCTAACTTCTATCAGACAGTCACCCTCAATTCTAACTTCTATTAGACAGTCACCCTCAATTCTAACTTCTATTAGACAGTCACCCTCAACTCCAACTTCTATTAGACAGTCACCCTCAATTCTAACTTCTATTAGACAGTCACCCTCAACTCCAACTTCTATTAGACAGTCACCCTCAATTCTAACTTCTATTAGACAGTCACCCTCAATTCTAACTTCTATTAGACAGTCACCCTCAACTCCAACTTCTATTAGACAGTCACCCTCAACTCCAACTTCTATTAGACAGTCACCCTCAATTCTAACTTCTATCAGACAGTCACCCTCAATTCTAACTTCTATTAGACAGTCACCCTCAATTCTAACTTCTATTAGACAGTCACCCTCAACTCCAACTTCTATTAGACAGTCACCCTCAATTCTAACTTCTATCAGACAGTCAACCTCAGTTCCAACTTCTATTAGACAGTCACCCTCAATTCTAACTTCTATTAGACAGTCACCCTCAATTCTAACTTCTATTAGACAGTCAACCTCAATTCCAACTTCTATTAGACAGTCACCCTCAACTCCAACTTCTATTAGACAGTCACCCTCAAGTCCATCTTCTATTAGACGGTCACGCTCAATTCGAACTTCTTTCAGACAGTCAACTCCAACTTCATTTAGACAGTCACCCTCAACTTTCTATTAGACAGTCACCTCAGTCACCCAATTCAACTTCCAGACAGTCACCCTCAACTCCAACTTCTATTAGACAGTCACCCTCTATTCCAACTTCTATTAGACAGTCACCCTCAATTCTAACTTCTATCAGACAGTCAACCTCAGTTCCAACTTCTATTAGACAGTCAACCTCAATTCCAACTTCTATTAGACAGTCAACCTCAGTTCCAACTTCTATTAGACAGTCAACCTCAATTCCAACTTCTATTGGACAGTCACCCTCAATTCTAACTTCTATTAGACAGTCACCCTCAACTCCAACTTCTATTAGACAGTCACCCTCAATTCTAACTTCTATTAGACAGTCAACCTCAGTTCTCATCAGTTCACCCTCCAACTAACTTCTATTAGACAGTCACCCTCAATTCTAATCAGACAGTCACCTATTAGACAGTCACCCTCAATTCCAACTTCTATTAGACAGTCACCCTCAATTCTAACCTCTATCACAGTCACAACTTCTAACTTAGATTAGACAGTCACCCTCAATTCCAACTTCTATTAGACAGTCAACCTCAATTTCTAACTTCTATTAGGACAACAACCTCAATTCTAACTTCTATTAGACAGTCAACCTCAATTCCAACTTCTATTAGACAGTCACCCTCAACTCCAACTTCTATTAGACAGTCACCCTCAATTCTAACTTCTATCAGACAGTCAACCTCAGTTCCAACTTCTATTAGCCAGTCACCCTCAATTCTAACTTCTATCAGACAGTCACCCCCAATTCTAACTTCTATTAGACAGCCAAATTCAATTCCAACTTCTATCAGACAGTCACCCTCAATTCTAATTTCTATTAGACAGTCACCCTCAATTCTAAGTTCTATCAGTCAACCTCAATTCCTACTTCTATTAGACAGCCAAATTCAATTCCAGCTTCTATTAGACAGTCAACATTAACTCCAACTTCTATCAGACAGTCACCTTCAACTCCAACTTCTATTAAATTGGACTTTTGGCTCATTAAAATGTATAATTACTGATCTGTTATTACTCCTATGACTGATACCAACTGTCTGTAAAGCATTTTCAGCTGCAAACTGTATGAACAGTACTCTATAGATAAATGTTATTATTATTATTATTATTATTATTATTATTATTATTATTTCTCTCATATCTACCTGAACTCCATGAACCAGGTGTTTGTAGTTTGAAACAGTGATTGTACAGAAAGTACAGAGACAGCCTGTTTTTGTTTCGGAAAGAAATGCATTTATGATTCAGAGTCGTTGGAACAGATCATATCATACAGTGAAACGAAATACCGTCTGAGGAGCACTCAGACAATACAGATCCAAAAATACATTTCTTAGGAAATATGAATCCATTATATACAAAAAAAACAGAACATACAAATTATTTTCTCCGGGTCACGGCGCGCCCCTGTTTTCTTATTTTATTAATAAAAATAAATGACTTAAATACAAATTCTATCCTCCGCCCAAACTGCGGCGGCTTTAAACATGGACCAAAAAAATATCTGACAATATTCCAAAAAAGAGAAACCAAAATTGCATTGGGCATGCAACATCACAACTATGCCAGCAACAGTCTTCAACTTGCATACAAAAAAAAACAAAACAAAAAGCAGGAGGTGGTGGAGGAGGAGGAGGAGGTGAAGGGGGGGGGTTCTTAGAGAGTCTGTAAAGTCTTTTGCGCACTCATAGCTGACTCCTCCGTAGCTGCTGTAGCCTGTGTTTTAAGTGTTCGCTCTTTCGCCTCAGCTGTTCTTTGACGGACAGCAGCCTCTGCTCGTCCGCCTGCATGCTGCGGATGCACTCTGTGGCTTTCTTCAGGATGACCACCTTGGCCGCCTTCTCGTTGTTGGCCACCTCGGGGATCTCGTCCCGCAGGGCGAAAAAGCTCAGCTTGAGTTCGTTCCTACGCTGGCGCTCCAGCACGTTGTGAGTCCTCCGTTTGTCGTTGTCCTCCGAGTCCGACGTCCGGGGACTCGTGCACTTCCTCTGCTTGCCGTGCCGGCCGGACGCCTCCAGGCGCGGCCGCTTGACGGCGGGCTGCTGCTCGTGACGCGTGGAGGGGTGTGCGGCGTAGTTGTGCTGGTGCGTGGAGACGTGACAGCGCTTCAGCACCAGCGGGCTCAGGTGCCTGGACTCGCACGCCTCCGCCTCGCCCCGTCTCTGCCGCTGCTTCTCCACGGTGACCACGTCGATCTCCTCGTCCTCCTCCTCCTCATCCTCATCCTCCTCCTCCTCTTCTTCTTCATCCTCTTCCTCTTCCTCTTCGTCTTCTGCAATAAGGAACAGAAACATTAGTATCACATGTCACAGGCCGGCCCCATCCGTGCACATTCCCAGAGCTCAGAGCGGTGGGAAAATAATGGAATGTAGCAAGCCGAGGGAGGGAGGGAGTGAGTGACAGAGCGAGGGGGTGGTGGAGGGGGGATCTCTGCATTCCAGTCCCCACCCACTTTCCTAGTCAGCTGATATTTGAACACTGCAGCGTTTAAAGCTTCCCTTATGGCTCAGACTTGTCTAGCTGCTCTAGCACAGTGGAGAGATGTGGGGGAGCCTATGGAAGCACCGCAGAACCCCCACCCAAACCCCATCCAAGCTCATGGCCACTTTAGATCCCACTTTTTCCAGCATTTGCATGCTTCCCAACCCGTTACAGTAAAGCAAGACATTTGCTAGCTACGTTCTGAGCTCATTAAGTACTAATAATTGCATTAATAATAATAATAATAATAATAATAATAATAATAATAGCCATAGCAGCTGCAGCAATAATAATAATAATAATAATAATAATAATAATAATAATAATAATAATAATAATAATAATAATAATAGCAATAGCAGCTGCAGCTATAATAATAATAATAATAATAATAATAATAATAATAATAATAATAATAATAATAATAATAATAATGGCTCTTTAATTACACCCTCACAATCAGTGCGCTCAATCAATGCACGGGTGGATGGGCAAAGTGCCAGAGGGCTGAGCTGAACGTGGGCTGTCAGGGTGGGCGTAGGAACGTACCTGAATCGCTGCCGCTGCTGCTGCAGCTGTTCGGCGGGGTGTCCGGCGTGACCTCAGTCGCCCTGGGGGACTCCGTGAGAGGATAAGGGAAGACCACCGAGGGATCGATGCACATGGAAGCCGGCGTGCCCAGATCCGGCAGGTAGGCGGCGGCGGCCGCCAGGCGCGGCGACCCCGCGCGCTCCAGGAGCGCTGCGTCCCGGCGTGCTGCGCGCAGAGAGGCCAGGCGCTCGGAGACCGCCCTCTCCAGCTTGGCCACGGCCGAGAAGCCGCTCCACATGCAGTCGTGGAGGACGATGGAGCCGAGCAGCGCCTGCGACTGGTCCGAGTCGCAGATGAAGCTCTGGCTCACCGCGTCGTCGCCCAGCAGCTCGGTGACCATCTCCAGCTGATCTGCGGTGGAGGGACGCCGGCTGGGCGAGAGAGGAGGCGTGGGCAGCAGCTCGAACTTCTTCCAGATGTCCTCGCTGGGGGCCGGCGGCTGCCGCTGCTGCTGGTAGAAGTCCTCTTCGTCGTCGTCATCGTAGAAGTACGGCTGGAACGAGTCGTAGTCGTAGTCGTAGTTTTTACACGCCAAGCTCGCGCTCATCGGCATGGTGATGGCTCTGGGAGGAGGAGGGTGAAGAAGCACAGCGGTGAGCTAAATAGACAGCATCAGTCAACACAGAGAAGTTAAGCTAGCTAACGCATTAAGGCGTGCATGGAGGAGCTGCTGGTGCTACTGCTGGTGCGTCCTGCAAACTCCAGACAGATAGATTCCCAAAGCAAATGCATGCAAACGCGGCTGACAGCAGAGACGCATGCACCGACTACACTGACAGCCCTGCTTGCACGCCTGTCTGCTATGGCAGTGATCACAGCCAAGACTCTTACCATGTATCAACAACAGCACGCTCAGAATTGGTCAGCGGGGTGACGGCACCACCAGAGGAGGCAAAAACCTGAAACGGGGTAAGTAAAATCCAGTATGTTCCCAGCGGTCCGGTGATCCCTGGCACCATGCAGAACGAAGCCTTCTGGTCCAAAACAAAGGTAAACAGTGAAGCAGCACTGCGCCCCTCGGCTCCGCTCTGCTCTTTCCTCCTGCAGTCAGTGGACTGACGAGCGCTCGTAACGCACCGCGAATAAGTCCGGCTTTCCACTGCACTCCGCCGTGCGTGTGTATATCACTCCGCCCACTTTCCCGCCAAATGACGGCGCACGCGGAACAGCCTATTTTTCCACCTGCACATTTTAGGATCAGACGCCTAAGCCTTGCAATAAAATCGACTCGATCACTTATACATATTTTAGCGTTTTATCTCCGATGTTTTAATAGCGCCTCGTCGTACAAAGCGCAGGCGCACCGGGACTATTTCCCGCGCGGAGGTGCTGCGGACGGCTTGTGGATTGGTATTTCTGTGACGACACCCGTTGAATGAGTCTGAGTGGTTGGGTGGGTGGAAGCACCGCAGCTCACGCAGTAGTTGAATCCACGTTGGAAACACGAATTTCTTTTTCTTCTCCTCCTTTTGCTGTTTGTGGTATTTCCACACCCACCTAAAGGGTGTCTAGTTCGAGCAGGAAGTAAATACTCCGCGTCAGACCTCAAATTAAGCAGGTCTGTTCGCGAAGGTGTCGGCTAGCTAGCTAGCTTTCGCTTGGCTCGGATCTTCGCGCTCCACCTTAAGTGTAATGGAGCCCAGGTACTGATTTTTAAGGCGGAACGGGAACAGTAAGATGCTGGACGTGTAGATTAGCATGCTAAGAAGCACAGTGTCTCTCTGCTGGGCGTAAAAGCCAACACGAAGGAAGGGAGAGCTCATAAAGTTGGATGGAGTGTTGAGGGGTCAGTGGGAAAAACAGCTGCCCACAGTGGGGGGCGCGTGACATCCAAGTCTGGGGTTCACTTGGAAGCCATTTGTCCTTCACTTTGGTGGGCAATTCATAGAAAGAGACAGTCCCTGGAATAAGTCTAGAGTGAGGTTCTCAAACTGTTTGGTAAAACCAAAGTACATTAAAGCTGCTTCATTAATGTACACCTCACCCATCCTGTCCACTGATGTGCAGTTCAAGGGTTCTTCAGTAAAGGGAACGGTTCTGTGTGTCCCCAGTGTCCATCAGGAAGGCTATGATTGATGTGCAGACAGATGGGACACATCAGTCGTAACTGTCCTACAGTTCTGTGCGCTCTAGAGCCCATAGAACCATTTGCACGCCTAAGTAGTTTTCTGCATGGCGAAACCGTTCTACAGCCTGAATCTTAGAACCTTTTTTGAACGGTTCTATATTGCATCAAACAGGTCTCTGCTACTGTCACCTGTTTTTGGTTCTATGTGGAACCATATGCAACACATCAGCCTGAAGAACCATTTAAGCGTTTTTAAGGTTCTCTAATTGGAGGTGTAAAAAGGTTCTTCCAACAGACGGGGAATGTGTTGTGTCTGGTTCTATTTGGTACTATATTCCTATATGTTTCAAGTTGTTCTTGACATAATGGCAACAGAAGAACCCTATTTTGGTGCTATATAGCCTGAACCCATATAGTCATAACAGGGGCCTGAAGAGCCATTCCCCCATGCTTAGAACCATTTAAGCATGTAAACGGGTCTTTAGATCAGTGGAGAACTGAAAAGGTTCTTGACATTGCAACAACAGACACACACCTTCTGGTGCTAGGTAGCCTTAAACCAAATACCGCAACTAAAGAACCATTTCAATATGTAACTGGTTCTTTAGATAGACGGTGATTGGGTCTTGAAAAAGTGTAGGAATAGAAGAGAACCTTTATAGGTTCTAGATACGTGTTCTCCATCAATCTGAAGAACCATTTAAACATGCAGATGGTAACATATAGACGTCATGACTAAATAGAGCCAATGCCTTTACTGAAGAACCCTCCAGAACCATCTTTTTAAGGAGCATCTCACATGTAGCATATGTGCTAAAGCATCCTCTTATGATCTATTAAGGTTAGCTAGCGGTGCTAGTTAGGCTATTAAATGGTTCTATGGTAAAACTGCCAGGTAGCATGATTTCATAGACCCATTTATCATCAAATGGTAAATTATATTAATGAAATGATTGTTTTTATTATTAATGAAATAACCATACACTGTGCTGTGTCCTGTTTTCTGTACAGGTAGCCTGTAATGTAAAGGTCCCTGAGCCGCTCATCCACCGTAAGCATAATGTTTTGATTTCTTTACGTAGAAACTCAAAGGAAAATGAATTCCAGAGCTTCTGGACCACACCAGGGTCCTCCCAAATGAAGGCAAACAGCAGCCCTCCTGACTCCAAACAGTAAGGCGGACTTAGCTTTCATAGATGGGCTTACAGCGCCCCCTGCTGTTTGCTCTTGAAGATGGCTCAGTGGACGTCAACCACAGAGAGAGGATCATGAGTGTCTCCAGTTAAGCTTCTGGCTTTGGTGCTCAGCCGAGAGGGATATTTTCCACAATGCTATACTGTTAGCTAAAACCACGGCAGCAAGCCGCAAGCCTCGGAGAGACTATATGGAGGCTGTTCCACACTGGAGGTCATGCCATAGCGTGCAGGGCCGACCTCAAAAACACAAAAACAGGAGATCATCATTCTCGTCATCATCTCTCTTATTTTTCATATGACTGAAGGGTAAGCTAAGCTGTAGAGGGAACTGCAGAGCATTATGTACACCTCCTTATATCTACACTTACTGTCCACTGTATCAGCTTCACTAACCAGGAGCACCTCGTAGTTCAACAGTTCCAGACTGTAGTCCATCTGTTTCTCTGTATACTGTATTACCCTGTTCTTCAATGGTCAGGACCCCCACAGGACCACCACAGAGCAGGTATTATGAGGGTGGGGGATCATTCTCAGTACCTCAATGACCTTCACATGGTAGTGGTGGTGTGTTAGTGTGTGTGGTGCTGGTGTGAGTGGATCAGACACAGCAGTGCTGCTGGACACGTCACTGTCACTGACGGACTACGAATCATCCACCATCCAAAACTATTCAGTCAACAGTGTCCTGTGGGCAGCGTCCTGTAGGCACTGAAGGACTTGAGGATGACCAACACTGCACTGTGCAGCAGCAGATGAGCTATCGTCTCTGACTGTCCATCTACAAGGTGGACCAGCAAGGTAGGAGTGTCTAATAGAGTGGACAGTGAGTGGACTCAGTGTCTAAACACTCCAGCAGCACTGCTGTGTCTGATCCACTCACACCAGCACCACATCAGAGTCACTGCAGTGCTGAGAATGATCCACCACCCACATCATACCTGCTCTGTGGTGGTCCTGTGGGGGTCCTGACCATTGATGAACAGGGTAATACAGTATACAGAGAAACAGATGGACTACAGTCTGGAACTGTACACCTACAGAGCGTCCTATATGGTCTGTGGAGCTGATAGAATGGACAGTCCGTGTAGAATCACAGAGGTGTATCTAATAAAGTGTCTGGTGGGTGTATATCATAAAGGGCCAGGTGTACATTTCAAAGTATGTGGTCATACTGTATATATTGCCATACGTCAGATTTCTATATCACTTTCCTCACCTGTGCCTGTCTATATCCTTACACACTTAGACGTCAAATTATGTCCTATCATCACATGCATCCACAGGTCATTCCACAGCAGATCACCTAGGCTCTGTCCAGTCACATGGTGGACAAAACCAAGAACTTTAAACTGGCAGCCATGCTAAAAATGTAGTTTTTTTTAAACCTGGATTTTTTGGAATTGTGTCACATCCAAGAGTTTAAATTACATCCTAAATATGAAATATTAAAGAAGATATTTCAAAAAGTCTACACACTTCAGTCATTGCCTCCAAGTGCTTTGCGGTGGTGGTGATGGGAACCAGGGGTCACCATGTCTTCACCACAATTATAGCTAGTTTACTTGCTATCCAAACCCACCAGTGAACCTATACATGCTTTTGTGAGTAACTTGGGTCTGACCATTTTGCCTTGACACCCTCCCTGCATGTATCCCTCCACTGTAACTGGATTTTATAAAAAAGCTTCAGTCCTGAACCTCTTTAAAACTATCGTGACATGACGTTTCAGACACTCAAGCAGTGTGCTTATCTTATGTAAGGACTCTCTATGAGGGAGCATATAGAGGTGGACGTCTGGTTCCACTACTGTGAACAAATTTGACTCAGCAAGTTTCTATAATGAAGCATATCAGGCCAAACCCTCTCGGAATGACTCAGTTTACATCTCAACCACTGAATTATGCAGAGAGAACCATAAGAATGTACTTTATGTCAGTTTGCATGCCTATATCCTATGCTTCAGAAATGAAAGGGTTAACATATAAACCTGATACATAGGTATGTTTGTATAAGTGGTGCTAATGGTTAACCGCTACCAAAATGACTGAACTGGGATGAAATAACATGATGCAATATGCTTTATGCTTTACATCCATGATGGGGCGAGTCACCTAGCATGTCTTTACAGTGGTAGCAACTTGGATGATGGGGCTATAAATCCCTACGGGGTGTGAGTGAAGAGATCCATAGATTGGGAAGAGGTGCTACAGTGCAGGGAATGTCTGGTTCCATGTGTGGTAAATGGCTCCAGAGCAGATGTTAATGACTGGCTAAAAGGAGTGACTGAGCATGTGGGCGTGGCCAAAGACTATAGTGTGAAGGAAGTAGCTGAATCTGCAGGTGTATGGAAGCGTACGGTCATACGGGTCTACCAGCAGTGGCTAATATTCCAGAGTACAGGGAATTCTCCTCGGGATTGTGCCAGGGAAGGTGCAAATCTGGACCAACAGACCAATTCTTTGATGGTAGAGAGTCTGAACATAAATATGGCCTACATCCAGAAACTTGTCCAGTCCATGCCAAATCCCAGTCCCAGCTGTTGGTGCTGGTGGAGGTGTTACATGGTGTTAGGTGTACAGAAAACAGTGTCAGGAACCTCATAAGGAGCTTTGTTCTCTTGATCAGTCCTTTAAGAACCAACACATACACATACACACTCTCTACATACATGCCTCAGTCTGTTTAGTCTGATTTGGTACTAGCTAATCAGAGGTACTGTATCATCTCACTGCATTCTAAAAGGTGCCATATGGAGCCAAAGATGATGGAGGAGGAGCCTATGTACAGTATAATATTTAAATAATAAATTTATCACTGGGGGAAAAGGCTTTAACCCGCTGTGCGCTACGCTACATGTGGGAATAGCAGCAACTCTGTTTTCCGGCCGTCGTAATCAGAAAGACACATCTTGTCTCCTGAATGTCATTTGAAGCATTATGTCAACAAAACTGCAACGCTGCTCGTTCAGATTCCTTTAGGGTACACCAAGAAACATCTGATGAACTGGGCTCACTTGTCATCTGTCACGCTCTGCTCTGACTACATGATGACAAGGTGCAGGGCGTGGAGTTGTTTCTGCTCTTCAGGTGTTGTTGACCTCCCTGAGGTCTCTGTTTTTGTGTCTACCCGCCTTTGATAGACAACCTGCAGGTCTGAGGGTGCTGACACATTTCAGACGTTTAACCAGGCTTGGATTTGAGACTGAGATCCTTTAGCTTTGAGTGACCATGAAACGTAATTGTGCTTTGATGTATTAAAACTAATTATGATCAGACGTTCCATTTATGGAAGTAACCATGGCTACCGTCCGTTTGATACCATGCCACTTCACCAAGAGGTTAAGCGATATCCCATAACACTCATTCGGGAATTTTTGAAGTTGACAGTTGAGCACTGAAGTGGCACAAAGTGGTGTAGCGGGTAGAGCTGTCGCCTCACAGCACGAAGGGCCTGGTTCTGATTCCCGGCCAGGGTGTCTGGTCCTTTCGGATTGGAGGGCGCAAGTTCTCCCCCTGTCTGTGTGGGTTTCCTCCTTTGGCTGCTCCCGTTTCCTCCCACAGTCCATCCAAAGACATGCAGTCCAAAGACCACTGGGTGCCATTGAGAAAGTGTGCATGTGCCTTGGGATGGATCGGTGGCCTGTCCAGGGAGTTCCCTGCTTTCAGCCCATTGCATGCTGGGATAGGCTCCAGCAGCCCCCAAAACAAAGAAGAATAAAAGGTGAGTGAGTGTTCACCACTGTTCTTTCAGATGGACAGCTTTCAACCGAAGTCCAGTGATTTCTGACGTTTGATGCAGGGCAATAATTTGACCCCTCTAAACCAGGGTACGATCTTTTCCACAATCGGAAGACACATCATCCAAAACTGTTAATAAGCACTGAGAAGCTTATCCATATATGTATGTGTATTGTTTGTCCAGATGTTTTGGCACCTGCCTGTGACTGCTGCAGTGCTACAGCCATGATTATACGCCATTGATGCACGTTTACGTTACGGTTGTTGTCTGGATAAGATGCTGCACTACTGGGTGAACATCATCGTTATCCTTAGCATCAAGATCTCTTAGGAATTAGCAGTGCTGGATAAAGGACACGAACCATGTAGTTGAGTTAAAGTAGAGATCCCCAAGATAAAATACTCTTCCAGTTTGCAGTGTGCTTCGGTTCTGCCTGTCTTCCGGGGCTGCGAGAGCCAACTGGAACCAGTTGTGTGTGTGCTGTATATCCCACATGGCTGCTCCAGAGACCCAGTGGCTCAGCATCACCCATCTCCTGCAGTGATGCATCACTAGCATGCACGTGCCCGTGACTGTCCATCCCATGCATGGGGTTCTAAGCTGTTTCTGGGTTCTTCGTTTTGCTCTCCTTATTTACCAACCTGTCGATGTACCCCACAACCAGCAGATACTCTTTTCTGGAAGACCTCCAGCAGCCCTGTCTCATGGATCTTTAACCTGGTTATCCGAATCCCTCTGTTCATCCCTGTTAGCCTACTCTTTCTTTTGTAGCTCCACCTTGCAGGTTTTTGCCTGGCTCTTCTCAGTGGTTCCTCTTCATAGCCTTGTGTCTTCCTGTCAAATCCCTGTTCTCTACTCGTTCTCTTATAGAGTTTTTCCTGACACCGTCATCTTGCTCATTGTTGGCCCAGACTGGGACTTCTGGAAATCCGCTTGTGATGACCACTGCTGAATGAGAACTATCATCTAGTTGTGAAGTTGGAAAATTGACAGACATGGATGACGCTGAGTGGTAGAACGCTGATAATGACCCTCCCACACTGATAGCCTACTGCAGTCCAGAGAAACAATTTGAGATTGGACTAGCGGTTGGTGTGGCTCAGTGGTTAACACCACTACCCAGCAAGGGACCTACCATCTTATGTGGGAGATGGTGGTTCAAATCGCAGTCTAGGTAGCGAATGCTGAGTTATACCAATAAGAGTCCTTGGGCAAGACTCCTAACACTGCACTGGCCTGCCTGTAATACGAATAACTTGTAAGTCACTCTGGATAACAGTGTCAGCTAAATGTAACTGGAATCCCACTATTGGAAAAAAATATGACTCTTTTCTGAGTCTGGGAAACAATCCTGTTAAAGGTGGACACATATCCAATTGACATCATTTTTGATGATGAGGGACAGGTAGCATTTTAAATGAATGCTACACGGCAGTAGTGGGAATCTCCGCCAGCTCTACGAAACGGCTGAGATAAGAGGCAGGTCACTCCCCCACTAAACAGCCTCGCAGCCCAGCACAACATAGCCACCTATATACTGTATATAACTTGGAGCTATGAGAATAACTATTGTATGTAGCAGCAGCAGCAGGATTCCCCCAGCCAGCAAGGCGTCCACGGCTTTGCATGGGCAGCATGTAAAATGCTAAGGTACGTGCTGCTAGACATGCTATGCTATTGGTCTAATGCGTAAACAACATATGGAAATGCACTTTGCACTGCACCACAGCACGCCTCTTGCATGAGCAGTACCTCATTAGTCTCTAGCAAAGGTCACCAGTGGCAGCCTGCCTCAGGTTCTGTAATGAAAGCTGAAACCACCAAAAATCTGAGGAACAGAAAGTGCCATAAAATGGGAAAAGGGTCTTCATGAACTAACCTAAACAGCGTGACCGTCATTGCACACTTTCTCCAGCAGATGGCGACACAGATCCATCAAATGGACAAGCACAAACTGAAATGGCAGAACGTCACTAAATGCAACTGTATGGATTTTATGTTTATGAATTTATCCATAAACAGATTTAGGTTTAGCATGCACTTCAGTGGCTCTGTATCAGGAGGCTGCAGGGCACACGTGTACACACTCCTAATAGATTCATGCCTGTGATAAGAAGTGGGCCATGTATGCTAGCTCCATGGAGGGGAGCTGTAGCAGTGGGTAGTGACCCAGACGTGAACCCACTAAGATCAGGTGCTACCGAGGCCCTGAGAAACTTGGCTCATGGCCTCAGTATATTAACTTGTGCTCATGAGTAACTTGAACCCATGATATTTGGATCAGGTGCTGTGAGCGGGTTCGAGTGCAGCACCTCCACCTGTATTGTCACGTCAGTCACCAGCAGCAGTAGGGGAACCCCAGTGAGCACAAGTCACGTTTATATCATCACCGATGCTGCTTTGGTTGGTGGAGAAAGTTCTGGGAAGGTTCTGGGTGGAGCTCCATTGTTGTTCCCATCACCCCTAGCTGCACCAGACTGATGGACTACCAGCCGGACCATGTGCCTCGTAAGATTTACACCTCCCTGGGACCCACCACAGTGTGCCTGCAGATATTCCGAATTCTGCTGGATTAATCAGGTGACCTGCCTTCAAACAACCGATCATGTGATCTCCTGCAGCCACACCGGGCCTTTGTGGAAGAGATTGAGATTGGACACCCCTTACTCCAGGGCCATGGTGCAGAGGCCGTGCTTCTGGCTTCTGTTGGGACTATTGCTGACCCCTAGAAGCTCATGAGGTGCGGCCATGCTTATGCTGTGCTCAATAAAAGAGCAATTGATTAAAGTGCCATGTTGTCACAACTGTGTGTGTATCTCTCTCTCTCTCTCTCTCTCTCTCTCTTCTCTTCTCTTCTCTCTGTCTCTCTCTCTTCTCTTCTCTCTCTTCTCTCTCTCTCTCTCTCTCTCTTCTCTTCTCTTCTCTCTCTTCTCTCTCTCTCTCTCTCTCTCTTTCTCGTTCTCTCTTCTCTCTCTCTCTCTCTCTCTCTTTCTCGTTCTCTCTTCTCTCTCTCTCTCTCTCTTTTTCTCTCTCTCTTCTCTCTCTCTCTCACTCCCTCTTTCTTTTTCTCTCTCTCTCTCTCTGTCTTCTCTCTCTCTTCTATCTCTCTCTTTCTCTTTCTTGTTCTCTCTCTCTCTCTTCTCTCTCTCTTTCTCTCTCTCTCTCTCTCTTTCTCTCTCTCTTCTCTCTCTCTCACTCTCTCTTTCTTTTTCTCTCTCTCTCTCTGTCTTCTCTCTCTCTCTCTTCTATCTCTCTCTTTCTCTTTCTCGTTCTCTCTCTCTCTTCTCTCTCTCTTTCTCTTTCTCTCTCTTTCTCTTTCTCTTTCTCTCTCTCTCTCTCTCTCTCTCTCTCTCTCTCTCTCTCTCTCTCTCTCTCTCTCTCTCTCTCTCTCTCTCTCTCTCTCTCTCTCTCTCTCTCTCTCTCTCTCTCTCTCTCTCTCTCTCTCTCTCTCTCTCTCTCTCTCTCTCTCTCTCTCTCTCTCCCCTCTTTTCACACGTCCCAGCGGTATGGCAGATCTCTAATTTCCGTCTAGTGCTTCATCTCGCGCACTCCCAACACTCTTTGGCCGTGACGCAGGCCGGGGGGCGGGGCCTCGGTGTTGTGCCGCCCCACGTGTGTAGTGAAAAGGGAGAAGTGACAGCAGAGACGGAGCCGGAGTGCAGTGCTGCTGGAGGAGTGCTCCCCACCTGCAGGGTCATGGTTTGAGCGGAGGAGGAGTTGTGGCTAACTTTGTCTGGTGTTTACAGGACGCTGCACGCGCACCGGGGGCTGTTATCAGTGTGGAGTTACCCTGCTGGTGTTTCCGGAGTGACCTTCTCTACCCACCATGGTGCTCCGAGGCTTCCTCACTACTCCCTAACGCGGGCTGCCCGAACTGCGGTGTGTTCAGAAAGAGCGTGGCGGGCAGAGCTGCCTGAACTGCGGTGTGTTTTAAACAGACTGAGCTGCCTGTGCCCTGCTGGTGCTCTCCACTTCTGGCCGGTATCATGGTGGAACTGACATCTCTCACTTCTTACTGGCCTCTCATCCGATTCCTACTTCCTCTCGCTATTACCAACATAGCCATCGATTTCGGAGAACAGGTAAGAGATGTTCATGGAGGAGGACAACATTAAAGGGCCCATATGTTGCGTTTTTGAGGTCCACTTTGAGGTCCCAACCCAGTCAGCATTTATTCTTGATTGACATCCCCCAACTTCTATGCATCTTTTGAAGCTGATGGGACTGATATATGCATATGACCTCTGTCCTGATTGGCTGTCCTGTGTCGTCCCCTATTTAGAAAGCAGTGTCAGAGAGACAGAGACAGCGTGCATGCTGTGCCATGTAATGGTAAAGGATGCGAAGCTACCGCCCATCCTGTGCGCTCTGATGCTGCTGTTTAAAAAAAAAATTGAAATTAATTTAGTCTGATATGATTAATATTTATTGAGCTACACATACAGAGGAAGTGTCTGTGTGGAGGACCACATGTCCTCACATGTATAGGATAAAGTGGATCTGGTGGACATTGTGTTCGTCTTCACTTGAGCACATGTTGTTTTCAAATAACCCCGCCCCCAGCTGCTCCCCAGGCGCCGTGGATAGTGCTGCCCACTGCTTCAGGCAAGTGGTGTACCCAATGCCCTCTAGTGTGTGTGTGTGTGTGTGTGTGTGTGTGTGTGTGTGTATGTGGGTGTTTCAGTGCCAGATGGGTTCAATGCAGAGGTCAGATTCCTCAGTGTGCGAACACAATTGGTCAAACAGTGGTTCTAAAAAAGTCACTTGTGTTTTGGAAAATCTAATAGAGCATCAAAGTAGCCTTGTGGATTTTGAGGTTAGTGTTAGGTATAGGTTTTGGTGTGGGTGCGTGTGGTAATACATAGGTACAGTAATCCAAAGATCAATGCAAACCTATGGATGACCTCACAAATATAGTAAGACAAACATGTGTGTGTGTGTGTGTGTGTGTGTGTGAGTGTGTGTCCGTTAGTGTGTGTATGTGTGTGTGTCTGTGCGTGTGTGTGTATGTGTGTGAGTGTGTTTGTATGTGTTTGCGTGTGAGTGTGTGTGTGTGTGTCTGTGTGTGTATTTGTGTGTATATGTGTGTGTGTCTGTGTGTGTGTGTGTGTCTCTGTGCGTGTGTGTATGTGAGTGTGTGTGTGTGTGTGCGTGTGTGTGTCTGTGTGTGTGTCTGTGGGTGTATATGTGTGTGTATGTGTGTGTGTCTGTGCGTGTGTGTGTGTGTCTCTGTGCGTGTGAGTGTGTGTCTGTGTGTGTATATGTGTGTAATAGAGCATCAAAGTAGCCTTGTGGATTTTGAGGTTAGTGTTAGGTATAGGTTTTGGTGTGGGTGCGTGTGGTAATACATAGGTACAGTAATCCAAAGATCAATGCAAACCTATGGATGACCTCACAAATATAGTAAGACAAACATGTGAGTGTGTGTCTGTGTGTGTATATGTGTGTGTATATGTGTGTGTATATGTGTGTGTGTATGTGAGTGTGTGTGTGTGTGTGTGTGTGTGTGTGTGTGTGTGAGTGTGAGTGTGTGTGTGTGTGTGTGTGTGTGTGTGTGTGTGTGTGTGTGTGTGTATATGTGTATATATAGGCACCTGCCTCACAGCTGTGCTCGTAGTTCATTCATGGTACCAAAACACTCTCATTGACCAAACTGACCACACAGGTTTGACTCTAAGTACGTGTGGAGCTTCACTACTGATCCATCCATCATGAAGTTTGTCCATCTATCATACACACGTTTGGACCAGATGATACATCATGGCTGCCCAAAGATGGCACCTGTGCAGGAGAGGCCAAAGCCTAGTTTGAATGTAAGTCAATGGAACCAGACGTCTGTCCAGGCACTTTTGGGTCATTTCTGCTGGCCCACACTTCTACACGGTGTCAACAGCAGCTGCTGCTTTCCAATGAGCCATAAAAGTAAATATCGACCAAAAATGGAGATGCATGATTTTCATTGGACAGTGATGATATTGTGATGCTACAATCTGATTGGTTTACATTTCAGGCATTGAGCAGATGCTCTTATCCAGAGCAACGTCCAGCCGTGCTTAGTGTTCCGTCGGATAATGTTTCCCAGCTAGTACAAGAAGGGTAGAGTCTGAAACTCGCCATGAGCTCAGACGCTGCCCGAACATGGGCCAGTGCTGATACCTAGAGAGATCAATACACAGTCAGGACACAGGGAAAAGGGAATTTCTTCGTATCGCCGCTGTCCAAATAAAAAAGGGTGTCTCCAGAGTGGTGACTTTAACTGCCATAAATATGATGTTAAATTATTTATTCCTTTAGTTACTTAATTTTTTTGTACTATTTTTGGTTTAGTTTCACGGTGAAGACGTCGGGAGATGTTCAGACACACTACTAAAGTGGTTGGTGTAGCTCAGCAGATAACACCACTACCCGCCAAGTAGCCACCACCACACGTGGGAGACTGGGGTTTGAATTGGGTCCTTGGGTGGGTCCCAGGGGGGTGTAAATCTTACGAGGCACATGGTCCATCAATGTCCATCAGTCTGGTGCAGCTAGGGACGATGGGAACAACAATGGTGCTCCACCCAGAACCTTCCCAGAACTTTCACCAACAACCAAAGCAGCATCGGTGATGATATAAACGTGACTTGTGCTCACTGGGGTTCCCCTACTGCTGCTGGTGACTGACCTGGACTCCTAACACTACATTGGCCTACCTGTAATGTGATTAACCTTGTAAGTCACTCTGGATAAGAGCGTCAGCTAAATCCCGTAAATGTAAAGTTTAAAAGAAATCTAAAAGACTCTTAAAAGTGACATTGCATCGTCTGAGATTTGTTTAGCTAGAGAACCCCTTCCCTCTTGGTTGAGAGCCGCCAGCGATGTGTACTAACACTTTCACGTTCAGTTTCTGTGTATGTATGAATATGAACGTGGGTTCTGCACACTATATTTGAACAGTTCGATGTTGGGTTAAGGTGTGCAGGCCCAAAGGGGAGAATTAGTCCATCAGTATCTAAAGGACCGAAGCGTTGTGTGTTTCCTGGAGGGAGCGATAGTAACTTTACAGGAGAGGCCAAAAACCTACTTGGACGTTAATGCAAGTCAATGGAACCAGACGTCTTTCCAAGCCATTTTGGGCCATTTCTGTTGGCCCATTCGTCATGACACTTCTACACGGTGTCAACAGCAGCTGCTGTGTTTAAATGAGGCATAGAAGTAAATATTGACCAAAAATGGAAATTCATGGTTTTCATTGGGCGGCGATTATATTTTAGATCATAGAGAGCATGTATACTGCCAGTCGGTGATGATGGCATAAGCTGCAACAGGCAGCTGATTGGATGTGAACCCGTGACTGAAGCCCATCAGTCTGAGCCGTGATGTGGCATTGACCAGAGACCACCAGGTGTACTTGTGTCTCTCTTCAGATATGTAAACACGCTCCTTGAATATTGATCATTCCTTTGGGATAGAGGTTTATGAAAGACTCAAGGGATGTTCAAACGAAGTATAATCACATCGATTAAAATATTATAATGATTTTAATGTACGTTTGGATTTTTAATTTAAATTAAATACAGTAATTTATTATTTTTGTTCATTTTTACATCATTTAAGTTTAATCTTAAATAATAACTAACTTTTAAAACATAAAAAATAAATAAATAACTAAATAAAGTGTCCCACTGAGTTGTAGCATGTGGGCGGAGCATTGTTTTAGCCACGCCCCTGAACCTTGGAGCAGATAGATCGATGGTTTTGAAGCAGGGGTGCACAACTCTGGTCCTGGAGGGCCGATGCCCAGCGCAGTTTACGTTCTGATTACACTCCTCCGTGTCCATTGCCAAGTTTAGTAGGTGTGTGTGTGCAGGTGGGGGGACCACCACACTGTGAGGGGTACTGGCCCTCGGGGACTGGGGACCTGTTTTAAAGTAACGTGTATCGGAGTGTAAGGTGTCCTCTATTACTATTCCTGTCCAGGGGCGGCGAGTGCCCTGTCGAGAGCGTCCGGTGGCCGAGGGGGGCGAGGGTCAGTCTTGCATAATCTCAGTGTGTGAGAGAGGATGTATTAATAGAAGCAGGGAGCAGCTATGCAGTGTCGAACATGAGATCGGTCACCCCTCTTTGTAGCCCTGCTTGTACTGCAGACAGACTTACCGAGGCAGCCAATCAGAAAAGAGCTTGTTTACATATTTCAACAGAAATCCATATACAACAAGCCTCACAGCTCTGAGGGGAGGAGCTGCTGACCTGAGGATGCAGGAACTGAGCCTCCATCCTCAGAGCTGTTAACCGTACGCTTCTCCTCTCTCTCTCTCTCTCTCTCTCTCTCTCTCTCTCTCTCTCTTTCTCTCTCTCTTTTTCTTTCTTTCTTTCTTTCTTTCTTTCTTTCTCTCTCTCTCTCTCTGTCTCTCTCTTTCTGTCTCTCTCTCTTTCTCTCTTTCTCTCTCTCTCTCTCTCTCTTTCTTTCTTTCTTTCTCTCTCTCTCACTCTCTCTCTCTCTCTCTTTCTCTCGCTCTCTCTTTTTCTCTTTTTTTCTTTCTCTCTCTTTCTTTCTCTCTTTCTCTCTCTTTCTTTCTCTTTCTTTCTTTCTCTCTCTCTCTCTCTCTCTCTCTCTGTCTCTCTCTCTCTTTCTTTCTTTCTCTCTCTATCTCTCTCTTTCTTTATTTCTTTCTCTCTCTCTCGCTCTCTCTCTCATTCTCTCGCTTTCTCTTTCTCTCTCTCTCTCTCTCTCTTTCTTTCTTTCTTTCTTTCTTTCTTTCTCTCTCTCTTTCTTTCTTTCTTTCTTTCTTTCTCTCTCTCTCTCTCTCTCTCTCTCTCTCTCTCTCTCTCTCTCTCTCTCTCTCTTTCTCTCGCGCTCTCTTTCTTTCTCGCTCTCTTTCTTTCTCGCTCTCTCTCTCTTTCTCTCTCTCTCTCTCTCTCGCTCTCTCTTTCTTTCTCGCTCTCTTTCTTTCTCGCTCTCTTTCTTTCTTGCTCTCTCTCTCTTTCTCTCTCTCTCTCTCTCTCTCTTTCTTTCTTTCTTTCTATCACTCTCTCTCTCTCTCTCTCGCTCTCTCTTTCTTTCTCTATCTCTCTCTCTTTCTCTCTCTCTCTCTTTCTCTCCCCCTCCCTCTCTCTCTCTCTCTGTCTCTCTCTCTCTCTCTCTCTCTCGACTGAACAGGCTCTAAACAGAGGTATCGCCTCAGTAAAGGAGGACCGTGTGGAGATGCTGGCCAGCTACGGCTTGGCCTACTCTCTTATGAAGTTCTTCACCGGGCCTATGAGTGACTTCAAGAGCGTCGGGTTGGTGCTCGTCCACAGCAGGAGGGACCGAAACAAGGCCATACTCTGCATGGCTGTGGCTGGTACCATAGCCTTGATCCTCCATGTCCTCATAGGTATGTGTATGAGTAGCTTATTGTTTTCATGGAGCGCCTATGGTGACATTTCGGAGGGGGGTGGTCAGTGGCGCTGGATGATGGTGTTGGGCTGAGATCGAACAAGGCATGGCAGTGTAACACCTTGACTGGGCTCATGTGAGGTGAACTTGCAGACCACAGCGTTCATCAGAACTCTAAGGAACGCTCCTTGAACCAGTTGTAGACAACTTGGGCCTGACGGCACGGTGCAAGCATCAGTCAATGATGTGCAGACCAGTGGACCATGAGAACACACCCCATACCAGTATGGAGCCAGCATCAACTTGCACAGTGTCTTGTTGACATTGGGGTCCATGGTTTCATGGGGTCTTCGCCACACATGAACCCTACCGTCAGCCCAAAACAACTGGCACAGTGACTCACTGGACCATGCCACAGTTTGCCAATCTTAGGAGCCCAAATGAGGCGCTGTTTTTGGTGTGGGGTCTTCTGCACTGCCCTGTTGGATGCGTGTGGGGCCTCCTGCATTGAATGCATAAGTGGTTTCTAACAGAGTGGTTTGGCAATTCTGGGCCAGACAGCACTGGTCCCCATAGTAAAGCCCCCTTGGACGGCCACTGCTTAGTGCACAGTGGGTGGTAATGCTTTCCATGATGTGTTCCCGGTACACACGTCACTCTGTGGACTGGGGAATGTTAAATACCCACACAACTTCAGAAATGGAATGTCCCATCCATCAGGCAACCAATGTCATGCCTCGCTCACTATGGTAGGAGCACGCTGGTCAGTGCTCAGTGTTCATCCTCACTTACAAGCTAACACTCTAGGGGTGCATCGCTTTACTGACATGCTCTAAACGTGGCTCTATAAGGGTAGAATAACTCGTATCTAATCCAGGAACGGTTATTAATTCCATACCATGAAAGACTACAAGGCAGCTGTGGATGGCTGTGAGGTCCGTTACAAATAAAGTTATTGTGTCATGTGTCAGCTTACACAGATCTGGGATATTACATCATCAACAAGCTCCACCATGTGGACGATTCAGTCGGCAGTAAGACGCGAAAGGCCTTCCTGTACCTCGCATTGTTCCCGTTACTGGATTCCATGGTAAGTCCGAGCTTCTGGTAGCCTCTGGAACGCCAGCTTCTCTTTCGCTCTATCTCTCTCTCTCTTTCTCTCTCTTTCTCTCTCTTTCTCTCTCTCTCTCTCTCTCTCTCTCTCTCTCTCTTTTTTTCTCTCTCTCTCTCTCTCTCTCTCTCTCTTTCTCTCTCTCTCTCTCTTTCTTTTTTCTGGTAGCCTCTGGAACACCAGCTCTCAGTCTGGATGCACTCTATAGCTCTAATCAAGCAATGATGACCAGCTCGACCAGGCTCCTGCAGATGGCGCTGCACGAGGATGGTGGGGCTATAAATACCTGTGGGGTGTGAGTGATGGGATCCATAGATTGGGAAGAGGTGCTACAGTGCAGGGAATGTCTCGTTCCATGTGTGGAAAATGGCTCCAGAGCAGATGTTAATGATTGGCTAAAAGGAGGGACTGCATGTGGGCGTGGCCAAAGACCATAGTGTGAAGGAAGTAGCTGAATCTGCAGGTGTATGGAAGCGTACGGTCATACGGGTCTACCAGCAGTGGCTAAAATCCCAGCCTACAGGGAATTCTCCTCGGAATTGTGCCAGGGAAGGCATCCACCAAATCTGGACCAGCTGACCAGTTCCTTGATGAAGAGTGTCTGAACACTGATGTGGCTACACCCAGAAACGTGTCCAGTACAGGCCAAATCCACACACCATTATTGATGCTGGTGGAGGTGTTACACCATGGTACTAGGTATGTGTCAGTCACAGGTGACTAGTTTTTTGTCTGGTGAGCTCATATGGTACTTTTACCAGCCACTTCACATTTAACTGCTGAGCAAACACCAGAGGACCACCAGAGTCCACTGTGCTGTGCCAACTGTGATGAGCCATCCTCTTGTTACAGTGCTATTCCAATTATGAACTCACGTGTAGGATCACTGCTGGTTTTGATAAAATGAGAGATGACATGGCTGCATGTCTGTTGTAGACATGCTGACCCCCTGGTTCCCATCACCACCACCCCTGGGAGGAATTTCGACACTTTCATAGCAAGCCCATCTTTACAGCCCACTTACATCTCAGTACAATAGAATTCTGCAAACTGACTACTCAGTTCTGTGGATATTTATTAATAAAGGGTTATTAGCTCATGTCTGGGTCGGAATACAAACATGCTAACACTCAACCATAGGCACTGTACGTCATACGGTACTCATAACATCATCACGTGTATATAATATCTGTTATATCGCATTGTGGAGTTAGAATAACACTCATGGAATAATACAGTCCACCTTAAAACCCCTCCAGAGTGGAGCTGTACAGGAGGATGGAGCAGCTTCCTTACCCTGCAGTGGAGCTGATAGAACAAGGTTTATTACTAAGCAGGTTTGGAGCGATTCTATTGGTCTGTCCATCATGAATATTCACTAACCTGAAAGGAGAACTAGAGCTTTTACACTGTGCAGAAAAAGATCAAAGCTTTTACACCTCTAAATATATATTAGAGGTGGAGATATGGAGGAGTACCATACTGTGTACATCAGGAGTAGATGTGGTGTATCAGGATATGGACTGGTTCAGACTCTCAGCAGGTGGAGCTGTTCAGTGTACGACTGTAGGGTCTTTAAGACCACCAACACCGTCCATTTAGATGGGTGTGTCTAACCTTTTGACTGGTACTGTATATATGAACTGGGTGATCATGGTCATTATGAACATCTCTTAGATGCTGGTATGAGATGCAGTGCCTGGACAATGAGCACCGCCCACCAGTTTCTCTGGTTTGATTGAATTCCTGTATGCTCCTTAGGCATGGATTCACTCTGGGATCCTTCTTAAGCACAAATACAGCCTGCTGGTGGGATCTGCCTCCATCTCGGACGTTGTAGCGCAGGTAAGGGCTCACCCAGTTCTCTTCTTATTACCCAGAGGAACAGGCATGTAGGGCTCCAGTGAAAACCGTAAGAAGTGAACGTCAGACGTGTCTCGGTCTGTTGACCGCTTTTTGGCCCAGCTGCGGCTCTAGCATCACCTCTGTCAGCTATGCATTAAAGCTCCGCCTACAAGCAGTTACTCACTGTGAAGCATAGATGGATGAGGAATTGATTTGGTTCTATCTCTCTGCCTGTCTGTCTATCTATCTATCTGTCTGTCTGTCTCTCTCTGTGTGTATGCATGTGCCTGTCTGTCTCTGTGTGTGTATCTATCTGTCTGTCTCTCTCTGTCTGTATATGTATGTCTCTGTCTGTTTCTGTGTGTGTATCTATCTGTCTATCTGTCTATCTATCTATCTATCTGTCTGTCTGTCTGTCTGTCTGTCTGTCTGTATGTATGTATGTGTCTGTCTGTGTATGTATGTGTCTGTCTCTCTGTCTGTCTCTGTGTGTGTATGTGTGTGTATCTATCTATCTATCTATCTATCTATCTATCTATCTATCTATCTATCTATCTATCTATCTATCTATCTATCTGTCTGTCTGTCTGTCTGTCTGTCTGTCTGTCTGTCTGTGTATGTCTGTCTGTGTGTGTATGTATGTATGTGTCTGTCTGTCTGTGTATGTATGTGTCTGTCTGTCTGTCTCTCTGTCTGTCTCTGTGTGTGTATGTGTGTCTATCTATCTATCTATCTATCTATCTATCTATCTATCTATCTATCTATCTATCTGTCTGTCTGTCTGTCTGTCTGTCTGTCTGTCTGTCTGTGTATGTATGTATGTGTCTGTCTGTCTGTGTGTGTATCTATCTATCTATCTATCTGTCTGTCTGTCTGTCTGTCTGTCTGTGTATGTCTGTCTGTCTGTGTATGTATGTATGTGTCTGTCTGTCTGTGTATGTATGTATGTATGTATGTGTCTGTCTGTCTGTGTATGTATGTGTCTGTCTGTCTGTGTATGTATGTATGTATGTATATGTCTGTCTGTCTGTGTATGTATGTGTCTGTCTGTCTGTCTGTCTGTCTGTGTGTGTATCTATCTATCTATCTATCTATCTATCTGTCTGTCTGTCTGTCTGTCTGTGTATGTCTGTCTGTCTGTGTATGTATGTGTCTGTCTGTCTGTCTGTCTGTGTATGTATGTGTCTGTCTGTCTGTCTGTGTATGTATGTGTCTGTCTGTCTGTCTGTGTGTATGTATGTGTCTGTCTGTCTGTCTGTCTGTGTATGTGTCTGTCTGTCTGTCTGTCTGTCTGTCTGTGTATGTGTCTGTCTGTCTGTCTGTCTGTGTATGTGTCTGTCTGTCTGTCTGTCTGTGTATGTGTCTGTCTGTCTGTCTGTCTGTCTGTGTATGTATGTGTCTGTCTGTCTGTCTGTCTGTGTATGTGTCTGTCTGTCTGTCTGTCTGTGTATGTATGTATGTATGTGTCTGTCTGTCTGTGTATGTATGTATGTATATGTCTGTCTGTCTGTGTATGTATGTGTCTGTCTGTCTGTCTGTCTGTCTGTGTATGTATGTGTCTGTCTGTGTATGTATGTATGTGTCTGTCTGTCTGTGTATGTATGTGTCTGTCTGTGTATGTATGTATGTGTCTGTCTGTCTGTCTGTCTGTCTGTGTATGTATGTGTCTGTCTGTCTGTGTATGTATGTGTCTGTCTGTCTGTCTGTGTATGTATATGTCTGTCTGTGTCTGTCTGTATGTGTCTGTCTGTGTATGTATGTGTCTGTCTGTCTGTGTATGTGTCTGTCTGTCTGTGTATGTATGTGTCTCTCTGTCTGTCTGTCTGTGTATGTATGTATGTATGTGTCTGTCTGTGTATGTATGTGTCTGTCGAGTCTTCTCTGCTGTTACGGTGTCTGATCTCTCGTCTCTCCTGTAGATCGTGTTCGTAGCGATTTTGCTCCAGAGTAACCTGGAGTGTATCGAACCCCTGCTCATTCCCATCCTGTCCCTGTACATGGGAGCTCTGGTGCGATTTACCATCGTGGGACTGGGCTACTACTGCAACATCCATGACAACTTCCCAAAGTCCAACAGCCAGGAATTGGGGGTACTACTCACCTGCTCCATAAGAACTCTTATCTGATCAGTGTCCTATGATGATACAGTGGAAACAGAAGGACCCCTGGCAGTGTCCTAGCAGAGCATTCAATCAGGCGCCCCTCTTTCCTTTCATGTGCGTGGGGAATAGCCACTATGATGATTGAAGTCTTGGTGGAGGGGCTCTAAAGTCAGCTTGCGGTTGTTATTTGACGCTGAGACATTGTCTGAGTTCACACTTGGATGATTTATTGGATGAAGTGATGGTCTGGCCAGAATTCAGATTGAGATTCAGATTGCAATTTCCCTCTTACCCCAAATCAAGTCGATCTGTCAAATTGGTAAATAGTAAATAGTGGTTGGTGTAGCTCAGTAGGTTCAGTAGCAACGAAAAAAAAATCCAACTGGTTAGCACTGTGTAAACAGCCTCCAACACACAATTACCTCAAACCATGATACGCAATGTGGTCCCTGACACTATATGACATACGGTCATCTACAGGGGTTGGACAATAAAACTGAAACACCTGTCATTTTAGTGTGGGAGGTCTCATGGCTAAATTGGACCAGCCTGGTGGCCAATCGTCATTAACTGCACATTGCACCAGTAAGAGCAGAGTGTGAAGGTTCAGGTAGCAGGTAAGAGCACAGTTCTGCTCAAAATACTGCAATGCACACAACATTATGGGTGACATACCAGAGTTCAAAAGAGGACAGATTGTTGGTGCACGTCTTGCTGGCGCATCTGTGACCAAGACAGCAAGTCTTTGTGATGTATCAAGAGCCACGGTATCCAGGGTAATGTCAGCATACCACCAAGAAGGACGAACCTCCACCAGCATCACGTAGTGACCTGGCCACTATCCTGCAAGAAGAATGGCTTAAACTCCCTCTGACCACTGTGCAGGACGCAGTATATGTCATTCCCAAGACCAACTGACGCTGTATTGGCTGCAAAAGGAGGCCCTACACCATACTAATAAATGATTGTGGTCTAAAACCAGGTGTTTCAGTTTCATTGTCCAACCCCTGTAGATATGTAGGGCAAATTTCAGGCTTGGAGATGGTTACATCCCACATTCCGGCTGTTTCTGTCATTTTTACATATAACACTGTGTCATCCAGAGTAAGAAACCACATGAGGGGGTCTGCTTAATAATTTATCGCGGCTCGAGGCAAGTGTGGCACAGTGTTCTCCAAATGTTGACCACATTAGCTCCATAAACCAAAGGGGCATGACTGCATCTGGTGATAGAAAGACACACTTCATTTACAGTTCACAGCCAAACCACCAGTTAAGGACAATTTGCAGTGCATGACCCACTCTGACGACTTTTGGCCCAGCTACGGCTTTAGCATCACCGAAGATGCACCGAACGCTGTGTCTGCTGGGGTCTTAAAATGTTCAGTGTAAGTGTGTCTAATCTGCAGTTTATTAGGGGTTTTCTTTTTGAGAACCAGGACCAAAATACATGTTCTGGCCCACATTCCCCATTTTCAACTGGCCCACTTGCCAGATGAGTTGAAGGCACTTGGTCGGACCGCTACCCAGAACAAGATGTGAGCCACCAATGCGCCAAACTAGGGCCACCCCTCAGCCAAATGTAGGTACCTCTGCGGTATCCGTGGCAGAAGTGGACCAGATCTGGACAGGTGGGCCAAATGCGTGTTGTAAATATGTGGGCCAACTTTGGCTCACAGCAGATTGGCAGTGCCGGCGGTAGGCCAGCAGTGCTGTGTCTTTGCCAGATGTGGCCCACATCTGCTTGCTAGCTAGGATTTAGCCCATTTAATTCATTCACCTGTGGAAAAATGGCAAAATGAATGAAACAGTGAAAAACCATGTTCAGGAATTTGGCCTTCCAGATGTTTATGTTCAGTTTTGACGACTGGGGTTATCTTTGTGACGGGCTGATCGAAGCATTTAGCCACCAAACAACCATATCAGATACAGATTTAGAGCCAACCACAAAGCATAAGCTCTCCTCTCATCTTCGGTAAACCTCTGTACTGTTCTAGGGCGACACCACCATAAGGAAGATGCTGAGTTTCTGGTGGCCGCTGGCCCTCATCCTTGCCACCCAGAGAATCAGCAGGCCTGTGGTCAATCTCTTCGTGTCCCGAGACCTCAAGGGCACGGCTGCTTCGACGAAGGTCAGTGGCGCTGCCTTTCTGACTATGTAATGGCCTACGGCTGCAACAAATGGGAACCTGCTTCAACCTTCCAATCTGTTTGTGTTGCAAGGCTGTAGCCGTCCTCACAGCCACCTACCCCGTGGGACACATGCCCTATGGCTGGCTGACAGAGCTGCGAGCCGTCTACCCGGCCTTCGACAAGGTACGTTTCCAGGATCTCCCTCTTGGCGAGCATGAGCTTGCAGACTGGCTCCTGGGTTCCCCGTGTTGTATATAAACCTGGAAATGCCTGGCTGTAGCCACAGGAACATTGGTTCCGAGCGGTTGTTGTGAGCTTGGTTGCTTTAGATGAGCTTTGTATTGAGCCTGATGAGAAGCTGTAGCACAAATGGTTCGGAATGCTCCGGTTAAAGCTGCAGCTAAATGTGATGTTCCTTTGGCTGGTTGGAAAGAATGTCATCAGGACAGCCGGTCCATAAAAAGAGTCATTTCCAATGAGGTTTCACTGATGATGTCAATTTGTTGGTCATCATTAATGTCAAATGAGACCCATACGGTTAAGAGGAATTGGTGGCACTGATGCAATACTCAGTAGCAGTATCAGTACAATGTTGGCCAATCCATATAGGAACAAAGGCCCTCATGGGCTGGAGGTTGGGGAACCAGCCTTGTGACCAGAAGGTTGCTGGTCCGGTTCCCTGAACCAACAGCAAGGCACCTAACCCACAGCTGTTCCCAGGGCGCCATGTGTGTGTATGTGGCTGTTTCACTTTACGGATGGGCTATGCTTGGTAGACAAAGTCCTCTGTGGTTACCCCTGGTTACCAGTGGAGTTTGCATGTTCTCTCCGTGTCTTCCTGCGTTCTTAATTTTTCCCGGGTGCTCCGGTTTCCTCCCACAGTCCAAATGCATGCTAGTCTGGCAAATTGGAGACACTAGATTTACATCCGTAGTGTTTCTTGTCTTCTTCCCAATGAACGACAACACGGCTGCGAGCCAGGAGAGTAAACTATATGACTGAGTGAATATTAATGATATGGTCCCTACTGTACATGAGAAAGAGGTACTGAGCCACCCTTCAATTTTGGATGTATAAATTCTATACCTCGGATCACCTCAGTTTTTATTTACAGTGATTGTGTTTTAACCTAGTATCTGTTAACAACACGGCTGGTGTAGTGGTTGGTGTAGCTCAGTGGGTAACACCACTACTCAGGGTGCTGCCTCTACGTGTGGGAGACTGGGGTTCGAATCCCAGTCTGGGTGACTATGCTGAGTGCTCTGCATAAAGTTCAAAACATTTATTCATAGCAATTTAAATTTGAATGATTAAATCTGAATTTAATTTTGAATGTTAAAATTTTAAATCTGCATCACACCTTCTGAAATAACGCTTTCTGGAACAGGAAGTGGAACTGTAAGGTTCGTAAGAGGGAAAGTAAAACTTTCCTTTTTATGGTTGATTGTGTAAACCAGGCATCCTGAAAGCAAAAGTGATGCAACATTTGATCTCTTCACGTGGCGATAAAGTGGTGTTATGAAGGAAACATTTCAAAGGTGAATCAAGAATTCAAGAATTCATTATTTAAAAAAACGAATGCTTTAATTTTTAGAAATTGAATTTCTAGTTTCAGATTTTCTGACTTACAAATGTTAAAACTGATTATTCTGCAAATCATAATTCAGTTTCAGGGGCTTTTTGACAGCATGAATGGGACTGCTTAGCTTTTCCACTAAGCTATAGAGTTGTATATAATTTTTTGGTGAACAGTATGCATTCTAGGTGATGTTAATAAAGTACTTTAAATTAACTATTTAAAAAAAAAATCATATTTCTCATATGCTATGGTGGATACATACACAGCAGTGCCATTTACAACCTGGCTATATTTGATTAACTTGGTAGCAGTTTATTTATTTATTCATTATTTTATTAATTTTTTTATTTATTTATCTATTTAAACAGTTGTTGACAACATACACCTCAACTTATGTAATGTTTCTAAAGACAAATAGTGGTCCAATGTTTTCACCTGATTTGTCTTAAAGCTCTAATAAAATAATTTAGGTATTTTAATTTTAAAAAAAATTGTTGTAAGCTAAAATTTTGATACATGTCCTTATTTTTATTAGGCATAATTAGATATTGGCCAAATCGAAAGCAAAAATAAATAAATAATAAGTACAGGGTCAAAAATTAAGTTTGCATCAAATGCAAATATAATTTATTATATTTTTATATATATAATTTACTATTTTTTATTGTAATTTATTTTATTCATTAATTAATTATGTCATTTGTATTATGTAAATTAAATGCATAGAGACAGGAAAGGTAAAAAAGGGCATTGAGGTCAATAATTAATTAAGACTAAATATCCACGTGAGGTGTTTCGGGAGCGTTGTGTAAGTCGTGCTTGGTGCACGTCGGAGTTATGTCAGAACTTTGGAGGTGTTTTTGTTTTTTGCCCCCCCTCCCCCCCCCATAATAAGGTCTTTGTGATCATTTTGAAGCCAAATCACAAACATGTCCTGGTCTGTCCAGAGACAACGGAATGTTCCAGCACCACCACCCCGACGCCCATCTCAGCCAGTGTGTTTTCTTCATGAAAGCCATGCCTGTAATTACATACCAGTGGTGTAACGGTGACGATGTGACTAACGCTTCGGCCCCTTCCCTGTGGTGGCGGGTTTGCTGTGGCTGGAGAAGCTCAGGGACGATGTGGCGTGACTCTGCTGTATTTATTCGTAATGGAGTTTCAGTGGGAGGAGCTGTAAAGTCATTAAGCAGGCTTTATTGGATCTATGGCTTTCACTTGCTGACTGTCCTATGAGCAAGTGAATGAGAGCACATGCATCTGTACAGTGCCAGTCAAAAGTTTAGAGACGACTCTTCATAGAAGGTTCATCAAACTTTAAACTAGCACTCATGGAATTATCCAGTCCACCTTAAAACCCTCCAGAATGGAGCTGTACAGGAGGAGGAACCAGCTTTCCTAACCCTGCAGTGGAGCTGATAGAACAAGGTTTATTACTAAGCAGGTTTGGAGCGATTCTATTGGTCGGTCCATCAAGAATATTCACTAACCTGAAAGGAGAACTAGAGCCTTTACACTGCAGAAAAAGAGATCAAAGTTTTTACACCGCTAAATATATATTATATATATATTTAGTGGTGTATATATATAAATATATAAATATAAATGTAAATATATAAATATTTAGGACCATTTTTAATTATTAATTTATCTTTAAATGTCGATTTGAGAAATTCCTATTGTCTCCCACACACGCTAATGTAAACTGATGTATAAACTTTACATGTTGAATTTGGAACACTTTTTTGGTACTTTTTTTTTACATTTTTTACTGTAAAATCTAAAATTAAAGCTGTAAAGAATTAATTATATTCTCACATTTCAGTTATTCTACATATATGTGCGTAATGAGGTCATGGGTAGTTTATTTCAGGGTCTATTGCTGTATGAAAATGAAAATATGGAATTTGAGATCACAACAAATATTTAAAAATAAAACTTGATTTGACTATCAGGAGATAATAGGGAAACACTCAACCAATCAGATTCAAATATGCAAATTCTTTCCCAGGAACAACCTATATAATGCATATAATGTGGCTCAGCTGCAAAGACAAACTATCAGTTTCATGATGCCACAAAAACCAGCATATTAAATATTTACCCCCTTTTTTAGCCTACAGCGGTTTAGCTCCGCCCACTGAAAGTTGCTTCAGCTGTCTGAATGACACACAATTCAAAGCACCCAATCAGAACAGAGCCAATTTACATATATCAGTCTTTAAAGGAATGTTAAAATTGACACCATAAATGGACAACAATTTGTGTCGGTTGCCATGAATTTTAACATGCCTTTAAAGACTGGTATGTGTAAATGAGCTCTGTTCTGATTGGCTCTGATTGCATTTTACAGATCTGGTCCACTTCTGGCGCAGATACTGCAGAACTGCGTACTGGCAAACTGTATGGGTGCCAAAGGTGGCCTACATATTCAAAAACATGCATTGGCCCACCCGTCCCAAATAGAGATCTGGTCCACTATTGGCACAGATACGACAGTGCTGCCTACTGGCAAACTGTATGTGAGCCAACAGTGGCCCACCTATATAAAAACTCATGAGGCCCACATGTTGCAGAACAGATCAAGTCCACTTCTGGCACAGATACGACAGTGCTGCCTACTGGCAAAGTCTATGTGGAAAAACTGGCCCACATGTTCCAACAGATCTGGTCCGCTTCAGGCACAGATACGGCCGGACTGACTATTGGTAAACTGTGTGTGCGCCAAAAGTGGCCCACCTATATAAAAACTCATCTGGCCCACGTGTTCCAAAACGAAGCTGGTCCACTTCTGGCACAGATATGACTGTGTTGCCTACTGGCAAAAACCATGTAAGCCAAAAATGGCCCACATATTCCAACAGATCTGGTTCACTTCTGGCACAGATACAGTAGAACTTCCTATTGTCAAACTGTATGTGAGCCAAAAGTGACCCTTATAAAAACTCATGTGGCCCACGTGTTCCAAAACGGATCTGATACAGCGTTGCCTACTACTGACTGACATGTGTCCTAGTCGGGTGATTATGCGGCCCACATCTTGCAACCGGAAGCAGCTCACCCAAGTGCCATTAGTCCGTGCAGCAAGTGGGCCAGATGAAAACGGGGAATGTGGGCCAGACTTGGGCCAGAAACCAAATGACATGCTTTACTGATTCATAATCCTTACGTCATGTATTATTTTTGTTCTTTTTTATTTCAACAGAATAATCCCACCAACAAAGTGATGGGTGTTACTGCAGTGACCAAATCTCAAATCAAGAGGTTCACGTTCGCCTGCTTTACGTTATCCTTAACGGTAAGTAACGCTAACTACAGTACTCTAAAAACACACCAGCTACTTTCAAGGTCGTGCACATTTTTGACACTAGTGTTGGCACATACAGCTTAGTCTTATAGAAAAGCTGTGGGCAATAGAACAGGATGCTCCGGAGCAGTCACCCAAGACACTAAGGTCACCATGCCCAATGCCTAGTCTGGGCTGGAGGGGTGTAAAGCCCTCGAGCCTTGGACTGGGGAGTGGTGGAACTTCTTTCTCTGAACTGAAGGAGCTCTATCTGTCTTTGGGAACACTTGGAGTGATCCAGATCTGATCACCTAACAGTTCTTGACCTCACTTATGAATGATGAATGCAATCAAATCCTCACAGCAATGTTCCATCATTTGGTATAAAGGCTTCCCAAACAATAAGAGGTTTACTGCTGCAATGAGGAACAAAGTCTCTGTTCATAACCTTCGGTTTTAAAGTAATATTTACAAAGTTTAGAGATATGTATAACATAATAAGACACTTATGAAAGTTCATAAGGCTACCATGGACTTCCATAAGTTTCTCTTGACAATTGACAGAAACCTTCATAAACACTTTCAAAGGCTTCTTCCAATACTCCAATAGCTTACAGGTTTGATTGGCTAGAGCTGGACAGTGTTCTTGAAAGCTGGTTCATTGCTTGCTAGAGAAATTCCTTGAAAATTCTGATCATACTTCTTCGAAGATCATCCTGAGGGTTTGTTTTGTCGTTGGAATGAAAGTCATGTGTGTACTGTTGGTTCGCGAGGGCTGAAGGCATCTGCTCTGGGTAGAGCAGGAAAAACATGCAGCTCATGCGTCTGTAGGCTGGGATAGAGAACCATGGGTCTGTAGGCCTGGGATAGAGAACCATATCCCAGGCCTACAATGTATGTCTCATGATCTTCCCAAAGTCTAATCACTGACCAACATATCTCACCATATTTCTCTCCTCTCCATGTAAACCGGGCGGTCATAATCTCAGGTAATGCTTCCATAAGCATTTCCCAACCAATCACAAGGCTGGCATCCCTGTATGTCATTGCATTGAACTACAATAGAGGCGGTGTTTTTAGCTTTAAAGTTATATTGCTTTTAGCTTTGAACTACAAAATGCCTGCTATGTGTTTTTAGCCCTAAGATAAGAGAGGTGGTGTTTTTAGTTTTGAGCTAAAGGGGCTTATATTGCTAGCTTTGAACTAAGAAATGCCTGCTATGATTTTAGAAAGGCTATTTTGTTTGCTTTGAGCTAGGAGAGGCTGTGTTTTTAGCGTTAAGCTAAGAAAGACTGTGTTTTAGCCTTAAGCTTAGAGAGACTGTGTTTCAGCCTTAAGCTAAGAGAGGCTGTGTTTTTTAGCATTAAGGTAAGAGAAGTTGTGTTTTAGCCTTAAGCTAAGAGAGGCTTTGTTTTTAGCGTTAAGCTAAGAGAGACTGTGTTTTAGCCTTAAGCTAAGAGAGGCTGTGTTTTTAGCCTTAAGCTAAGAGAGACTGTGTTTTTGCCTTAAGCTAGGAGAGGCTGTGTTTTTAGCATTAAGCTAAGAGAGACTGTGTTTTAGCCTTAAGCTAAGAGAGACTGTGTTTTAGCCTTAAGCTAAGAGAGGCTGTGTTTTTAGCTTTAAGCTAAGAGAGACTGTGTTTTAGCTTTAAGCTAAGAGAGACTGTGTTTTAGCTTTAAGCTAAGAGAGACTGTGTTTAAGCTTTAAGCTAAGAGAGTCTGTGTTTTTTAGCATTAAGGTAAGAAAAGTTGTGTTTTAGCCTTAAGCTAAGAGAGGCTTTGTTTTTAGCGTTAAGCTAAGAGAGACTGTGTTTTAGCCTTAAGCTAAGAGAGGCTGTGTTTTTAGCTTTAAGCTAAGAGAGGTTGTGTTTTAGCTTTAAGCTAAGAGAGACTGTGTTTAAGCTTTAAGCTAAGAGAGTCTGTGTTTTTTAGCATTAAGGTAAGAAAAGTTGTGTTTTAGCCTTAAGCTAAGAGAGGCTTTGTTTTTAGCTTTAAGCTAAGAGAGACTGTGTTTTAGCCTTAAGCTAAGAGAGGCTGTGTTTTTAGCCTTAAGCTAAGAGAGACTGTGTTTTTGCCTTAAGCTAAGAGAGGCTGTGTTTTTAGCATTAAGCTAAGAGAGACTGTGTTTTAGCCTTAAGCTAAGAGAGGCTGTGTTTTTAGCATTAAGCTGAGAGACTGTGTTTTTGCCTTAAGCTAGGAGAGGCTGTGTTTTTAGCATTAAGCTAAGAGAGACTGTGTTTTAGCCTTAAGCTAAGAGAGACTGTGTTTTAGCCTTAAGCTAAGAGAGGCTGTGTTTTTGCCTTAAGATAGGAGAGGCTGTGTTTTTGCCTTAAGCTAAGAGAGGCTGTGTTTTTAGCATTAAGCTGAGAGACTGTGTTTTTGCCTTAAGCTAGGAGAGGCTGTGTTTTTAGCATTAAGCTAAGAGAGACTGTGTTTTAGCCTTAAGCTAAGAGAGACTGTGTTTTAGCCTTAAGCTAAGAGAGGCTGTGTTTTTGCCTTAAGATAGGAGAGGCTGTGTTTTTTAGCTTTGAGCTAAGAGAGGCTGTGTTTTTAGCTGTAAGCTAAGAGAGACAACTGTGTTTGTTCCATTTAGCCCCGCCCACACGAAACAGTTTCCCCTTCAGTCCATTTAATATACTCTAGCATTGTTCCTTCATCTATTCATTCCTTTATCCATCACAACACTGTTCTTTCATCCATTTATTCCTTTATCCATGCACTGACATTGTTCCCTCATCCATTCATTCCTTTATCCATCACAGCATTGTTCTCTCATCCATTCATTCCTTTATCTGTACACCAGCACTGTCTCTTTACCTGTTCATTCCTTTATTCCTATTGGCCCACCTTTGGCACAGATACGGCAGAACTGCCTACTGCCATACTGCATGTGAGCCAAAAGTGGCCCGCATGTATAAGAACTCATGTGGTCCACATGTCCCAAAACAGATCCGGTCCAGTTCTGGATTTTGTTTCTTTATCCGTTCATTCCTGTATCCATGTTCGTCTGGAAATGTTCCCAGAATTTTCCATAACCATACATCCAAGCCAAAAACCTTTTGAGGATGATGGTGGAGGTGGTGATTGGACCTCCACCTCTAAACGCCCCCACATAGAAAGGTATTACATGAAATGGTTATGAATGCACAGTCTGATGTTGTCTGAGAAGTTTTAGGATTACAGTTCCCCCAAAAATAACTTTTTATATTCATTCATAATTATATTTTGCGCTATTGTACCATCATCAGCATTCCACATACACACTCGTGGGCACCTGTAAGACATGTGTAGGTTGTAGACATGGTAACCCCTGGATCCCATCCCCACCACCACCACCACCACCACTATAAACCCACTCTGAATGACTCTGTTTACACCTCAACTGAAAAAGAGAAAACAGCGTGCACGAGCGTTCCAGATGCAGGTCATGTGCACGGATGATAGGTGGTACCATGGAGACGTTGCATAATGTGAAAAGAATGAGTTTGAATTGGTTTCTTTCCTGTCTGGTGCGTCTGTCTTTGTTGACTGCAGGAGCTTAAAATTAAGAGCAGCTTTCTTTAACAGATGATGATAAAAGATTTATCCGAGCAGTAAAAAGGAGCCTGCGGTGCGGCTTGTGCGCACATGTCCTGTGTACAAGAGATGGAGATCTACTGCGAGGATCTGGCACCTGTAGCAGCAGAAAAAAGACCAGGAAATCATCGTATTCCATCTGTACAGGTTACAGCTTGTCTCGCTCGATGGGCCGATGTCATGGATAATTAAATGTGATGGGCCTGGAGATGTGTATCGAGGACTGGCTTTTAACTGTTGCAAGTTATGCCAGGTTACAGTACAGTGGAATACTTTATCATTAGTCCTGCGGATTGAAACGTACAAACGGATAGGCGGTTCATTTATCTCCTGCCTTGTGTATGTCAATGCACTGAACTACAGTAGAGGTGGTGTTTTTAGCCTTAAGCTAAGATGGGCTATGTTTTTAGCTTTGAGCTAAAGGGGTTAATATTGCTAGCTTTATGCTAAGATATGCCTGCTATGTGTTTGTAGCTTTAAGCTAAGGTGGACTATGATTTTAGAGAGGCTATTTTGTTTGCTTTGAGCTAAGAGAGGCCGTGTTTTTAGCCTTAAGCTAAGAGAGACTGTGTTTTAGCGTTAAGCTAAGAGAGACTTTGTTTTAGCGTTAAGCTAAGAGAGGCCATGTTTTTAGCTTTAAGCTAAGAGAGGTTGTGTTTTAGCTTTAAGCTAAGAGAGGTTGTGTTTTAGCCTTAAGCTAAGAGAGGCTGTGTTTTAGCCTTAAGCTAAGAGAGACTGTGTTTTAGCGTTAATCTAAGAGAGGCCGTGTTTTTAGCCTTAAGCTAAGAGAGACTGTGTTTTAGCGTTAAGCTAAGAGAGGCCATGTTTTTAGCTTTAAGCTAAGAGAGGTTGTGTTTTAGCTTTAAGCTAAGAGAGGTTGTGTTTTAGCATTAAGCTAAGAGAGACTGTGTTTTAGCTTTAAGCTAAGAGAGGTTGTGTTTTAGCATTAAGCTAAGAGAGGCTGTGTTTTTAGCTTTAAGCTAAGAGAGGCTGTGTTTTTAGCCCTAAGATAAGAGAGGTGATGTTTTTAGCTTTGAGCTAAAGGGGCTTATATTGCTAGCTTTGAACTAAGAAATGCCTGCTATGATTTTAGGAAGGCTATTTTGTTTGCTTTGAGCTAAGAGAGGCTGTGTTTTAGCATTAAGCTAAGAAAGGCTGTGTTTTTAGCATTAAGCTAAGAGAGACTGTGTTTTAGCCTTAAGCTAAGAGAGGCTGTGTTTTTAGCATAAAGCTAAGAGAGACTGTGTTTTAGCTTTAAGCTAAGAGAGGCTGTGTTTAGCTTTGAGCTAAGAGAGACTGTGTTTTAGCCTTAAGCTAAGAGAGGCTGTGTTTTTGCCTTAAGCTAGGAGAGGCTGTGTTTTTAGCATTAAGCTAAGAGAGACTGTGTTTTAGCCTTAAGCTAAGAGAGGCTGTGTTTTTAGCATTAAGCTAAGAGAGACGACTGTGTTTTTAGCATTAAGCTAAGAGAGACTGTGTTTTAGCCTTAAGCTAAGAGAGGCTGTGTTTTAGCCTTAAGCTAAGAGAGGCTGTGTTTTTTAGCTTTGAGCTAAGAGAGGCTGTGTTTTAGCTTTAAGCTAAGAGAGGTTGTGTTTTAGCTTTGAGCTAAGAGAGGCTGTGTTTTAGCTTTAAGCTAAGAGAGGCTGTGTTTTTAGCTTTAAGCTAAGAGAGGTTGTGTTGTAGCTTTAAGCTAAGAGAGACTGTGTTTTAGCGTTAAGCTAAGAGAGACTGTGTGTTTAGCTTTGAGCTAAGAGAGGCTGTGTTTTTAGCTTTGAGCTAAGAGAGGCTGTGTTTTAGCTTTAAGCTAAGAGAGACCGTGTTTTAGCGTTAAGCTAAGAGAGACTGTGTGTTTAGCTTTGAGCTAAGAAAGGCTGTGTGTTTAGCTATGAGCTAAGAATGGTTGTGTTTTAGCTTTGAGCTAAGAGAGGTTGTGTTTTAGCTTTAAGCTAAGAGAGGCTGTGTTTTTAGCTTTAAGCTAAGAGAGGTTGTGTTGTAGCGTTAAGCTAAGAGAGACCGTGTTTTTAGCTTTAAGCTAAGAGAGGTTGTGTTGTAGCTTTAAGCTAAGAGAGGCTGTGTTTTTAGCTTTAAGCTAAGAGAGACTGTGTTTTAGCTTTAAGCTAAGAGAGACTGTGTTTTTAGCTTAAAGCTAAGAGAGGCTGCGTTTTAGCTTTAAGCTAAGAGAGGCTGCGTTTTAGCTTTAAGGTAAGAGAGGCTGTGTTTTTAGCTTTAAGCCAAGAGAGGTTGTGTTTTAGCTTTAAGCTAAGAGAGACTGTGTTTTTAGCTTTAAGCTAAGAGAGGCTGCGTTTTAGCTTTAAGCTAAGAGAGGCTGCGTTTTAGCTTTAAGGTAAGAGAGGTTGTGTTTTAGCTTTAAGCCAAGAGAGGTTGTGTTTTAGCTTTAGGCTAAGAGAGGCTGTGTTTTTAGCTTTAAGCTAAGAGAGGTTGTGTTTTAGCTTTAAGCTAAGAGAGGCTGTGTTATAGCTTTAAGCTAAGAGAGGCTGTGTTTTAGCGTTAAGCTAAGAGTTAAGCTATGTTGGTTGCATTGCTGTAGATGGAGGGGCTTTGTGATTGAGTATGAGAGATTTTCGTTACATCCCAGAAGAACCTGAACACAACCTGAACACTGATGTATCTTTTGAAGGTGTATTTTAAAATAATCTTCCACATTGTAGTTTTCTGGAAACTATGGTTTATGCTGGTTAAGGGCCGAGTGAGGTTTGGCGTTTATACGCACAAATGACAGCAGCGTAGAACTTGGATGGGACGAATGTGTCCACTGTAGAACTTCGAGCATTGAAGCACTAACATAAGCGGTCATAAGTATATATCATACTTGTGATTTTGTTTATGACCATGAGACACACATTCCTTCTTTTCCATATCACAACCTCCAATCACAGCCCATATCATGTGCCACCAGCAAAAAAAAAAAAAAAACGACAGCCGGGAATGCAGGTATGGGAAGGGGCTTGTTAGCTAGGCATTCCGACTTGAATGTGCTGCAATCCTGCTTGCACCAAACTACATGGAGTGCCGCTTTAAATGTTTAGATTCCCTAACTCGGTTTTAAGAGAGGTAGTAAAGCTGGTATTCCCATAAATGGTAGAAGAATATGCCCAAAATATGCCATATAATCACATGACCATTACAGATAACCCGCTCGGATCCAGGCTGACACATGCCACATCTTTAGGGTTTTTTTTTTTTTCTTTGTTTTGTTTTTTTGGAGAAAAAAATAGAGCACACACTCAAAGGTGTAGTTATTGGCTGTCCGCTCGGCTATTTTGTTTTCTGTGGCTTGACCATCGATATCTTGTTGTAGCCAGAGGTGCCTGACCTTACGGAGGGAGGAGGAACAATAAAAACCCACACTGGTCAATAGGGATGAGGCAGCACCGCTTTGATGTCCAAGCCCTGGGAACCGGCCTGCGGTTGGAGCTCGGTTTTTCTTACTTCAATAACAGGATGTTTTGTGGTCCGGGCCGAGTTTCAGGAGGGCGTGGCGAGGGCCCGGGGGGGTGGGGGGGGGGGCGGACACGCGGCCTCTCTTGGAGAGGCTCTGCGCTGTAAACAAGTGAGTCAAGCCTGCGCCTGGCCCAGCATGCGAGCTGCCGGGCAGAGAGGCATGGCCGTGGGCGCTGGGCGAGGGAGCGGGCACAGTGTGTGAAAAACCCGGCTCCTGCCGGGACGAGTCCTGATTGCATGTCTGTGCTAGAATGATGACAGGCGTTCTGGACTCACTCGAAAACACCATGCACGTTACAGAAAAACAGCCAGCGGAGAAACAATGCACACTGCAGAGCAGGACTGACAGGATTAGACTGTTGTTTTGCCAAATGTGACATGTTCTGTCTGCAGGATGGGATATTTGCATCAGCTCTCTTTGACGCCAGGAATGCTCAGTAAGGCTGATGCTCTTGCTTGCCTGAATGTGTGTGTGGTTTGTGTATTTTCCATCTAGTTATGTTTCATGGTGTTCTGGATACCCGGCATCTCCGAGCGGATCCTGGTGGACGTAATTGGGGTGGATTCCGCCTTTGCCCAGCTGTGCATTGTTCCTCTCAGGATCTTCTCCTTCTTCCCTGTGCCAGGTCAGATGCCAGTGTCCACCTCACCCTCCACTTGAAACCATGGTGTCAAACTAATCACTACATTAACACAGTGCACATTTTCAAACAAGCCAAAATACAAAGAGCAAAAGAGTAGCTGCACAGTTAGCTGCACCCAGAAGGGCAGGAATGAGACTTGGTGGGACATGTGAAGCATGCAAGTGGCAACCGCACATGCGATGTAAGCAAGAAGAGGGCTTAACACCCATGACTGCAAACGTTCAGTGAGCAGCCTCCATTAGTCATCCTGTTAGTGCAGCACCATTGGCAGGCGGCTGCACCACGCAGGACTACATGCACACAGACCGTTACCACGACTGTTCTTAACACCACGTCACCGTCACCAAAGACTGCAGTGGTGTCGTACCAGACTGTCATGGAGTGACTCAGAATGGCAGCGGGCCATCTTCAGTGACGAGGCCCACTTTTACCTTGGTGGAGACGACCAACGTATCCATGTGTGGAAGCACCATGGTCAGCGCCAAGATGAACGGTTTGTGGTGACACGTCCAGAAGACCTGGTGTCCCTCCACCTCCACCCCTACCGCACCATCTGCAGGAACTGTGTGAGGATGTTCAAGCTGCATGGGATGGATTATCACAGGACACCATTAGGAACCTCTACAGCTCCATACCGAGACGTCTGGCGTGTTGGGTTAGCAAACACGGCGGCCCGACGCCATACTGAGAGACAGACTTCTGTATGTGTAGCTCAATAAATATTGATCATATCAGTCTAAATTTATCATCAGTTATTGATCCTGGTCACATTTATCTTCCTTCCCAACAGCACTGTCGTTCCGCACTTCCTTCTGGGTGCAGCTACCCTTTCAGTGACGAGTGTACAAACGTAGTAACAAAGTTGGGAATGTTTGTGAAATGCTAATAAAGCAGGTAGCAAAGAACTTTATGTATTTTGGTACATATGCTCACATTTAAAATTTGATGCATGCAACACTTTCCAAAAACGTTTTGGTGGCAGGAAGCTTACAGGTGTGTTACATCACCTAGGCGGAGAGTAAACCGCATTCCAGATCTTTCCATGATACAGATCCTCAGGTGTGCAACTGTACAAGGCCTTTGGCTGCTGCATTGTTTGCTTCATAATACACCACACCGTAGTGCAGGATGGCCACTCCAAAACGTGTCTGTATGTTTCAGATTTCTAGTTATTCGTGTTTTTGCGGCAGATACCGATCGCTGATCGCCTTTCAGCAAAAACGGCCGATGCCAATTTCGGGTGGGGTTACACAATTAGGCTGCATCAAAAAGCATCTTTCCGCACCTCGTAGCGGTCATGCAAACACTGCCGTGGTGACGGCATTCCCGGTGAAAGTGAATGATGAGCTTTATCAGCGTAGTATGTTTATTTAAGGAGGAGAAAGACAGGAGGAGCTCTGCGGTCTGTCATTCTGCACCGCCTATCATTCTGTGTTCTGGTGAAATTCAGTAACAAGACTTTTGGCGTCTTTGGCTACCACAAAAATCAACAGCCGCTTTATTCCACCACTTTGGTGGACCGCAGAATTTGGGAAAGTTGACCTCTTGGAGCGGTCCAATTACCGCTGCGGAATGTTGTCGCTTATGAAGGCTGCCATCGTGGCTCCTGTGAAAATAACGGAATATCCAGTTTACTTGGTCTTCGCTGGTTCGGCTTTCTTCTGATACTCACCTGACTGGGTGTCGTATCAGGTTAGTGGCGTCATCACTTTGCCTCCCCCATGAGGCACATTTGGGGAGGTTGGGTCAGATGCGGTGCAAACACTGGCCACATTTTTTCCCACCAGTGCACATGAGGCCTGGAGTTAAGTCCCGTAGCCTAAAGTCAAACGGTCTGAGTTTCCATCAATGAGCAACAGGAGGGACCTGTGGTTGAGGGTCCTCGCGCCGGGCTGCAGCATCCTGAACTCGTGAAATATGGCTCACGTGTCCACAGATCAGCTCTCAGGATCGGCTATGTTATGGAAATATTGGCTGATCGGCTGATTCTATATTTGGGCCGAACTTTGTTATTGATACCAGGACACTGCGGCCAGGGACAGTGATGATTCCCATATGGTGATATCCCTCACAGGGAGGGATTAAGGTTCAATGGCATTCAGTTTTGGACTCCCAATTCCCTGAATCTTGTGGCGATCTCGAAGATCTCTCTTGAGGGCGAAACTATCTCTAGTTGAGAAACACGGTTCGTAACTGATTCTAAACACTCTCATTTTACTGATGCACTACTCGGCAAAGCGGAGACTGGCGAGACGTGAAGGACCGAGGCTTATAAAGGACCCAAGCATGATGTGTGTATGAATCCGAAATTCCCCCATCCCCTCTTTTTTAGAATGTGATGTAGACATCAGTTATAGAATGATATTATATTTACACTGAATATTCTTTTTAAATTTTTTTGTTTAAAATCCTGTTCAGAGTTTATTTACCAATTTCGGTTTTCCGTTTCATTTGCGTTTCACACGAATTAAGGATCGCAAATTTGTCTGCAGACATTCTAAACAAAATTCCAAACCGAAACATGCTGTTTGCATGAGCGTCCAAAGCCCGGTGCAGTTGAAGCTACAAGGTTAGGAAAGACAAGGATACAGTTCCCTCCTAATTGGGCTGGTTCCTGTCAGTGAACAAATTGAAGAGAGTAATGAGCTTGGAGAAACGAAGCTGCCTGTTAAGATTCACCCCAAGGCTTTGGAGATAGGTGGATCAGCTTTGTTGAAATTCAGTTTAAGGTGGTGGGTTCAGGAAGACATATTGGAGAGGCGGTCAGATACTAAGACAGAGGCCCACATACTTACTAGCATGTGCCTGGTGAAATAAGCTATGTGAGTTTACCACCAATTTAAGTGATTTGGTGAACAGGGAGAACAAAAGTGGACCAAGAATGGACACCAGGGGGACTCCGCTAGTGGAGATGCAGGGAGCCCTCCACTTTGTAGACTACTTGGTTGGCTCTGACTGTAAATACCAGGAGCCACTGGCAAATTATGAGCGTGTTAGTGATGGTTGAAGGAACCTGGCAGTTCAAGAAAAATGACGTCTAGGAACATAGTGTTCTCCCCGGCTGCGTGGTAAGCTCCTGTAACTGATAGTAGGGCGGCTTCTGTGGAGTGCCCAGGCTTGTACCTGGACCGGTTGATATCAAGCAGCTTAAATGGGTGTGCCGGGACAATCCATTGTAGAGTTTTGGACAGAACAGTAGCTTGCAACGGGGGTGTAACAGTAATCAGTAGGTAATTACATACAAAACTGTATTTAATCATGAATTAAATGCTAATTTCCTAGTTGTTACTAAATAATAAACCAGACAATGTAGTGAGTGTTAACAAGGCTGTCATGAGATGATAAGATGTACTCAGCTAAAAATGACCTGCTTATTTTATAGTTCTTTATGTATCATACAGGAGCTACTGTAGTGGGAACAAGGCAGCAGTGTAATAGAACAGAACCAGCTCATCTAGTCCTTGGTAACAGTACGTGTCTATAGGTGGACCTACATGTAAACACAAGACTATTTAGAACTGATGTTCTGACCTGATAGACGTGTAGTAAATAACAAACAAGATGGAAATAAGCTGATTTGCATTTTAATGGCTCTAATACCGTTTGGTTTCCTGGTCATTACTGCCTGGAACTCGCACTGTGTGTCTGATCGACTAAATACATAACATATATATATAAACAGAAACTAGTGAATTAGTATCTTACAGCCTGCTTTACTGATTTGGGTGTTAAATTAACATCTCTAAATTATATAGCCCATTATATACATGTACTCAGTTATTATTCTGTCTTATTATTCATTAAGAACTATAAAAATAAGTGAGTTATTTTAGGTAAATCAAATAGTTCTTTTTTTATCATTTATTACTAAATACTGATACAGTGACTTTTCATTTATTAATGACTGGAAGATGTGGATATAATATTGGTTGGTGTAGCTCAGCGGATAACACCACTACCCACCAAGTAGTCACCGCCAAGTAGCCACCACCACACGTGGGAGACTGGGGTTCGAATCCCGGTGACTATGCTGTGCTACACCAATAAGAGTCCTTGGGCAAGACTCCTAACATTACACTGGCCTGTAATATGATTAACCTCCAGAAATGCCAGAATGTAAATATTTAGTCTTTGTTACCATGGTGTTTCTATTACATTACTGCTTTATTATCACTACAGTAAGATAAGATAAGATGAGATAAGATAATCCTTTATTAGTCGCACAGTGGGGAAATTTACAGTGTTACAGCAGCAAAGGGATTGCAAGGTACTCAGTACAAACATAATACAGATGAACAGAACAACAATATAAACATTATAAATAATAAAAGTAAAAACCTCTGGAGCAAAATATTTACAGAAAATTGCACATTATTCTTTATAGCACATGGGGAATGGAAAGATATTGCACATTGTTAGTATTGCACATTATGCTACATAGAAAACAGCTCTATTTCCTGTGAGTGTGTATAGTTAAGTGTGTGTGTGCTTGGTCCTCTGGGAGCAGTGCTGGTTGTAGAACACACTCATTAGGAAAATGGCATTCAATTTGTAAATAATTCATAAATAAATACACGTATTACACTTATTATAATGATAAATATATATGATAAAGAACTATAAATAGCGCAAGGTAATTGTTTAGATCAAACATGTTACGCATCATTTTAATATTAATAACAGCCTTGTTAACACGCACTACCAATTCTTGATTCATTATTTAGTAACCACTAGGAAAATGGGCTTACATATTGTAATTTTAATTCATAGATAAATACACTTGTTACCGCTATACAATTACCATGTCATTACCTGGTATTACCGTCCTGTCACCGTAAAGCGCTAACAGCTTGCTTCTTAGTGAGGAACCTGACCTTGAAGAAGGGGCTTGTTGCGACTTTGTTGGAGAACTATGGTTGGCATCGTGTTAGGTCCGAGAATAGGGGGCTCAAGCAAAAATCATGAGGACCAGCCTCAATGTAAAAAACAGATACTAACTAAAAAACATTCCTTCATCAGGAGAATTAGTGAGGAGGGTGGATACAGTATGTGATAATCCACCTGCTGAAGCGGGAAAAATCTGGGCCATGAAACAGTTTCCCAAAACTTCAGACGGGACTCCTACTAGCCACCCGCAAGACGCAGTGGACCACCGAAAGCGATAAAACAGCAATTAACGGTTACAACCTGAATGTTCTTGTCCCGCTCCCACCCCCTAGTTCCCGTAAATTCCAGAATGCCATCTGCCGGTAGTAGAACTGAAATGGCTCCTTGGTAGATCAGACTGAGATTTATTTAGCTATATTGTCATGTGCGGCCCCTTTCATTAAGAGCACTTTCCAAAGCTTGTGGTCCAGCTGTGGCTGGTCTGAGGGGCCCTTGCCATTTTTGCGGCCTATAAGACAGTATTCATTTAGAACTTTTATTTAGAATGAGTTTTTTCTTTTCTCCACCTTTGGATGTTTTATCGTCATCATTTGAACATATGGATATTCTTATTATATTAAATGAAAATAATTTAGAGGTTGTTATCATTTTATTGTGACTACTTGTACATGCTCTGGTTAACTGCTTGCTCTTGCTCACCACACTTAAAGTTCGCCCTGCCCCACAAGATATTGCGGTGCGGTCCTCTGTCAGAATCCCTTACTGAGAGAAAAGGGCATAGGCGAATAAATAGTGTAACTGATGTTGGACTGACCACCCCAGAGTGCAGACCTCAACGTGTTTTTGGGGTCATTTTTGATGGTGCGACGACAAGAAAAAGCAAAGCCAACTTCTTAGGCTGATCTTGGGAGTGTGTGACAGACAGCAACTAGAACCCTACCCTAGAATCAGGGTTCTAGCCCCTGGTGAGCAAGCCAAAGGGACAAATGGAAAAGAGACAAACCCCATCAGAGCAAGAGGAAGAAAACCCAGAGAGGGCGCCAAGACTCAAACAGGGGAAAAACCCGACCTCCTCGGAAAGCGAGACAAGCCTTTTGGGAAAAACGAATCAGAGTTTTATAGGACCATGGCAATACGGATGGAACAATGTTAGATTAGGAGATATGTGGAAGGGATATGAGGACTAGGATGATAGTCTAATTAGAAGGGATAGAATAAAGTGTTGACGTTCCAGGCCAGGACGCTCCCAGGAAGCTCAATTTGAGACCAAACTGGTCAGCAATGAAGGGCAGCCTAGTTGGCACCAGCCGAGGCAGATGAATCAGTCAGCATCAGAGCGCAACAGGATGGGCATGCTTGTACTGAAAAATAACGAAAGCGCTGGATGTATAAAACGAGCAAATAATGAAAATGCCGATCCTGGCGTGTAAACGGTCACTTAAACGGTGTGGTTACAGTGCGGCATGTGCACCGTGAAGAGCCCAGGAGCGAGATGATGGAAGAGGGTGGAGGAAAATGAGGTTGGAGAGTGTGTGGCATGTGTGAACTGTGGTTGGCGTTTGTAGCCTGGGTTCTCCAGCTGGCGTTGTCTGGGAAGTTGTGATGAGCGATGTCTCCAGGGTTGAGCACCTATACGACCAGCGTAGTTGTTTTATGAATGCCTCGTTTTGTTTGGCGTTGGCATGTGGGTTGACAGTAAAAATGCTTATGCAAATCTTCTATATGAGAGATCATTGTCTGCATATGACCTCTATAGCATAGCAGGGAAGCCTTTTCCCTTTCCCCTCACCACTCAAGCCCAGAAGCCATATCCCAACCGCCTCAGGTGCATAGCTTTCAAGACAATCGCTCCATTTGTGTATGAATAGCCGTGACCTCATGTGACTCCTGCCTCTCTCCTTTTGCTGTTGCAGTGACGGTCCGGGCTCATCTGACAGGCTGGTTGATGACCCTGAAGAAGACGTTCGTGCTGGCGCCCAGCTCTGTGCTGAGGATCGGTGTGCTGATCATGAGCCTCATCGTCCTTCCCTATTTGGGGTATGCAAAAACATCAGAGCAACGATGGGCTGAAAACAAAGCGATAACTCAGTGTTGCATAAGTACCTGTATTTCTTGTTCCTCTGCTTCTGATCTCGTCGCCCGGCTCCTACTGCATGCTTCACCTCATTTTATCCCAGGAGAAAAGACCGTCTGCTGTTTTGGGCCTTGCACACATTCAAAACTTGTCAAAAACGACTTTCAGTGAGCGTGATATTTGCATCAGTGATACGGTGTTATGGAAAACGTGGACCAAGAGCTTAGCAAGTAAAAGGCGACCTGATTTAGCATTAGCTGACGCTCTTATCCAGAGCGACTTACAAGGCTAATCATATTACAGGTAGGCCAGTGTAGTGTTAGGAGTCTTGCCCAAGGTAACAAAGCGTAGTCACCCAAACAGGGATTCGAACCCCCGCCTCCCACACGTGGTGGTGACTTCTTGGCGGGTAGTGGTGTTATCCGCTAAGCTATACCAGCCATACAGGCGTGCGGGTAAGCAGGACTTCTATTTCTTGAACATTTTAAGCACCGGTGCTTTCAGTCGTTCACAGTTGGGCCACCCTGCATGGCCAGTGCTTAGTAAAGGCCCCTCTGCCAAGTGTCACAGCTTGCGGAGTCTTTTTGTAGCTGTTAGAGGAGGCTGTCTTTCTACTTCCCTAGCTTATAGTTCGTAAGATTCCTGGGCGCTTGCATGCACTGCACTCTTGAGGTCTAGTCCAAGATTTTCAATGACGGTTTTGTCTGGGAACCGTGGGGGCCATGGCCAGACCTTCAGCTCGTGCCTCCTGAGGTGGTCTATTGTGGATGTTGAGCGATGTTTAGGATCAAGCCATTCTTACCTCTACCAGTGAAATGTTCCCGGCACCCTTGGCTGGAATATAAATCCTATCTGAAAAGTGCCAGGATAGTTATTTTCTTCACCTTCTTCCTTTTTGCTGCTCACTGAAGTCACTACATCAGGCCACAGGACCTATTTACAAAATGCCGCAGGCTTGTTTAGACGCTCCTTTGCAAAATTCTGGAGATGAGCTTTGTGGTAAGGATGCAGGAACGGCTTTTACTTCTGGTGGCGCTGAAGACGAACTACCAGCTTAAACATGCAAGGAGCTTATCTATGCTTGGTATATCTGTAGTATATCTGTAGTGTATGTATATACATACATATATATATATATATATATATATATATAGATATATATGTGTATATGAAAATATATATCGTCGCTGTCCAGTGAAAAAAACAAAAACGGGGTTTGTCTCCCATTTTTGCTCGATTTGTACTTTTATGCTTCCCCTTGCTCACACGAAGCTGTTGTTACACAGTGGAAAAATTTAATGATGAATGAACCAACAGAACCTGGCCCCAAACCTGCTCGAAGGACGTCTGGTTTCATTGACTTACACTCAAACCAGATTAGTTTTTTCCTCTCCGTAAAAGTTTACATTTGGAGCTAAATGGGTTTTTCTTTGGGACAGCGACGATTATATATGTATGTGTAAAGTATATTATTAATCGTGGAGTCCAATGAAAAAACATTGTATCTCCATTTTTGTCCATTTGACTTTTATACGTCACTTGAACTTAGCAGGTGCCATTACTTTGTGTGAGAATTGCAAAATGAATGGACAACAGAAAATGGTGCAAAAATGTGTTGGAAAGACGTTCTGTTCCATTGACTTCTATGTAAAGATGAATGACGGGTTTGGCCTCTCCTGTAAAGTTGCCCATTTTGGAGATACTGTTTTTTTTGGGACAGCGGACGATTTATATAATATAGTTATATATATATATATATATACATATATATAGTATATAATATATAAATATATTGTGCATGTCAACGAAAAACATGTATCTCCATTTTTGTCATTTTGACTTTTATGCATAATTGAAAACAGCCGCTGCAGTTTAACCATACTGTGAGATTTGCCTGATGAACGGACCAACGAAATGGCCCAGAAGTGCTCGGAAGAAATCTGGTTCCATTGACTTACATTAAAAACGAATGCAGGTTTTTGGCCTCTCTGGAAAGTTTGCCATTTGGAGATACTTGTTTTCTTTGGGACAGCAACGATAATATATGTCTGGTGTAATACCCGTGCATTTTGATCTACCTCAGCCTTACCTAGTGCTATATGTGTACATCTGAATATATCATAGTTTTTTATTCATAACTTTATATTACTGTTATATAAAAAGTATATTAGAATAATACGAGATTTTGTGCTTAGTATTATTTATATATATTATTATATATATATATATAATATATAGGGACTCTGCCCTTAGTTTTGCACTACACCTTCCACACCGTGAAAAATGTGACGTTGAAAATACAAAAGTGATTGATTGATTAAAAACCGTATACCATGGTGTTTACCGTATGTCCCGTAATATGACTTCTGAGAGAATGAGATCTCTTCCAAGGTTTCGGACCATGAACTGTTTGGAGCAGAAGGCAGACGGGATGTTGGGCCAAAAATTCCCCACAGATTAGACATTCCAGCATTGTTGCTGTGTCCAGAGATAATGTGATTGCATGCTCCCTGTGACTTTCGGGCAGCCTAAAATAGGTTGGAGATTAAGATTGCTCTTGAGGGCTTGTGATGAATTGATTATGATTGGAAGCTGCAGATCCGTGGAGCTCACATCCGTGCTAGGCCTTAATGATGTCATTGGTAAAGCGACTAGGCCCTCAGGGCTTTGATCAGGGACTGTTGTTCTTGTACCAGGGTCCATGGTGCTACGCTGGGCGTGAGCTCTCTGCTGGCTTGCTTCATGGGGGGAGGCCACAAGGTTAGCGGTGGCCTGCATGCTACGTGGACGAAAAAAGGTAAGGGATACTTTAAAGATGTGCTGAAGTCAGGGACCCCCCCCACAGGACCACCACAGAGCAGGTATTGCTCATTACTGCAGGGACACTGAGCCTGGTGCTGGTGTGAGGGATCAGCGTCCTAAGGTCACTACTGGATAGAAAAAATGTCCACCAATCAAAACTATCCAGCCAACAGCATCCTGGACCAGCGTCCTGGTGACCAGATTACTGGCCCACTGATGAAGGACTAGAGGATTGACCCACACTGCCTGTGCAGCAAGCAGATGAGTCATCGTCTCTAACTGTCATCTACAGTGTGACCAGCAAGGTAGGAGTGTCGAAATAGGAGGGC